>CM044107.1:14161494-14761494 GCA_024174645.1 Lemna minuta | reverse complement strand
TTACTTGTTGAGAGCTTTCCAACGAGCCCAAAAACGTCCAAAACGGATGAGAAATGAATAAGTTTTGGCCATTTCTATTTTTGAAGAAAAAATGAAGAAGATGGCCGGATTCCGGTCGCGGCTGCGCCACCCTCACTGGAGCTCCGGCGGTGCTGTCACATGGCACTATGGGACCCACCTGGTGGGTCCGGTCAACATGTCCCACCTAGATAGGTGGGACCTACTTTAGTGGGACCATGTGAGCAGGCCCGGTCAAATTGGGCCCACGTGGACAGGCCCAGCCAAAAGGGGCACACATGGGACCCACTTCCAGTGGAGGTTCCCATCGGTGGAGCTCCAGCAGCACTGCCACGTGGCACTGTGGGACCCACCTTGTGGGTCTGGTCAACAGGTCCCACCTAGAAAGGTGGGACTCACTTTAGTAGGACCATGTGGCCCCACATTTGAACGTGGGGCTCGGTCAAATCAGGCCCACGTGGGCAATCCCAATCAAATCGGGCCCATCTGAGCAGGCTCGGTCAAACTGGGCTCCCATGGATAGGCCCAATCAAAATGGGCACACATGGGATCCACTTCCCGTGGAAGTCCCCCATCGCCAGAGCTCTGGCTGTGCTACCACATGGCACGTGGGACCCACCTTGTGGGTCCGGTCAGTAGGTCCCACCTAGAAAGGTTGGACTCACTTTAGTGGGACCATGTGGCCCCACATTTGAACGTGGGGCCCAGTCAAATCAGGCCCATGTGGGCAATCTCGATCAAACGTGGACAGGCCCAATCAAAATGGCCACACATGGGACCCACTTCCCATGGAGGTCCCCCATTGTCGGAGCTCTAGTGGCGCTGCCACGTTGCACTGTGGGACCCACTTGGTGGGTCCGATCAACAGGTCCCACCTAGAAAGGTGGGACCCACTTTAGTGGGACCATATGGCCCCACGTTTGAACGTGGAACCCGGTCAAATTGGGCCCATCAAAGTAGGCCCGGTCAAACGTGGACATGCCCAATCAAAATGGGCACACATGGGACCCAGTGACGAAGCGTTTTATATGGTCGTTGAAAACACAGAAACGACGGTCAAACAAAATTTATAACTCTGAACTCACAGTAACAAAGATAGAAAATCAAGTATATTGTAAAGATCGAGTCGATTCATGGAGAACACGGTTGACTTTGATCGAAGAGTTAACTTGGTCAAACTTAGGTTTAATTAGGGTTGTCAAGAAGTGAAAATGATATTTTATTAATTTTAATGATATAAATATACTAAATAAGATATTTTAAGAATTAAGAAACCGATTTTATAAAGAAATGTCAAAAGTCAAGATCAAAGCATTGACTTTGACCAACCGTTGACTTTCTATAAAATCAGATAATTAAAAGAGCTTAAATATTAAAAATTATATATTCAGAAACTAGAGAGAAAATTGAAATTTTTGATATATAATTCGTGATTTTTCGAGAAGAATTAGATTTATTATAAATTATTGAAAATCAAATATTAGAAAAATCAAGAAATAAACACTTCGATGTAAATCTTCAAATTGACTAACCAAATGATATCCAAATCTTGAAATTCACATATGAATAGAAAGCTAACAACCAGAGGATTACAGAGAGATCAAAATTGTCTGTATTTTAAGAGTAATTGCCCCCGCAAGTCAACGCCCAATTTCGGATTGAAAATTAATAGTAGATGGTCAAATGTCAAATTGAAGGGTCAAATGATGATGAAATTTTACGATTTTGCTATCCACGGAAAGCTGATGAAACAAGAAATCCAATGAAACCAAAATCAAATGATTTGGATTTAAGATCAGGAAGAAATCCTTGTTTCAAAATTAGCAAAAATCTGCACCCAATTTAGCCGAAAATAAAGAACAAATCGATTTAAAAACTAAAATTGACTACTTAAATCTAATCTAAATTACAATTTTCGCAAGATGAATAATCGATTCACACTATTAACCTAATTGACACAAAGATTGGGCTCCAAATCACGTGGATTCAAATGTATTTGATCTGTTTCTCCTTCTGCGTACTTTCAGCGTTCAAGGGGAGAATTTGATCAAATCTTGCGATGATTCGTGATCAATCCCGCCCCAATTGGATCACAATCGATTCTAAACACGGGGGAATCACGAAGAACTCATGATTTTTCTCAAAAACTGCTTAGTTTCTTCACGATTCAATCAAGAGTTGTTTTATGAAAGGAGAAAGAACACCGTTTTATAGGAAAATCGCGGACCGCCTGATTCGGTGAAGATGGATCGATGGCCGCGATAGCGCGATTATCATGGGCCACAATCTCATGATCCCGTGAAAATTGCCCATCTGATTTTGATCGGAAGACCTTGATGTGTCCACGTGTCGCCCCACGATCGCCGAAAGCGCGATTAAATTTCGAGCGCCCAATGTCACTTACGCGATCGACGGTCCTCCTTTGTGCACATGCGTTTGATGGCGATCGGGTGGACCTGAGTTCATATGATCGACGCATCTTAGTTGACGCGACCGCATCTAGCGATCGTGATGTCGTCACGTATCCTGCAATTTAAAAATTAAAGGGAACATAGTCTCACAAGGAAAAAATAATAGAGAGAGACAAGTATAAAACGGATAACTCTCTTACGCAAATGTGTTACCGCCCCAATAAACTTACCTAGGCCCATCGTCTACCAACCTGAAGACCTCCGCGTGCCGCGTAGGCGCCATGCAGGCATCCACGTTGGCTCGAGTGGCCCCGCCATGTGTCCGTTGTGCGCCACATCAGTGCCATGTAGGCGTCCGCCTGGGCTCGCGTGGCTCCGCCAAGTGTCCCACGCCACGTCAGCTCCGCATGTTCAGAGCACAAATTCAACCCTTTTTTGCAATTTTATATAAAGAAATAACTCCTAAAAATTCCTTAAAAAATCGAAATAAATTCCAGAAAAATCCAAAAATTTCAGAAATTAATATCTTCAAAAATATAACTCCTTTTTTACTCAAATTTTCTCCGTTGGATCAAAAATTTCTTCATCTTTAATATCATGTCATTTAAAAATATAAATTAAAAGAAGAATATAAGATGAATTCAAAATAAACTTAAATAATCCTTTAATAAGTCTATTTTATATCATCCAAACATTCTCTTCTTGAAATTCATTCTTCCAATTATCTATTAAAGTCAAAGTAAATCAAGGAAAGTGATTAATTTCTATTTATTTAACCTTTCAAAAGGTTAAACATCAATGAAGCACATAATTAACCCTAAATAATGCATAAATATGAACTTTAGTAAAATGGCATACCAATGGAGAAAATTCATAAAACTATGATAACATGCATCATAATTACATCATAGTTAAATAAGAAAAGAATTTAAGGCTTTTCATTTTCGCATTTTGAAAAACCAAAATTCAAAGTTCAAGGGGTGAAATATTCATATTCCCTCGATGAAATCATGATTTCAAACACTTCCTAGACACAAAAATTAGTCTAGATTGACATTAGAGCCTAATGACATTGCTATAACATAGTGTCCTTGTCAACCTTTATTTCATCTTTATTTCATATTTAAATAATGAAACCATTATTTCATTTTCATTTTAAAAAAGAGATTTTCTTCTATGTGGAACTAAACACTTCTCCCTTTTTCCATCACAAGTGGTGGAAACTTGGCACTTCAATTAGCAATGTCAATCAGAGCCGTTTGATCCATGGATCGATACACAAAATTTGGTTGACACAAAAATTGTCCTTTTGTTGTGGCCAACCAGGGTATGCCACCTGGTACTTCCTAGAGCACTCGATTGCGCTTCATGCAATCGACGACCAACATCACTGCCCAGTTTTTCTCCTTTATTTCAAGGAGTAGCAGTCTGACATGTGCCGAATTACTAGCCCTCGCAATTTTAATCAAGCCAATTCCAAGGGCCAACAATCAATTTCTCTTCATTTAAAGCCTTTCAAGGGCTAGAAATACTCTTAATTAAAATCATGATACCTCATGATCCAGATGAAGTTTGGAACTGAAAATTTGGGGACAATTTTTTCATGATCTATTCATTGATGTGACTGATCAGAAGAAAATTTTTATGAAGGAAAGAGAGCAATGATCCATCGTTCTTTGTGAACAGAACATCGATTCTATTAAGTTTCTTCCTTTTTCTGTTCATTCCTAATTTTGGACGCAAGTCACCGAGCCTAGGCGAGATGTACGAGCTCTCAAATGAATAATCAAAGTAGGGGCAATGCAAGTCACCAAGCATGATTCTTGATCGTGATTTCATAGTTTAGGAAGTTTTACTTTCAATCGGGGACCATATTTCTCAATCCCTAATTCACCACTATCCATGCTCAATCATCACTTTCATCTCTTATCTTCAAATTCCTAATTTTTGAAAGTAGATTGGGACATTTTGGATCAGAACATATCGTCATTAACATCCTTCTCGCTTCTTTTGCAAACCTTGACCATTTTCTCTATCAAAACCTTAATTGATTCTTGATTTAGATATACTGAACGTCCTCCCTATGGAGTTATTTTAAATAGTTGAGTAATTTTGTCTTTGATACTTAATTTTTTTTGTCTTCAATGAGCATAAGTTTACTCATAATTTTTGACAAAATATTGTAGGTACCATGAGTAGATTTTAAGCGCATAACAAGCCAATTGAGAGCTATTGAGCCATTTAAAGAAGAGTGAGGTCTAGAAGGACATCATCCACCAAGGACTCCACATCATCAGTTAACTTATATCATTGTGTATTTATATAAAGGACTTTGTCTCTAGGTGAGACTAAGATGATCAACATCTTGGTGAGAGGAGGAAGACAAAGTGCAGTCATATGATGATAAGCACTTGCTATGGTGGTAAGGGACAACAACGAGCTTCAAGTTGATGCAATCTTCTTGATGATGATTCTTCCATCTTGGTGAGCTAGTGTGGCTGTCTTTTTGAAGAAATTCAAGCCCTTGACGAGTTGTTGTTAGGTTGTTTATGTGTGAACTGTTGTATTTAACCCACAATTACGATCGAATTGATCCAATTAATCGCCAAAATCAAGGCTTTTTATCAAAAATTTGAAAATCGCGATCGTGGAGTTTAAGCGTCGATTTCTTCCTCGTCGATCATCAAAATCTTGATCTTAAGCATTTCATGGATGGGAAAATGAGTCTAGAAGCGATTGGGATCAAGAGATTCAAGAGATTTGGTGTCTAAACAGTTCAATTTGATTGATTTGCTCTCGAATGATTTACAAATATGAAGAACATCTCAATTTATACGAGATTTGGGCGTAACCGTCCGATGAAACGCATCAACGGCTCTGATGAAACGCATGATCGTGAATCATTACGATTAAGTCATGTTCGTTGGATCGCGATCAAATGCTCGAGATGAAGCCACATCGTTGTGCGTTATTAAACGCATCAAAACGCCTGCCATTTGATCGCGATCGGACGCATCAGATGTGTTTTTCGCGATTTAATCGAGACCGTTATAACTCCTTGCGATCGACAGCTAAGATTAAATGTGATCCGGTGAACCCAATTTTGCCATGTATCCCCATCCATTAAGTGAAGATCAACGGTTGAGATTTCACGCGCGATCGAATGCTCCACGATGCGCCACGTCACATCACGCTCTTGATCATCGATTGTGATTCGATCAGACGCTCCAGATTTGTGCCACGTCACTTGCGCACTTTAAATAATCTGAAAATTCTATTTTAAATTAGAAAATCGATTTTTAATTCCAAAAAATCCTTAGAAATTCATTAAAAATTTAGAAAAATTCTGAAAAATTCTGAAAAAATCCCTAAAAATTAGAAAATTCATAACTTTCAAAATATAACTCCAAATTAATCCAAATTTCTTTCATTTGATCATAAATTTAATTATCTGTCATTCTAAAAAGTCAAATATAATAAATAACAAGAGTTTTAATTTCTATTTTAAAATACATTCATTTCTTAAGATTTTAACTCTAGAAATTTAAATGAATGTTTATAAAAATTGATTTCTTTTATTATTTAACATTAAAAACCACTTATAATCTCAAGTAAAGATGGGTTATAAAATTATTTATCTTTAATTCATCATAATTAACCCTAAATTTAAGTATTTTGAGATTATATTGACTTTTTCATAGAATGATAGATAAATACTCATAAATATGATAACATGCATAGGAATGAAATCTTTTATGCGTTAATATGAATTAATAATCATGTATTATCATGTCTAATTAGCATTTTATCAGCAATCCAATGTGGGATTAAGCTAGTGCTAAGTTTCCTTTCCTATCATTAGGATCGATTGGTTGTTGGATCGAACCTTGTTTCATTTTTCCTCCCTCTTTTGGTAAGGAAGAAAATTCTAAGAGTAGAATGATATAAGTACTCTAGACTAGAATAATGGAAGGACTAGCTCTCTTGAATCATGATATATCAGTAAGCAATGATGATGTGAGAGATCAAGCAATCTAGAAGATCAATGAGGTTAAGATAAACTAACTCAGCCCTTCTTAGTTAGCTTAATAACCCTTAGATTATTTTAAAGCTCGCATAATCTAAAAATTAATCATAATATCATGCAAAATTGAGAACTTAGGTTAAACGACATGAGATAATGAAAAGATAAATATCATGATAACTTCCATCATAGTGATATAAATTAAGAATTAAATCAGTTAATAGACATGTAAGTCCATGTCTGAAATGCTTGAAATACTTAGTTTGTTTGAATGTCATACACATCACAATGGTGGATGATTGACTATTAGGTTTGCAGTCTAGTATGGGTCAAGTTCTTCATGTTTTTATCCTTACCTGACTCATGGTTCTAATCTTTTAAACTAGAGGATCTTTGGGAATAGTTCTGAATGGGCAATCAAGGTGTGCCATGTTTGCGTTGATTGCCATCAATGAATGGATAGAGATACATATCATGAAGTCAATGTATGACAATTATAATTCTTAAATGATCTACATTTATCCTCCCCTCTCTCCTTCTCCATCCATCCCAAACGTAGAGAGGAAAATATTATTTATTAATTAAAATGTTTACTTTAAATGTAGAGTAAATTCCCAAAAATGATATGAATAGTATGAATAGACTGAAAGATGACGTGATCTTGATTCGTAGACCCAAGGTGAAGCATAACAGTCAATATCAGTAGGTCAGCAAGATGGGAGAAGAATCCAGGGAAGTGGGCAAGCAAAGGGAGGATGATGAAGAAGTCAATTTGATTAAATTTTAGTTCTGGCGAGTACCCAGATGGTGAATTTCTTCTTGGGAAACTAGATGGGATGGAAGATCTTCAAATACCATGAAACAGGGAAAGAAATAGATTGCAGAAGAGATTCTCGTAGACTCGGAAAGAGGAAAAATGGGAAATCGATTGAAAGGAAACTGCGACAGATTTTTCGATCATCGTAAAAGTAAAACCTTTCCGTTTCTATGTTCTGCATTAGATAATTCGGGGGAAAGATGCGGTCAAGATGGACGGAGCTTCTCCTGAAGCCGGCGCGTAATGGTCCTTCGTTTCCACGGTTGAAGGACGGAGTCTCGCAATTTGGGAGGCAACCAAGTCCTTCTCTTCGTCTTCGTCCGGCTTGACGGAGGACGGCTTTCTCCTCCTCCTTGCGGGATGCCCACGTCCTCCTCCTGAAAGCTGCTTCCCTCGTGGTTACTCTCTTCCTCGCCCTCGGAAGCTCTGGCCGCGTAAAGCGCAGCTAAAGCCAGGAGATCGAGACCGTCGCAGCGAGAGGATGAAGGGGCTGAAGAGAGAGAAGCAATGGAAGTGATGGTATCAGGCAGAATGGTGGACGTGGGATCACTGAGAATTCTCATCGTCGAGATGGGTTCTGGAAGGGACCAGACTAATGGAGAAGGAAGACAGGAAGGGAGAGAACGGGGAGAATTCGCGTCAAACTTTAAGGGTGAAATCGAGTGGGTAAGCAAAATTCTCTCTCTCTCTCTCTCTCTCTCTCACACACACACACACACACACACACACAAACCATCATGAATATGAACAAGTGAACATGAATTCGACTAACTAACATCCAAAGAGAACTCCGAAAAAGATCAGCCGCTCTTGAAAACAATAATCTCTTGGAAATAGAAGTTTTCCAAGTTCTAAAGAATGGATTTGGAGATTACCCCAGGTCTTTTAATTAAAAGAAGTCAAGGGGTGAATTTACAAATTAGCTTACTCTATTACCCTTGACACAATGGTTTCAGCCCTCTCATATTTAATTGATGCTCTGGTAATTGACCACCCGTGAGAGATCAACTCCATCCCTTTGAGTTAGTCACCATTCCCAACTTGATAAGAAGTACATATCTTTTTCTGTCCTTGATAGATGAAATTACCACGTGTAATCTCTCAAATTTCACTTTCAAAGGCAAAATCTTAAAATAAATAAATAAATTATACATCTTCTATTCAACTATGAAAGTCAAAAATGTCACATTTCTAAATTATGGGTCTTTTAAGATACATGGCAAAAGTCAGTAGATGGAATTGAGTCTACATATCCCAACCATAGCAATAGCCAAGGCTTGAGTACTAAATAGCTAAATGGGAAAAGTGATAAGTAGCTCTGCCATGTCTAAAGGAAAAGAAAAAAAAATCATGAAGATACATGAGAATTTTCATGTGGCTCGAATGTAGTATGAGGATGATTGACTGAATCAAGGGTAATTCTTGGAGCTATGCTGAAGAAAACCCTCATAGTTTATAGAAACTTACCCGTGTGTTGCAAAGGTCAATCTAAGAGAGTGGAAAACACTTGGAGAAGAGGTATTGGCTTTGGCAAAAATGCATATTGTTTCTAATGGATAAGTAATGGAAAACATGTGGAGTTTTACAATCGTAATTGTTACATGCATTTATGCATTCATATATCATGAATTATTATGAATTGATATATAGTTTCTTACAAGTTATCCAATTTCAAGAGTTATTAAAAAATATACATAAAATGCATAAAAAGACAAAAGTGTGCTCAAATTTAATTAAAGTGTATTTTATGAATTTTGTAAACTAACCCCACTTGACTTTATTATTATCAATTTTCAATTATCTCATGATAATACAAGCATAGTAAGGTGCAAGAAAGTTATGGTTTCATGCAATTGAGTGATCCATGGATTTAGTTGAATGAGGGCCGTTGAATTTAAGCCTATGTGGATGAATGATCATAAAAAGCATGAAATTTGGTAAAAACAGAATGGAACATCACCAGTTCATCGAGAGGGACCAAATTGTAACATCATGATCATTCAAGTCCTCTTAAAGCATCCAAAAGTTAAGATATTTCAGGAGTTGACTTGGCACAATTCAGTAAGTCAAGCCATGAAAATCAAGAGATTAAAGTAATTATTGGTTGGAAAAATCATAAGCTTTAAAATCAAGGAACTTAAAGAGTAACCATTGACCTAAAATAGTAAAAACTCAACTAAAAAGGAAGAATTTTTTTACAACTAGAAGGAGAAATTCTCGTCTCCCTCCTTTTAGACATCTTACTGTCTACCCTATAATTGGGTAACTTTATCAAATGAAAATAGGATGGATATACTCTTGTTCAACAGTGTTTTGATGTGAAATTGGGTGTTCTTGGTCTAGAAGATGTAGAGGAACCACGAGTTGTAACTCCAAATTTCATATTCTAAATGCTAATACATGAATGAGGTCTGTGGCTCCCATTTCTAGATATTATTAAAAATCATTCCATATAGATTAGAAATATATTTATTTATTTCAAGATAGACTTTATATAAATCACATAAAAAATAAAACATTTTTAATGCAATTTTTATTCTTGTTTCTTAAGTATTTAGTGTTAGATTAACATCTATAGTATAAATAATTTATGCCATTTCTTCTCCACAAAATTTTCTTTTGTACTTTATTCTATTCCAACATGTATATCTTTTAAAATAGTATTTTAAGCCCATGTTCATCAAGGATTTAATCTTGACTTATTATTTAAGTGAGTTTCTAAAATTATAAAAATATGAAATATCAAACTAAAATTTGAGAATAATTTCATTTGGGACTTCACTTTACATGCATTTATGAATGCCATTTCCCTAATCCTTTTTAAGGATGTATTTCATGCTGGGATCTGAGGCTCGAAAAGCTCTCCAAATCTTTGTCCAAAATAATGATTGCAGCGGAAGGTGTTGAATCAAAACATTCAACATCGTGGAAGCACCAAGAATGGATGATCTCATCATCCATTCTAGGTGATCCTATCATTTAGTATAGAATAAAATTCATACTTACTTGGATCATTTGAAAGAGTTCTTCAACCGTTCAAGCGTCCGGCCTCTAGCGGTATCCACATAGTCTCCAGACGATCGGATCTCCTCTTGAACACTCGTCACCACGAGAGGAAGAGAAGAGGGAGGAGAAGTTCCACTAGGCTTGCATGGGCACCTCTATTATGGTCGTTCTCCCCCTATTTATAGACTTTGGGAATGTGAAATTTTCACAAAAAACCCTTATTATTATGTCTATATCCACCGACGTCCATTGACCTTATCTGTGTGACCCTCTAGGTCCATATATCTCGTCAATTAACGACTCTACCAACCCAATAACACTTATTGGTCCTCCTTATTAATTAACTATATCAACATATTGATTAATTGACTAAGGATCGATTTAACCCAATCGACAAGTTGAGTCGCCAGCCCGGTGGGTGCCAAGCTACACCACGTGCTCTAGGAGATATGGAGTATATTAGAACTCTTTCATGGAACCTTACCGTCATTGGTTACCGTGTACGTATAATCCTTCATCCACACGAGACTCATGAATGACTTAGGGTATGGTTAATTGTCAAACCCTAATCGATCACTCAATTTAGTACTGATGCGAGTAGGAAATCATTGAGAACAACTTCTCTAATATTTCCACTACCTTGGCCAAGGATTTAATCGCATCTCATTCCTTGAGTCGATCTCCTCATATACAGAGGGTGGATGATCCCATTTTGACCACTCAATCACCTTCGAGGACTTCATGTCGTTTCCAATGTATGACGTTTTGGAGATCCCATGGCTAGGGGGTCGTAAGTCATAGTCAAAACACGATCATCCATCCAAAAGATGTCTTTGGTGTCTCAGGTCAAAGGACCACGTACACAACCGTGACATGAATCAACCTGATTGACAATTTAGGTATATTACCATTCAGGGATTCATACGGATCAATTCAGTGAACTCTTTCTCTAAAGAGCACCCACTATCTATCCTTAGTGTCTCCACACTGATGGCTATAGGATCAGCCATACTCATCATATGAGTTGGATTAGATAGTGCTATTCTTTCCGGATAATTCGATGTCCTTCTCGAATATCCCACGAATAGGAATATTTAGAACATATGGTTAAAGACTAGTGATCACTATATTATGATCTCATCATAATTCACTTAGTCATTGCACATGCTCATGGACTTCATTGCAAACATCACACAAGAACGGCAATGAATAAATTTCATTTCAATGAACAAGATACATGAAAGTGTGATTGGCTTATAGGCCACATAATATCCATCATTTCATAATGATTTACTCATAAATATTTCATCACAATGATTAACATTGATGTGAATCTATCACTTTGAATTAAAATTGTACCTAGTTCAAAATTCATTAAATGTATTTACAAAATAAAATGAATTTGTGTTGCATATTTAAAATCCGAAATAAATATATGTTTATTTCATATAGATGTTGTGTAGATTATCTCAATAATTACTATTTAATTTAATTGACAATATTATGTTATTGTCAGTAAATTACCATATTGATACTATTTTACTTTAACTAGTGAGTTAATAATTTTGAATAAATTTAAAGTGCATAATAAAATGAACTAAAAATTTATGAATTCATTTTAATATAAAAATCAATCAATTTAGGTCCTAGGCTTATTGCGCCAACTGCAATACTGAACATGCATCTTGGCCCAAGCCTCTCTGGCATTGTTCCTCGTCTAAGGAGTTGGGATGGTACATGTTCCATACACTATAGTTGGGTTCGACATCCGAACCTAACCCCCACCCCCAACCCTAAAAAAAAGTCAAATGCATCCAACTTGTGCTCCTCAATTTACATAGTTTTTGATGTTTTGACCAAATTTCCTAAAGACGTGAATTTCCACCATCATAAGGAACCATTTAGTTTCATAGTTCTTATACTTTACTCATCCTTAAATTTGGTACTATTATATTATAATGTTGACTTATGTGCCTGCTTATTGGGATCTAGAAGATTTTGTTTCATATATTAAAAGTTGAAGATATATTCTTCTTGTGGGATATATAAGTTTCAAGGTCTCCCACATTTTCATGGCAAGGCAAAGAAAAAGGCATATGATAAATAGTAGATGTTTTGATATTAAGAATCTTCCAAGATCTAGCTAGGATATTTTTTGCATTCCAATAAAAAAACCTTGTCATTAGTTTCTTCAATGAGTTTTTGACAAAGTGATCAATCTCACAATGAGCCAAAAAGAAAATATTTCAAAACTTTCATATCTTCAGATATTATTCTTGTCATCAAAGGCTTTTGAAGCAAAATTGAGATTCACGAGGAATGTATCTTTGAATCATAACCTAGAGAATAACTGTGATAAATAAATGTGTAAAAATATATTTAGGATATATGGTAAAATACAAAAGGGATAGAAGATGTACCAATATAAAATCTCATTTACAATGTGATTAGATATTGGCCAGCGGTTGCTACGTCATGAAAGCTTAAATATTAGACTTCTCTTGGTGCTGTTGTGGTGAAATGAAAGATATATATATATATCTATAGAGAGAGAGAGTGAGAGAAAGAGAGAGAGTGAGAGAGTGAGAGAAAGAGAGAGAGTGAGTGAGTGAGAGAGAGTGAGAGAGAGAGAGAGAGAGAGAGAGAGAGAGAGAGAGTGTGTGTGTGTGTGTGTGTGTGTGTGAGTGAGTGAGAGAGAGAGAGGCCCATCAGGACCATTATTAATAGGTTCACGATGGAAAACAAATTTAAGGTATTTCATTTAGCAGTCGGTTCACGACATTATACAAACATACATGTATATACATATAAGTACATATATGTATTATGTATATCTATATATATATATATATTGAGACAGAGAGAGATACAGAGACAGAGACAGAGAGAGCCAAAGGCCCATTATGACCATTAGCAAGTGGTTTGTTCTGGCCGACCTCGATTTAACCGGAAAGAACGAAGAGAAAAACGAGGGATTTGATGCATGAAGTTTGTTATAATGTCCGTCGTCGATTGCTTATGGGAAAACATGAAATGCGATCGAGCTAAAGATGTTTGGGCGGAAGGACGATTGTCAAAGACATTCAACCCAAAACCAAGATCTTCGGACAAACCTCCCCGTTCATATTCTTCGAGAAGAAATTTTAACGGAAAGGGAAAGAAATTTGGAAGAATGATCGATAACTAATCTTGTCTCTCTCGCTCTCGCATTCATCCATCTGGTAGGAAGAAGACCGGAAACCCCTTGAAAGGAAATCGCGACAGATTTATGAATCATCGCCAGAAAGTAAAACCGATACATTTCCATTCTCTGCATTATTCGATTCGGGGGAAGGTATAAGTCAAGATGAGCGGAACTTTTATAGAGGCCGGCGCTTCTTGGTTCGTTTCCAGTGTTCAATAACGGAGTCTCGCAATCTGGGCGGCACCCGAGTTCTCCGCGTCCTCCTCGTCCGGCTCGATGGAGGAAGAGGGTCTTCTCCTCCTGCAGGAATGCCCACGCCCTCCTTCTGAAAGCCGATTCCCTTATGATTGCCATCTTCCTTGTCTTCGGAAGCTCTGACCACGTAAAGTGCAGCTAAAGCCAGGAGATCGAGGCCCTCGCAGCGAGAGGATGAAGGGGCCGAAGAGAGGGAAGCGATGGAAGTGATGTAGGGCGGTTGATGGCCGGGAATTCTCATCGTCGAGGTGGGTTTGGAAATCAAGGAGGACGTTAAACAAGATAGAATCAGGTTTAGTCAACATATATAGTCTCTCTCGATAATCACCAACATTTTCTGGAGAAAATTTTGTCAGTTGTAGGATGATCGGATCGACCTGAATTCAATCATCCTGAATTTAATCGGATCGAATCGACGATATGAATAAGTCCTAAATCTTTACCAAAAATGTCAATATAACCTTCATAGAAAATTTTAAAAAATCAGTGTTCTTAATATCATAAGATTATGACTTAAAAGATAATCCCCACATTATTGGCATGAGAACCTTAGTTGATATCTCGTAGAATGCTTCTATAAAAATGAATGTTTCGGATGGGAAACTTTGAAACAAAGCGGGCGCATGTGAATTATTCTTAAATGATCTTCGTGTTTTCTAAGATAGTTCTTAGATTTCTTGAATTAATCACTTGATCTATCTTTTTAAATTGCATAAATTATTATTTAACGGCTCAGGAAAAAAACCCAAAAGACCCTTTGGCTATCGCTATCTGCACACATGTGCCTTTGGGATGCTTAATCGCTATCCTTGACTTCATGAATTTTGCTTCCTGAAATGCCACCTTTGACTTCATGATTTGCTGTTTTCGATAACCGGAATCTCACATTGTGATTTTCTAAATGTCAATAATCATGCACATAAACATATATCTCTTCAAACTGAACCCGAGATTTCTTCATTTGATGCCTTTGACTTTCAACCCCTGATATTTTTAATATACCCAGTACGATGATTAAATGGATAATGCAATGTAGTATGAGATGAAATCGAATGCATAAATAGATATGATGCATTAAATCGAATGGTCAAAGATCGATTGAGATGATCAGTATAATATATATTATGTAGACAATGAAATGGGAGATTATGAAAGAGGAGATTTATAAGAAATAATTTAATGTACCCTTCCTTCTGCTTCTCCCAGCTCTGCTACTAAGATTGCATTTAAATTAGAGTTCGTCAAATAAAGACTGTCCATTACCACGCAGCATCCAGTTCAATCCCTGAATGCAAGCTGAACGATCATTCTATTTTTAAGAGATAAATATGATGCACAGCAATCAACAGAATCTGGATCAGATACTGAGTAGATGATTGCTGGAGAAGAAACCGATAACCTGTACAGTATAGGTGGGATTTTATACTGTAGAATGCAACAGAAAAGATATAGCTAGATCCCTATAAGTAATCTCATTTGATTAATCTAAAAAAAAAAGAGACAAAAAAATATGGTAACAGATCAACGAAAAACAGAAAGATGGGGAGTTGGGGACAGATATGGAGTGGAATAAACTAGGACGCAACCCAAATGGATCAAAGCGATCTCGAAGAAAATGAGTTTTAACATCACTTAGTTGTGCATAAAACGATAAATGAACGCCTGAACGGTGCAATTATTTAAACACCGAAGAAACCCTTAAATCGTGGGATAGAGAGAAATTGTGGGAGCAAATATGACGAAATAGCACAGAGCGAGAGCCGATTCGCGGGGTCAAAACACTGGATGGGAAATATTGAAGAATCGATAACTGTTCAAATGCGAAAAGAAAACGGAACGCTTGTGCTATTCACAGCAAGAAAGAGGCGTAATAGGAGCTTTGTGGAGACCCTGCAGAGAATGATGCGGATGAGGAACGCTCGAGCAAGGATGTCTGACTCTGAGGTAGATCGACAAGTATCGCGCGATGTTGGATGCTAAACTGGAATTTCTGGGAGTAGAGAGGGAAACCCCTGAGCCCCAGAATCAATTCTACTCTCAAGAGGGACGTTAGAATATGAAATATTCATCAAATTATATATATAATAGTTTTTTTCTACCTAGATACTAACATTGAGATATTTCCATATTTCATAAATACAAGTCTACAACATGAAATAACGGTAAGAAGAGTAGAAGACTATGCAAAAGCATGATTTTTTATCTATGGTGGTCGGTATGCATGATTTATCAATTACCCATCTCTGAGTAGAAGACATGATTTATCATCTCACTTGATTTGGCTGCATTCTTTAAGGACTGAATGAAAATTCATCATGAACAATCAAGATCATTTTTTTCTAAATCCTTTGGCGCATCCAAGAACTCAAGCTGTTCGGTGGACTAGATAGAAATGTTGTAGAGTCATGTCTTGCAATCAACTTTATTTGCTCTATTGGTTCCATTGCTTGGATACAATCATACTTACCTTTTATGCTAATGAACACCCTCAAAACCCTCTAGCTCTTATGTGAAGTCATGCATAGTTCTAGTCATGGCCTCTCCTAAGCATACTATGTGACTCAAGAAACTCTCGTATCATTCATGCCTTTGAGACCGCGAAGTATCCTTCTAACCGCAAAGAATTCATTTGATGGATTGTGGATCAGCGCCGCTAGTTAAGATTCCTATCTATTCACAAAGGATCCATCTCGCTTATAAATAGTCCTTATACACAAAGGACACCTCTATATCATAATTCACCCTAAACCCTAAACCCTAAGCCCCGAAGAAGCGTCTCACACTGCTCTAGCAAGTAGGCACAACTCGTGAGTTCTACAAATGTAATCTCGATAAATGGTTTTCCTAAATCTAGGTATCACTATTTGGACAATGAAAAGATAACATAAGGTGTCATGATAATAATTGACGTAATTAATTACATATTATTCCCTTATCATGTGGTCAAGATATTGTTTTATATTCACTTTGCTCGAGTTGACTTGATAGTTAACTATTGGCCAACCCCCTTGAAGGTCAACGCGACGCCTGGGAATAGACATTTGATTTGGTTATCTTGGCACAATTAACTCGAATGAAACTTGACTTGTTTCTTGGGAGTCAACCTTTGACTGAATTGACTCGGATCTTGAAACTTGACAATGACTTCATCATTGACCTTCCTTCATGTAAACTAAGCTTTGACCTTCTCAAACCTCTCTTCACGAAATACCAAGTATATTAGGATTCGTTAAAAATCTCTTACTAGAATTCATTTCCTACTTTATTTTCTAATTTATTTTTCATTTTAATCGGTAATTCATTTTTCATCCAAGGCCACCCATGTAATAGAATCGATGGGCATTTCCTAAGTCAACGATTCTTTTATTCTTCTGAAAAGAGTGCTCTCCGGATCCGTCGCTGCTAGCCTGCTACCATCACCCCTGGCCGCCGCATTGAATTCGCCTTCCTCTCAGCTGCACCTTGCACTAGTTTCATATCGGAGCCGAACGTTCTTCATGGATCCATCCCCACTGATAGTCACTCTATGATTATCTCTGTAGCCGATTCAAATTGGTAACGATTCGTCAATCTTGTAAGTGGCACACCATCAACAGTCTAAATTCTGCAATGGACAGATTTGAAGCAAACGTCAGCAAAATTGAAGCGAAAATCCCCGTGAGTAAGAGCAGCACCACTTCCAGGGGGCAATCGCCACCTTGGCGCAGCAAATACCCTCACGGACCACCAACAGCGCCTCTAGCACCCCTTGCACCTCCCACGCCTCAAGCACTACCTCTAACACCGCTCGCACCGCCTCCTGTGCCCCTAGCACGGTCGCCTCCAACTCCACGTGCGCCGTCGCTCGGGTTTCCCGACCTGATGCCAAGGCCCTGCCAACAGCGCCCAGAGCCGCTAGAAGTGCCCCAGCGCCGCTGCCTCAGCTCTGCCGGCACCGCCAACCCTGCACCGCCTGCGATACAGGGCGTAGTCCCTGCTTCGATGCCCCTCCGATGGCAGTCCAACAGGCCGCCTCAGCCGCCGTCACCTCTCCCGGTGCCACCGCCGCCCCGAAAGGCCGTCCCAGGCGCCGTCGCCTCTCCCGGTGCCGCCCCTATCAAATCCGACGTCGCTCGTGCCACCGTCGCCCATCCTGGCATCACCTCCTGCCTGCAACAGCTCCACGGCGACGTGGGCAAGGCTTTTGCAGTCCGAGAATCCCTTTTTGTGCGCGCGAAGGGACAGAAGCCGCGTGTGGTGCGTTTTACACGCAACGAGTGCGTCGCGCTCCACCTGAAACACATAACTAGCGCGTGCGGCGGGCTTCCCACGCGCTGCGCATTGCACGGACTATCGTGTGATATACACGTGCAAAGCGCATGCCAATGACCGTGTGCGCACGTTCAGCACGTGGAATCGTGACAGTACGTCCGATGCACTTAGGACAATTCTGCCTACACAAACATGCTTCTCAAGTGTCTTCCATGGGTCAAAGCACCGTCCATGCAACAAGCTACCTCAAAGGGATGGGCATGATATGATGACTTGTGGATCATAGAAGTTGACGTCCCAAATCAATCGCCAATGGCAAATGCCACTACAACTTGCACCATCGTGCAACCTCATTGTCGGCCCTCTAGTGCCCATTAACCACCATGCCCTTAACCAACCTTTGTTCTCGCTCTCTCCCAACTCCCCACTTTTTCGTTGTCGCCTCCCCTCCGCCGTCACCTCTCCCCCGCTCATGGCCTTGTGTCCTCCCCCTTACTTGCCATAGTCGAGTTTCCCTGAATGGGGAGGATTGACAAGGACAACTATGTGAACCATCACCGCCATTGCCAGCTTCGTTTTTTCTCACTTGCTTGCGAGAGTTCTCCAAGTGAGGAGGATTGATGGGCCAAATATCCTGTCATTTTTTGTAATTTTTAATTTTTAATTATCATTTCCTTCGTGGTCTATAAATAGGCCGCCCATGTAACAATGTCAATGGGCATATTTTGAGTAAATAATTGTTTTATTTTTCTCAAAAGAGCACCCTTGGGATCCACTGCCACTGCCACTTGTTAGATTTTGCCTTCTTCTCCATCGTGTCATGCATCAAGAAGTAAATGGCATATAAATTAAGCCTTGTGATTGATAAACATTGATATTCTTATGTCCGTATATATCCAACACTATTCAAAAAATGAATCTTTATATGTATGAAATATATCAAAGATGAAATATGTGTTCTACATTAGCCAAAAAGAACACTAACTCAATATTTGTTTATACACGTGTGATGTTGAGTAAGATATATGTAAAGGCATCTAATATATACAGTAAATATTCAATATAAGTGTGAATGTTGAGCATAGAGCTACATAAAAATAATAATCTCTATAAATTTTACATATTGTCTATTTGTAATATCTAAAGGTAACACTAAATATTGTATATGTTCTATTTATTTCAATTCTTTGTAACACTATAATACTATTTTTTTTTAGTGTACGGGCATGTTATTTACTATGTGTACACACACTCTTGAAATTGGTTGGAAATTTAGTGCAAAAAAGTTAGATCTAAATAAACATATATTAGTTAAAAGGTAGTGTAAGATTATATATATGACAAAAAATACTAGGATGCGTGAAATACTAGATGAACAAGATTAAGGAAATCGATACGATTGCAGCAAAAAACTAGGTGCAATAAGATGAAGTGAATCTAACATCATAAATTATCTTGATTTGATAAACTCTAAATATTATATCACTTAATTTCAATCTAGATCATCAAATATTGATCCCTCTCATTATTGATGCAAAGAAATGTGTGCATGTTTATCTCATATATTTTGGTCATTGAACCTCGTTCATCCACCTTCTATTGAGTCCAATTTTTTTGGTTTCATTTATTATTTTATATATAGGGCTCTCTCTCCTTTGACCTTCATTTTCCATCATTCTCTCTTCTCACGTGATATAAAAGCACTCGGTGTCTACCACCAACTATTCTTCATTTTGGATTGTCATCTGGGTCACCCCATAATCTCTAAGCTTCTAAGGGCACTTCCAATCATAGCTCTTTTCGTATTTATTGTGTGTCTTTTAAGTTGGGTAAACATCACCCCACTACCTAACTTCTTTTTTATTTCTTTCAAACTCAAAATTCTTAAAATCTATTTCATTGTGACACTTCTTGTCTTTCTTGAACTACTAATCTCACAACTATTGTTATTACATTGTGTTTATTGACGACTATTCTTGCATAATTTGAGCATTTTTTGAAAGATTTCACTTGATTTCTTGTTAAAATGTAATAGTTAATTTACGTGACTATTGAAAAATACTCTATTTCCCTAAATTTTTTGACACCAATAACATATTCTAGTGTACACAACAAGAGCTTTTGTGCATTGTTCAATATCATTCATCAAATCGCTTTGTCATTAGACATCACAAAAAATGGTGTTGCTAAAGGAAACATAACCATATCCTTGATGTCATATGTTGAAATGAGAGTTCCCTGCTAAACATGGATTGATACAGTTCTAACAACCACTCACTTGTTCGATCATTTTCCTTCAATCATGCTCAATATTGGGATCCATATAAGATGTCCTTTTTCCAAAGATAAAATCTTTATTTTACTCCCGAGATCTTTGTTTGCATTGGTTCTTTCCGAGATCAATGTACTAACTTTAGTAAGCTTTATTCTCTTACTATCAAGGGTGTATTTTTTATTTTTTTGGATTCTCTAGTAATCGAAAGGGATCCACATACATTCATCACACTTAGAAGTATGTGGTCTCTTCTAATGTTACCCACTTTGAATCCGTTTGTCGCTTTTTTTTTCAGATTTAGGTATCTCATTCTTTCTTCTCGCACTTTACTTTCTAAATATTTTTTGTTTTAGCGTTCTCATCTATATTGATGGATGGTATCAATGATATTATTATTTTATCATTCATTCAAACTTCTTCAAAGTAAATAACAATCATCAAGTGTGGTTATCTAAGATACATGTTTTGTGATTTGTATGATAACTTGATCTTTCTTTCAAGAGTGGGAAGCAACGATGACTTTTTCTCATGGGATTTCCTAGATTCTTTGTCATACGAATGTCCACCAAAAGATACTAGTATCATATGGTCATTCTTCATACGAGGTTTCCTCTTGTTCTACTTAAAATTTAAATAATTAAGACATTGTTCTTGAGATATTTGAGAATTTCTAGAGGGTGATAATCTTGGAAAAGAACACATTAAAAACATAATTAACATATAATTGTTTTCGTATCATATCAGTTCATCTTTAATCCTCGATTGCTTTCGTATCATAGTTCATGTCTCTAATGGTTAAACCATGCAACAACTCAAGTAAATGAGATTCCTTTCCGTGAAGTTGGAAATTTCAGATTTCCGAGCGGCTGATAGTTTTCAGAAAGGGTGATCATTATCTTCCTTTTTCATTCAACGAAAATGGAACACTTGGTTGTTAATCATATATATCTAGATCGAGAGAGAGGAGGTGTGTGTGTTCTTTATTTTGTTCTTTTCTCCTCTGCTCTCCCTTCCCTCTTCCTTCTCTATTTCCGTAGCTTCTTCCACAACCCACCTCAAAGATGAGAATTCTCAGTCATCGTGATCTCTCTCCCGCCGTCCTCCCCGATTCCATCACTTCTATTGATTTTCCCTCTTCGTCCCCTTCATCCTCTCGCTGCGAGGGTCTCGATCTCCTCGCTTTAGCTGCGTTTTACCTGGTCAGAGCTTCCGAGGGCGAGGAGAGCAATCATAAGCGAGGCAGCTTTCAGGAGGACACGGGCATTCCGGACAGGGGAAGGAAAGACTCTACCTCCGACGAGCCGGACGAAGACGAAGAGAACGACCTGGTTGCCACCCAAATTGCGTGACTCCGTCCTTCAACCGTGGAAACGGACCATGAAGCGCCGGCCTCCACAGAAGCTCCGCCCATCTTGACTTCTTCCTTCCCCCGAATTGAATAATGTAGAAAATAGAAATGTAATGGATGATAGATAAATCTGTCGGCGTTTCCTTTCAATGGGTTTCCGATTCTCCTTCCTTCCCCTTGGTTGAACGAGGGAGCCGGAGATACGAGATAGGTTATTGATCATTCTTCCAAATATCTTCCCTTTCCGACAAAGTTTCTTTTCGAATCATCGAGGACCATTTGCCGGCGATCTCGCCTATCTTGTTCAATATATTTCTTTTCAGACTTCCAAGATCTTTCTCGTTGTCGTTTGAAGTCTTGATGATCCTCTTTTTGATCAAACTTGTTTGCTCGATTGAGCAGGCTCTTGTTTTTTTCCCGGAATGAATGAAGCATCGGTCGAAGTTAGAACGAAATCAAAGATACGTTTAAGCTCCAGGCGCTTCCTGCTTTTTAGCCAATGCAAACATTTTTCTTAATATTCGTCATGGACTTCTCTCTATATAACTCTCTCTCTCTGTCTCTCTCTCCCCCTCTTCATCTCCATCTCCATCTCCATCTCCCTCTCCCCACGAATACATATCCAGAAGTCAATGGAACTTCGTGTGCAAGGAGAGCAACATCGTAGTATTATTTTTCTCTTGTCAGTGAACCTAATAATAATGGGCCTAAGGGGCCCAATGGGCTTCCCTCTGTCCAGCTCTCTAATCAATCCTTAGATTTGCGGAGTCATTCCTCAGCCCGGGAGTCACAATACATGGTGACCCACATCCCTTACATTTAGAGGAATTTTGAAGATTACAAACTTTTCAAAAGATGCCACATCCATTAAATCTACAAGATTCCAGAAGAACATGAGCGCATGCATGCACATGCGTTTTGATCAATATGTGCAAAATGATGATAGTTCAAGACTACACGTAATGAAGCAAATAAATAAACCCACACTCATCTTATCTCGGTCTTACCATTGACTTCAGTGAAGTCGACGCTCTCATAAAGTTTTTTTACTCGAAATCACTTGAGAGAAGCACGAAATTTCCCTAGCTATGCGAGACTCAGCGAAGACTTTAAAGAAACATAGTTGACCAAGTCAACACATGTTACACTAACGTGCATAAACATGTATATATATATATATACATGTATGATTGTATGTATGTATGTATGTATGAATGTATGTATATATTTGTGCATAGTTTTGATAATGTAATGGTCAGTTTAATCAAAATTTATAAAGTCACTAGGAATTTCTCATAGTTATACTGAAAAAGAATAAAATAACTATAATGCCCCTGAATTATTTAATGAGAAAAAAAATGTAGACTGCCACTTCTCATTGAGCAAGTGAAATAATTATTTTTTATCAAAAATTGCTTCAAGTAGGAAATCCTATTAAAGGGAAATTAGGAGGATAAAAATGGAATGGGCCCAACTGCTTCAGCAGGCAATTGAGTATCTTCTTACAGTCAGTTAAGGTGATTGAGTCTCTGCAGTCAACGTGGTAGAGTGGAGCTGACAGCAGATAGGCCCGACGGGTACAAATATAGGGGTGTCGAAGTGGGCTAAGACAAGGAGCCCAATAGGTCCAATTGAGTTGGCCTGGGCTGGGCGCTGAATGGGCTCAAAAGAGCCAGCTCTTGTGAGATCCAATAAAAGTGGGGCGATATGGTCAGGACTAAATGAAAGATAGTCTATCTGACCAGACATGGCAGGCCCAAATGAACGATACTCTATTTGCTCAGACATGGTAGGCGGAATAGTCCCAAGAGAGTGATACCCAGCTAGCCCAAATAGGAGGAGAAGGTAGGGCCGAAAAAAATAGAAAGTTCTGTCTCATGTCGAGCAGTTGGCATTTTTAGCATAAACGCTCAATTTTTCTTCAAAAACAATGCACAGTTTGTTGTAGACCAAGAGAATGTTCCCGTGAGATCTAAAAAGTCTTGAGCATAGTGGCCGAGGCTCACTCAGGAACTCACAGAAATCAGGATTCAAAGCTGCACAATTTCTCGTAGGCATTTTTCCAAACATTTGGCGCGCCTCAAAGAAATTTCGATTACAGGTTTTTTTTTAATGACATTCAAGACTGTGGAGAAGGTTTCCACGAAGAAGTCTAGAGTCGAGGGAGACTCCCGGGCTCTGAACTTGCTCTACATATATCTCGATTCTCTTTAGCCGGCCGGGGAAGAATGACTAGATCAATCTGACGACTAATTGATTGTGATTAACGCAAACTTCTAGCTGGATGATGAAGACGATTTTTCCTTCCAAGACTCAAGAGATAATCACTTGGTTCTTCATTTCATCTCAAGATGATGACGATGCCCTTCTATGGATGATTGCATCTTGTTCGAGATGATCAGCGAATGGTGTTGATGCTCTTCATTTTTACCTTGATACTGTTCCATGAAATAACCTTTCATCTTCACGTGAAATTTAGGGGGAGATTTAGATAATCGATTGTAAGCTATGTCATATTCTGTTGGTTCATTTTGCAAAAAAATAATTGACACTTAGTTTTGCATTTTTTTTTTTTTGAAATAATTCAAACTCTTATAGAAGATTTTAGGAAAATTAGGCTTCTCTCGAGCATGATTTAAACGTATATTAGCAATACATATATGTGTACGTATGTATTTATGTGTGTGTGTGTGTATATATATATGATGCATGCATGTATGTATGTATATATGTGTATGTATGTGTATGTATATATATATATATATATATACATAGTTAATGACCTCTTTCTTTGCCTTTACCACAACAATAGACCTTCAAATGATGTTATTTTTTCAACCACATGCATCCCCTATCAAAAATCGCCTTTGAGGGATGGAGAATGCTCTCACTTCCTTAGGTAGATTCTAATCGGTGCCAACATGTAGATTCTTGCACATGCAAGAGAAGCCCAAACTCATCAGTTCCTCCATGTTCTTTACAAGGAACAACCATTGGCATTCCATCATCTACTTTATAATACACATCAATGTGGCACCATCCACTTCAACATAAATGGATGCGACTGACGTTGACTGTAAGAAATCTAGTCAACTCCTTGACTACCAACTTGGTGTCATCATCTCCTCGCTAGCATGTCCTCAGCCACATTCTATGTATCTCTATGTGCATTTTCTTGTGATGTCTCATCACAAGTGCATGTCCTACAAGACTATGATGCTATTTCATTGTCAATAATCTCTTGACTGATTGAGGACATGAATGGGCACTCCTAAAACTCACTACAACAACTAAGCTAATCAATATCCATTATCCAACTTGAGTTGGAGCGCGAGATGCCTAATATGCTTACTAGACCACTAGGTCCATCACCTCTCCATATTGTGCAGACATAACATGTCATTTCTATGTGCATTTGCATCTGCATCATTATTAAAAAAACATAAATTATATTAATGTGATGTAATTTAGCATGATTAAAGATGATTTTTTTCAATGGTTTGATGGGTGCAATTCTTTTTCATGGACTCATTTTTCAAACGATTGTTTTTTCCTAATGATATGATGGATGCATAATTCCATAATTCTTACTGTTATGAAATGGTATGATTAATGCAATGTTTTAATGGTGATCATTAAATCACAAATCATCTCTTGACAGTAAACAAACGTTTAGTATAACATCAAAATATAAAAAGATAAGAAAATGATCAATGATGGTTTTATAATGAATTTTATAGTGCAAAGCATACATGTAATTTTTTTACCTTTTCACTTGCCAGTGATCAACATGATTGACAAATAGTTGGATTTATATAAAATATTACTCAACATGATATCCAAAAAATACTACATGATTATTAAATTATTTTATGTTTGATTAAATGAAGTCTAAATCACACCTTTGACCTTCGATTGCCATGGAAAAAACAAGAGTTTACTTTCTATACAAATTTAGTTTAATGAAATATTTTAAAGTATATTTAATTAGCCATGTTTCAATATGTAAACATCATATTAATTAATGATGCATTAGTAAATAAAAGTAGGTCATTATATTATTCACAAAAAAATCAATCTATTTTTTTTAAAAAAATTTTCATCTCACCCAAAACTACATTCTCTTGATTATTACCAACACAACATAATTTAGTTATGAAATGTTAACAAAATTATTTAAAATCTATGTACACAATCTCAAGAATTTTTTTACTGTTTATGCTCATAAACATGGATTTTTTTAATGATAGAAATTTAAAGAGATCAAATCACTTCATAATCAAATATATTTACCAAAGCATTAGGCGATACATTTGGTGGATATGGTTAAAAATCAAGAGGAATTCATATAGTTTCTTTTATATTGTGGTTTGTTGGGATTTTAGTATTTTATTTTCTACCATCTACCCTATAGTTAGTATTTTTTGAGGCTCGATAAACCCCTTTTTTCAAACATAGAATGCATCAGAGACCATTGAAGTAAATATTTAAAATGAAACCAATAACTAAATAGATAAAAAATGAATGATTACAAGGTTTATTAAATGAGTTATTAAAGTTATTTAAGTTTTCAGCTCCACAGATATCTACACAATTTCTAGGTGATTGGATCCTAAGGGAGAAAGAAAAGAAATGGGAGAGTTTATAACAAGTTTTTCAAGGGAATTCTTAGGCGTGATTGTCTCCCCTTATTTATAGACATTGGGTACATAAAGTCTTCATGAAAACCCTCAAAATTATGTTTATATCTACTAACATCCATAAACCTTATATGTCTGACACTCTAGGTCTATGTCTCATTAGTTAATAACTCCAAAGATCCAATAAGACTTTTAGTCAACCCTATTAATTAGTGATATCAATATATAGATTATTTAATAAATTATTGATTTAATCTAATTGATAGGTCAAGTTTCCAGCTTGTATAGTGCCAAGATACACCACATTATCTAACAGATATGTAGTGTGCAAGAACTCTCCTATGGAACATTTCTATCATTGGTTATCATGCAAGTATAATCCTTAATCTACATGAGAGTCATTGATGACTTAGGATATAGTCAATTATTAAACCCTAATTGGTCATTTAATTTAGTATTGATTCGTGGAGAAAATCATTGAGAGCACCTCAAGGAGTAGTTGGTGTATCCAATCAATGACATTGCGGAGATCTTGTGGTTAAGGATGTGTAATTGTAGTAAAAACACTATCACTAGTTCTCAAAATTTCTTTGGTGTCTCAAGTCTAAGGACCACATACACAACTGTGACATAAATCAACATAGTTGATAGTTAGGTCTAATATCATTCAAGGAATTATAGGGACAAATTTCATGAATTCTTTTTGCAAAAAGCACCCACTATCTTTCTTTGGTGTCTCAAAACCTATGGCCATGAGATCAATTATTCTCATCATATGGTTCAGATTATATAGTGTTATTCTTTCCGGTAATTTTGATGTCTTGCTCGAATATGTTATCGAATAGGGATATTTAGAAAATATGTTTAATGACTAGTGGTTGATGTATTATGATCTTAGCATAATTCAGTAAGTAATTGCATATGCTCGTGGAATTCACTAAAAATCTCACACAAGAATAAGAATGAATAAATTGTATTCAATGAATATAAATGAGTCGTGAAAGTGTGATCTAGCTTATAGGCCACATAATGTTCATCAATTATGACATGAATTTCTATATTTAGTGCTCTCCCCTCCATGTTCTTACACCTTCTTTGCCTTCCTTCTTTCCCCTCTAGTCGTTGTTTCCTCTTGATAGGTTGTTTATTCTCATCTTTTATTTTAAATGAATATGAGAGAGATGATAATCAAATATCCTTATTTATATTTTACTCTTACACATTTCAAGAGTGAATGATGATGATTTGAGAATCAATCTTAATGTCAATCTTTCTTCCTATTTGGTTCTATTAATTACATTTGATTATGACATAATAGTCAAGCATTATTTATATTATTCAAACTGATACTTCTTGATATTTATTAGCCAATTACATGATAACCATCCTCTTGATCTGTATTATTCTTCTTGGAATATTGGATGATGGGGAATTAAAGTCTCCTTGTTGGGCCCACTAAGGCCTATTTCCTCTTGTTGTCATTGGATCATCTAAAAGGTTTGAGATAGACACCATTGTATTGAGAGTGTGAGTGTCATGCTCTCATTTTCTCATTCATGTAGGCTTAGGGGGGAGGACCCATTTTCTACATAATCAGAACTCTAGCAGAAAGAGAGGAGAGTAAACCCACTTTCTTTACACCATCTTCATGTAGGCATAGGTGTCCAAGGTGAGGTTGGAAACATAATTTGATGGGAAATCATTTATTTAAGTAAAATACCTCGCACATATCTCTTTCAATTCATTGATGGAAATAAAAATTTCAAATAAACTAGCTGATTGGCTAGAGTTTATTACCAAATATGTCTACACTTAGGTAGAACTTGCAAGCCCATTTATTTTAATGGATTCTAGAACACCTCAAACACACACACACACATATTTATTCTATGTAAACCAAATATGGCATCAATTCAACAAAAAGAAAGGTTGAAAAAAAGGAGAAATTGATATGGTTTTCCCTGCCACATTCACCAGCAAGCAAGTTAACACGATTGAGCTGATATTGCATAGAGAAAGCATCCAAACACCCTTATGCAAGAGACCAGGTCAAAAGGGATAAATAGAAAGGATCCAACTCCATTATGGTATTAAACCTTCTAGACCTAGAGTTCTTTAAGATAAAGGCTTTTATTATTGGGTTATGAGATAATCATCCTTGTACATGCCCCAGCTTATCCCACAATTTATAATTTTTTCATCATAGAATTTTCCCTTTTATGTAGCTTTTATTGGTCTTTATGGTATTTTCGAGAATTTTCCAATAATTGATAATTTCTCATGGTTTCCCAAAATTCTAGTACTTTTAATCTCGTGTAAATGTTACATGATTTTTAATTAATAAAGAAATATATATAATTGAGTTAAATATTTCAACTAAAATGGTGCTCCTTTTCTCAATGTTGAGTCCCATAACATACACTCAATTATAATTGTTGGAGGATTCTATTCGCTTCAATGTTTTCATTATTTTTTATTTTAAAGATTCAAACCTACAGAAATCCAAGGAAAATTGCATGATAAAGTATTTTATGAGGAAAAAAATGAACCAATATGACAAGATTTATTGGAATGTGTGCTTTTGTTGAATAAGAATTAGACGTAATACCCAACCAAGGCATCTCATATAGACTTTAAGAAGAATACTTAAAAATGGATTCTGGAAGTGCCTTTCCCAAGCTTAATGTTTAAATCTTAGAGAGAGAGAGAGAGAGAGAGAGAGAGAGAAGAAGAAGAAGGGAGGACCATGAGTGGAGATAGAGATATAAGAGAGTGAAGAAGGGGGGACCATGACATAACAATGTAGTGTGGTCGTTAAAACACACGTTCATTGGTCAAACAAAATTAATAATTCTGAACTCAATGATTTAAAGAATATGAAATCAAGTACAGTGATGAGATCGGGTCGAACCATAGAGAGCACATTTGACTTTTATCGAAGAGTTGACTCGGTCAAACTTAAGTCTAATTAGGGTTTTAAAGAAATGTGTATGATATTTTATCAATAGAAATAGCACTAATGTATGAGAGGAGATATTTCAAGAATTTTGAAGAAGATTTGGAGAGGAAAAGTCAAAAGTCAAGGTCAAAGCATTGACTTTGACCAGACTTTGACTTTATGTAAAATCAGAGAGGAAAAAGGTGAGAAAATATTACAAAAATTATATTTTTAGAAATTAGAAAGAAAGAGGAGAATTTTGATATACATATTGTGATTTTTAGAGAAGAATTGGATTTACTATGATTTATTGAAAATCAGTAGGCAAAAAATTACCGCAATGAAGGTTTTGGTTAAAATCCTTAAATTTACTTATCAAATGATATTCAAATCTAGAAAATCAATTTATAGAAATCTTGCAATTAGAGGATTCCAAAGATACCAAAATTATCAAATTTCACCTTCTATACTTATATTAATAGCCCTCGAAAGTCAACGCCCAAATTTAGATTGATTTTGAACAACAGTTGGTCAAATGGCAAATTGAAGGGTCAATCAAACCTTAATGAAAATTAATGAATCAGATATCCACTGAAAGTTGATTGAACAAGGAATCTAATGAAATCAAATTAAATTGGAATTAAGATCACGGAGAAATTCTTGTTTGGAAATCAGCAAAATTCTATGACTAAATTTAGGCGAAATGACGAAAATTCCAATTCCTACAATCCAATTACCTTTCTAAGTCTAATATAAACTATAAAAAATGTGAGGATTACGAAGGAATCACACTACTAACTCGATTCACGTGAAGATTGAGCCTCAAATTACTTTGCTTGGTGAGAATTTCTCCAATTCCTTCTTTGTCGTGATTTTGGCGTTTAAGGGGCGATTTCTAAATGTTTTCTCACAATGTTCGCGATTAACTTGCCTCAATCTATGCGCGATTGAGTTTAGAACGCAAGAGAATCACAAAGAACTCAAGATCTTCCTTAAAAAACACTTAATTTCACGTTTAATCAAGAGTTCCATTTTGGTAAGAGAGAACATATATTTATAGATGAATTAATCGCGAGAAATCCAGGTCGTCCATTTCACTTAAGGAGCTTGAATGGCTCAAATGAAGCCACGTAACGCGTGATAGGTGGGCCACGATCCCACGATGCGGGCTCCACTCTCTCTTTGATTTCCGCTGTTCAATCTTCATCAGAGTGTCCATAGGCAGCCGCGTGTCACTCCATGATTCACTGAGTGCGAAATAAAATTGCAGCCGTTAGATTTCACTAATGAGATTGATGGTTGAGAATTCGTCACGTGCCATTGATTGGGATCTAGTGGACTGAAATCCACAAGATCAACGCACACCTTTCTTCGTGTTTGATTGGATGCTCAACGCGTTGCCACGTTGCCTGCAAAATAGAGACATAAGTTTAGTCCCACACAAAAGAAAATAACGGAATTGTCGCCTATATAATGGGAAAGCATTATAAGCTTTCGCATCGCCCAATGGGCCCAGTATGCCCCCCTTTATCTCTCTTGGGCCCACTATACCCGTGGGCCCAATAAGCTTAGCCCGATTCCTTCGCGCCATGTAGGCACCCGTGTGGGCCGAAGTGGGTCCGTGTCGATCCAAGTGGCTTGCCATGTCAGCTCCGCACAGGTCTCGCACTTAATAAACCATTTTTTGCATTTTTTTGGCCTTTAAAAATTCTAAAAAATCAAAATAAAATCCAGAAAAATATATAAACTTCAAAAATTCATCACTTTCAATTTGAAAGGCCTTTTTTATTCAAATTTTTTTGTATTCGATCACAAATTTCTTTTTCTTTAAACCATGCCACTTGAAATATAAATTTTAACAAGAAATATGATAAATTCAAAATAATATTAACTTGACTTTTAAAAGCCAAATTAAGTCAACCCCTCAAATTTGACTTTTGATTCATCCCATCATTCTCTTCTTCTACTAAAGTCAAAATAAAATCAAGAAAAATGGTGAATTTCAAGATGTTTGACCTTGAAAAAGGTAAAACATCAATAAAGCACATAATTAACCCTAAATAATGCAAACATGTGGACTTTAGTAAGATGACATGCCAAAGGAGAAAATTTCATAAAACTATGATAACATGCATCATAATTACATAAAATAAGCATTAATATCAGTTAAATATGATGATATTTCAAGTTAAATATGCATGTTATCAGGGGACCATGAGTGAAGATAAAGATATAAGGGAGTGGATAGAGTGAGGTAGACATGGTTAAGGAGGCATGATGGCCCCACCTCGTAGTGGGCCTAATTAGGATATAATCATATTATATCATGGAACACAACTTATCATATTAGACATTCTTGAGGTTCTTATCAAGGATATCCACCAATAGTTATTAAGAGGGCGTATGTAGCGTGGAGATGACACCTTGTATCACATTTTCATGAATATAGAGGAGCTTGATCTGGAGATGTTTAATGGATTTATGAAAGGCAAGATTCCCCATAGTGAAGATTCCAACCTTAGTATCATAGTACATAGGTACATGTGTCTAAGGAGTATTGTCCAAGTTCTTCAAGAGGGAGCGGAGCCTGACCATATTACAATATTTTGATTATGCACTAGAACAAGATGTCACTTCTTGCTTCTTAGAGCACCAAGTGGCCAGATTTCCATTAATGTATGTGGACTAGCCAATCGTCCACTTCCAATCTCCTCCCCCCCCCCAACATACCTAGAATCATAATAAGGCAAACATGATTGTGATGTCTATAGATTAGACCTCCATCTAGAGCTCATTTAGTGTATGAGGTGACTCATAGTGAACCTCCTAATGCAATTGATGAATTTCATCAATAAATCAATTGAGGAAAACAAAAGACACAATATTAGAATGAGTGACGATGACATAATTCACCTGGTCAAATGATAAGAGATATCAATTGGAATCATCAACCAAAAACTTAGGTTCAACCTCCATCGGCAAAGATTTTAAGTTTACATCCAATAAGGCACATTTCTTGACAAGGTTGAGAGCATATTTCCTATAGAAGATAACTAGTTTACTTGGATAACACAAAAACTATATCCCAAGAAATCAGCATGGTGTCACCAAATCTCGAGTTATAAGGTACTAAAGAAGGTAGTCTTTGTAGACAAATGATTCCCTTCTTGTTGTTATAAAGAGAGAAAACCTCAATTACCCCAATTTGGTCTTACATATCACAATGAGACTCTATGTAGTCAGCACCCTAATATTGAAAAAAACCTTAAGCAACTATAAGAGCTTTATGATGAGAAATGGATCCATGGGTTTATAATCCAAGGTGAAAACCCATTTTTCCTTTTTCTTTGTTGGCACCATGGGGATGAGGCACAAAATCTGTCATGTCACAATCAACTACGACATTAGACTACAAATCCATGGAAACCTTGCACTTAGATACATTCGCATCTTCTAGATACACATTCATGTGCTCAACATACTATCTCTATTTGTTTCCTATGATCCCCTTCATTCAACCTTCTGCATCTTTGCATTGTCCATGGACTTTATCATAGTCAATTGGAAGATGAGGGTTGTTTGGGGTATCTACGAGTGGTGAAGCTTGCATCATATAAGAATCACTAGGGATCCTTGTGGTTGATAGTTCAAGTGATATGGCAATTGATGGTACAAGCTATGGAGAGATGATGAGAGGTTCACATGGAATAGTTTGGCGACCATAATTGTGTTGCAAGGAATGGTAGTAGAGAAAAGTGATGGTGAATGAGGTGGTGGAGGATTCCAATGATAGAGTAGGCAAAGGGAAGGGGTAGCATAACAACAATGTTGGTGGCGTTGATGGCACACCACAAATGCAATAAAAGGGGAAGCTATCAGAGGTATAAAGAGTGAATAGAAAAGGCAATCAAATTTGAGGGCTAACATAAATATACAAGGCACATTGACAAGTAGAGTTGGGTTGTGGCAAAAACACAAAGGGCCATTCTAGCTAAAATACCATGCAAAAAAGCTATCCCAAAATGTATTCAAGAGATATGAGAATGCAAAGGTTTATATGGGGAGAGGGAGATAGATAGATAGAGAAAGAGAGAGGATAATGTGTGAATGTTTTTGGAGAGAGTAGAATACACGTGGTCAATTATTTTGGGTTCTCAAATCAATAAGCCTTCCAAAATTTTGATCAAAACATCGAGCATAACAAAATACATTGAATCAGATATTTAAAACATTGAGGCACCAAGAATAGATGATCATATCTTCTAATATGTATGAGAAAAACATATTTACAGGGTTCCTTTGAAGGAGTTCTTGAATCCATTTAAGTATCTAGCCTCTAGCAGTATCCACAAGATCTTTAGATGGTTGGATTCCCTCTTTAAAGCTCTTTATCGAGAGAGAAAGAGAAGAAATGAGAGAATTCCCACAAGGCTTGCATGAGCACGTTGAGTTGTGGTCGTTCTCCCCCTATTTATAGACATTTGATATATAATTTTTTTATAAAATCCTCACAATTATGTCTATATTCACCAAAATCCATAGACCTTATGTGTGTGACCCTCTATGGACATAATATAGACATAATATAAACCTTATGTCTATATTAGGGTAATTAGTATTTTTGGAAAGAAAACTCGAAGACAAATCCACCAAATCAAAAACCACTCAATTTGGATTAGTATTTGCAGAGAAATCAAGTAAATTTGATTGCGAAGAGAGAGAAATTGAGTAAAATTCATAAAATTAAACTAATATATGCATCAAAATTAAAAATCTATATAGGAGGAACGATTAGGAGGAAAACATGTAATCAAACTCGAAATTGTCCTCCAAATGATCCACTTGATCGATGTATCAAGACTTTTCATTTTGTATTTTGAAAAATAAAAATTTGTTGTTTGAGCAGAAATTTCTTCCTATTCTCTCGATGAAATCTTGATTTCAAACACTCCTTTGATGTAGAAATGAGTACAGAAGAGGAAGAACACAAGAGATTTAAGGATTGAGATGTCCAAATAGTTCGATTACTTGAAACATTGAAGAATACATTTATGTCAAAGAGAGATAGAGAGAGTATAAATAGGTGCAAACTGGGCATGACCGTTTGATTTGACGATTGATCATCAATTAACGACTTAGATGAAACACACAGAGTCGAATCATCATCTTTAAGTGATGACCGTCAGATCTTCATTGGAGCATCTGGATTTTCGCCATTGTTATCGTGGGTACAAAATTCGCCGTGAAATGTTCACCGTGTGATCTTTGTTGAGCACTCTAGATGCATACACATGTTCATTGGAGTCCATTGGGCCCGATTTAATCTCAGCCATTATAACTCATATAAACAGCTGAGATCATATACTTAAAATAAAATCGATTTGACGACAAATCATTATGCACCATGTACCCCCTGGTTTTAAGTGACGATCAATGACATCCATTAAATCGCGAAGATCAAACGACATTCAACATAAATTCAGAAAAGTTCTAGAAAAATCCCTAAAAATTGGAAAATTCATAACTTTCAAAATACAACTCTTTTTAATCCAATTTTATTTTTTTGACAAAAAATTAAATAATTTATCATTCTAAAAATCTGAATTTAATAAATAACGACAAAATAAATTTTTAACTAAAAAGTATACTCATTTTCTTTGGAAAATAAAACTTAATAAATAAATGAGTGTATTTTAAAATATTTTCTCTTATTATGTGCAATTAAAAACTTAATAATCTTAAATATAAAATGAGAATAATCTACTCTACAAATTTTAAGTTTAATTATGCATCGTTATCCCTTAAAATAATGTATTTTGATATTATAACTTTAAATTACATAGAAATGATAAATATGCACTCAAAATATGATAACATGCATGTGAATGAAATATTTTATGCCTTAATTTGTATTAATAATCATGTAATTACAAGTATAGATTGTATGGTATTCATAATAACTCCCTTATAGAACCTTTTCGGCATTGGTTACTGACGAAGTGTTTTATGCGGTCGTTAAAACACACAAACGTCGTTCAAAAAAATAATAATAATTCCAAACTCATAATAAAAAGATATAAAAATCAAGTATAGTGAAAAGATCGGTCAATCCACAGCGAACACAGTTGACTTTGATCGTAGAGTTGACTTGGTCAAACTTAGGTTTAATTAGGTTTTTAAGAAGTAAAAATGATATTTAATTAATATTAATGATATAAGAAAACCAAATAAGATATTTTGAGACTTTAGAAACTGATTTTGAAGAGAAATGTCAAAAGTCAAGGTCAAAGCATTGACTTTGACTAATAGTTGACTTTCTATAAAATTAGAGAATAAAAAGAGCTTAAAATATTACAAAAATTATATATTTAGAAACTAGAGAGAAAATGAAAATTTTTGGTATAAAATTCATAAATTTTAGGTATAAAATTCGTAAATTTTAGAGAAGAATTGGATTTATTATGAATTATTGAAAATCAAAGATCAGAAAAATCCTGAAATGAACACTTCGGTGTAAATCTTTAAATTGACTAACCAAATGATATCCAAATCTTGTAATTAATATATGAATGGAAAGCTAACAACCAGAGGATTGCAAAGAGACCAAAATTGTCAATTTTCAATTTATATTTTAAGAATAATTGATCTTGCAAGTCAACACCCAAATTCGGATTGAAAATGAATAGTAGTTGGTCAAACGTCAAATTGAGGGGTCAAATGATTATGAAATTTTATGATTTTGCTATCACCATGGAAAGCTGATGAAAAAAGGAATCTAATAAAACCAGAATAAAGTGATTTAGACTTAAGATCAGGGAGAAATCATTGTTTCAAAATCAGAAAAAATCCGAAACCAAATTTGGGAGAAAATGAAGAACAAAACAACTTTTAAAGCAAAATTAACCACCTAAATCTAATCTAAATACAAATTGTTGCACAATGAATGATCTTTTCACACTACTAACTGACGAGAATAAATCGTATGGTCATTGATTACAGACAATTTAGTGTCAAAACAAAACCCTAATCTTACCAATTTATGATTAATCAATTTAATTAATTAGTATAATGGTAATTAAGGGTCGAATCCACGGAGAATTAGGGAAATTTGAGATATATCTTTGAAATTCGGTCAAATCGGACGACGAAGTGAGATTAGAAATTGGGCATTTTAGTATATTAAGAAGGATAACTCAATTTCAAATCGATGGAATAAAAAATCAAGTGATTTGGATTAGAATTCGCTGAGTAATCGAAGTTTGAAGTTAGGAGAAAATTTGTATCACGATTTTGATTAAAAACATAAATTAAACTAAAATTAAACTTAATCTACAATTCAAAATGTAAAATTAACACTAAATGATGAAAGATTAAGATGAAAACACGCAATCTAACCCAAATTAGCCTTCGAAATGATCCAATTAATCGCCGAATGCATGGATTTCATTCCGAGTTTCCAAAGATGAAGTTTGAAGTTCAAGATGTGAATTCTCCTTTCTCTTTCGATTAAACTTTGAATTCAAAGAGTCAATGGGTGCGGAAATGTATCAAGATTACAGGGAAACAAACGGCATGTGAATCGGGGGTCTACACAAGGAGAATTTGATGAAAATCCACGGGCGATTCTTTCCACCACGAAGAACAGAATTTAAAGAACGATTTTTGGGCTCAGCCGTCTGATCTGATGGACTCATCGCGATCAACGGTCGCGATTAGACGACGTTTCGCGAATCGTCGCCTTCGATTGATGATCGTCCGATCATTGGTGAACGGTCGAGATGCAATTTCATCGCACGAAGAAGAAGATGTGTCGATTTGATCGTCCGTCGGATCTTGATCGGGCGATCGTGATTAAATCGGAGATCCGTTGGATGATTGAATGTGGACCGTTATAACTCGCGCGATCGACGGTCACGATCAACTCACTGAAGTGAGTTATTGACCACGTGCGCTGATCGGTGATCAGTGGGCCACCGCATCTACGCCACGTATTTCACGCGATCTTCATCCGACGCACAAAATTCTGCCACGCGTCCTGCAATCAAACGAAAAGAGGAGAATAGTCCCACACTGATAGAAAAACGGAGAATAGCGCATATATAACGTGAGCTGAAATGGAGGGTTAACAAAATGTCTTCCGATAATCGGAATACCTATATATATTATAAAAAAAAGTATATATGTTCAATATAAATAATGCATCCACGTGGCAGAGCCACGTGGCCCTGAGCGCCACGTGGCAGAGTATATATGTTCAATATAAATAACGCAGGCGGTTGCGCGCGTCCACGTGGCAGAGCCACATGGCCCTGAGCGCCATGTCGCATCCACGTGGGCTCGCGCGATATTTACCCATTTTTTTCATTTATTTTAATTGTTTTAATTAAATAAAAATCGAAAATAAATCTAAATAAATTCAGAAAAACTCCTATAAATTTTAAAAATCATAACTTTCAAAATACAACTCCAAATTAGTTCAAATTTGTTTTGTTGGATCAGAAATTGAATAATCTATCATTATAAAAATTAAAATTATTAAAATAATAATAGAATGAATTTTAATTAATTTAATACATTTATGTATCTTATAAAATAACTTTATAAAAATACATAAATGTTAATAAATATCTTTCCTCTTATATGATCTCAATTATAATTTAGGATTAAAACACTATAATGTTCTAATTATGTATAATAATCCATAATTAGTTTATTTTTAGATCATAACATGAATTAATACAAAATGATAGAAATATGCTTAAAACATGATAACATGCATGTATTTGGAATAATTAATGCCTTTAATTGCATTAATAATCATGTAAATTAATGTAAAAATAGCATGTTATCACTAACCCGATTGATGCGAAAGATTTGGCTTCAATTCACATGGATTTAAGAGTATTGCTCGGTTTCTTCTTCGGCGTACGTTTGACGTTTAAGGGGAGAATTCAATCAAATCAAGCAACGATTCGCGACCAATCCTGCCTCAATCCGATTAGAATTGAGTCTAGGACGTAGGGGGATCACGAAGAACTCAAGATATGCCTTCAAAATTGCTTAATTCCTTCACGATTAATCAAGAGTTAAGTTTACAAAGAAGAACATCGATATTTATAAGGGATTTCCGCGCGAAAAACGCGGACCATCCGATTCGGTGAAAACCGATCGACGGCCACGATCACGTGATGATCGTGGACCATGATCCCACGATCGCACGACGCGGTCCCACGCTCTCCGCTGATTTTGCCCGTCCGATCTTGATCGGAGCCTCCTCGCGATGCCACGTGTTGCAAAGGGGAGTCGTCGATCGTGCTCACTTAAATGTCTTTTAACGCACGTGCCTTGATGGTGATCACGTGGACTCGAGTCCACGCGATCGTATCCGACGTGCCACACAATGCCACGTCACATGCAAATTAAAATTTCATGGGAACATAGTCCCACAAGGAAGAAATAGACGGAAAGGGTGAGTATAAACCGTGGAGCTGAGTAATGCCTTTGTGTTACCGCCCCAATACTCTTACTTGGGCCGACTAACCCGTGGGCCCATCAACTGCCATCTCGAAGCTATTCTTGCCACGTGGCGCCACCCGGGCGTCCACGTGGACTCATGTGGCCCTGCCACGCGTTCGTGCCACCTCAGCGCGTGGGTCCGCGTGGCGCTGCCACGTGGCCTTGCGTTCTATGTCGTATCTGCGCGGGTCTCACGCGCCACATCAGCTCCACGGGTCCTGTGGAGATAAAACCCCCTTTTTGCATTTTTTAAAGAAATTAAAATGAAAATAAATTCTGGAAAAATCAAGAAAAAAATCTAAAAACTTCAGAAAATCCATATCTTTAAAAATATAACTCCTTTTAAACTCAAATTTTCTCCATTGGGTCACAAATTTATTTCTTTTTAATATCATTCCATATAAAATAAATTAAAAAAAAGAATACTATAAGGTTAATTAAAAATAAACTTAAGTGATCTTTAGAAGAAATGTATTTCATATTATCCAAACATCCTCTTCTTAAAAATTAATTATTCTAATCATCTACTAAAGTCAAAGTAAATCAGGAAAATTAATTAATTTCTATTAATTTAACTTTTCAAAAGATTAATAATAAATAAAGCACATAATTAACCCTAAATTATGCATAAATATGGACTTTAGTGAAATAGCATGTCAATGGAGAAAATTCATAAAACTATGATAATATGCATCATAATCACATAAAATAAGAATGAATATTAGTTTAATAAGATAAGAATTTAAGTTAAATATGCATGTTATTAGTTACCCTATTTGTGTAATCTTTCGTTTGCATGAGGCTCATGAATTACTTAGGGTATGGTCAGCTGTCAAACCATAATCGGTCACTCAAGTCAGTATTGATGCATGTAGGAAATCATCGAGAACTCCTATTATATTTTCATTACCTCATCACGGATTTCATCGTATCTCATTTCTTGAGTCAATCTTCTTAAAAGTTGAGGGCGGACAATCCTATCTCGACTACACAATCATCTTTGGGGACTTCATGTCGTATCCAATGTATGTTTTTAGAGATCACGTGGCTAAGGATTCATAAGTCATAATCAAAACATGGTCGTATATTCACAATATGTCTTTGGTATCTCAAGTCAAAGGACCACATACACAACCATCACATGAATCAACCTGATTAAAATTTAGATATAACACCATTCAAGGATCCATACGTATCAATTCTATAAACTCTTCTACAAAGAGCACCAAATATCTATCCATAGTGTTTAGACACTAATGTCTACAAGATTAGCCATACTCATCATATCAGTCGGATTAGATACTACTATTATTTCAGGATAATTCAATGTCCTTCTCGAATATCCTACAAATAGGAATGTTATAACATATGTTTAAAAACTAGGGATCACTATATTATGATCTCATCATAATTTTTTTAGTCATTGCATATGCTCATAGACTTCATTGTAAACATCACACAATAATGAGAATGAATAAATTTCATTTCAATGAACATAAATGAGATACATGGAAGTATGATTGGCTCATAGGTCACATAATATCTATCAAAGTAGGCTTGACATGTGCACTTTTAATGGGCTTAATAAGGATATTCTAAAATATTTAATGAAAGAATTACGCCAAAGAGAGTGAGATATATCTAGAGAGAGAGAGAGAGAGAGAAGAAGAAGAAGAAGAAGAAGAAGAAAGAGGGAATCCTTGCCTCCAATGATAAGTATTATTAAGAAAGTGGGAGGGAGGAGAGTATAAATATCAATAGATTAAAGATATTTGTGTGGATATATTAGGAGGAAAAGAAATTATGATGAAGAAAGAGAGAGGGGGATAGAGAGGATTAGAAAAGAAAGATATTAAGAGCCGGGAGAAGGGGATGGAGGAATATAGAGAGAGGTTGCGGTAGACGGCATGAATATAGAGAGAGAAATTATGTACTAAGTGTGTTGGAGGGAGGAGAAGAGAGGAAGGGTGATAAATGCACGCATAATCTAGAGAGAGAAACATAAGACTGTGCAAAAGTCAATATTTGGAGTGTTGATTATCAAATTTTAGTTTTTTAGAGGGAGCACCACTTTAAATTTCACATTAATTTTGCATTTTTCTTAAAAATACCTTGTGTGCATCCTTGACACAAGTAACATGCTTCTAGCCAAGTCATTCCATTATTTATGGTACATATATAAACTATTTCAATTCACGTAATAAAGTCATCAATCAAAGAATCTCAAGTATTCATTTTAATTTCTAGCTATTGATGTATATTATGTAGTCTATAAGCCAATCACATTTCTATGTATTTAGTTTATGTTCATTGAAATGAAATTTCTTCAATATCAATCTTGTGTGATATGTTTAATGAAGTCCATGAGCATATGTAATGATTAAGTGAATTATGAGAGATCATAATACAATGATTTGGTATTTAAACATATATTCTAAATAGTACTATTCATGGGATATTCGAAAAAGATATTGAATTATCTAAAAGAAAATAACACTATTTGATCCGACTCATCCAACGATCCAACCATCTAGCGATAGTGTATATACTACTAGAGGCTTGACCTTTGAATATCTTCAAGGACTCCTTCAAGTGAATCTTGTAAATATGTTTTTCTCATACATATCAAATGATAATATCATCAGTTCTTGGTGCTTCGGTGTTTTGAATATCCGATTTAAAATATTTTTTGTGTTCAATGTTTTGATAAAAATTATAGAAGGCTTATTGACCTCAGATCCTAGCAACTATTTCTGAAAAATAAGAAGAATCACCAGCATGAATGCAAGTTTGTGCATAATTATAATGGATAAATTCGTGCAGAATAAAGAGACTATTATCACTTGATCACATATGTTATACTTTGATAAGAATATTATCAAAACAAAGAAAATTATTGTTTTAAGTGATATCCTTTATGCTATTAATGGTTTATTATTAGATATAATCAATTATTATAAGGAAAAAAATCAATGAAATACCCAATATTCTCAAAGTCATTGTGACTTAGAGAATGCAAACATAGCACTTACTACTGTGGAACTAATATAAGAGTTAATCTATGGGAGGATGCCTTTTACTCTTTACACATAATGTGAGACCTTTCATTCTAGAGACGAGAGAATAAAATACGCTAGGACTCATTAGGCTCATAGAGATTGAAGTAAAGTGAAAATACCCATTTTTCTACAAAAAAAAACTATTTTAAAATGTTGTACTTGGACTCTTAGTGTTGAAATCTTGAAAAATAAAATAAAAGGGAATAATGTAACATGTATTGAAGAGAATGTATGATGATACTAATAGTTAAGAACTCAAAAGGAAATCATACACCTCAGAACATTGAGTAGAGGTAATTTGTTTGTTGTATGGTTTGTGCCTTGCTCCATGACCAGGCAGGCTTGAACATTTATAATCGCAATAAAAAAAGGGCAAGAGAGGTTGTATAAAAGGAAAGAATAGACACATATGTATGGGATAATGACTTGAGTGCTGTCACTCAAGGCATTAGCCCATGCATATGTCTCACACTCTCATACCGATGGCACCCATAGTTTTATTGTGCTACCTATAATGTTGTTGCATCACTACTTGCTGCTTGTAGCTCCACATCATCATCTAGAAGTTTTGCCTCTTATCACACATTGTTCCACTATGCTGCCTAGAAAATTGTCACATTGTTGCACTACCTTGCTCATGCATCACTAGTGGGATGAGCCCTCCCATTGTTTTTAGGCCATGCAACCTGTGAAGCACCACCTTTGCAAGCCCTCCCACACACCATTTTGCCTCAACTAAAAATTCTCAAAAACCCTATCTGACCCAAATCCCTAGCCTAAGAATCCATCCAAGGATATTGTTCCTAGAGAGGATTTCCTAGAATGGATCTAAGTCCTATTTCTCTTGCTCATGCATAGTCTTTTCTTCTCTTGCGGCTACATATGCTCTTGGTTCTCCAACAATTTTCTTGTCCCTTATAGTTGGCTACTCCTTGGGCACTTTTATGGCTATTCTAAGTAAATCAAATATTACAGTATCAACCTTAGCTTGGATAAAGGGTCTAGTTTTAGAGGGCTATAGAAAGAGAAAAGAAGGGTAATGATGATAAAGAAGGTGAGTAATAACATGCAATCTTAACATACAATTACATGATTACTAATGCAAATTAAGGCATAAAACATTCCATTTTTATTCATCTTATCATACTTTGAGTGCATATCTATCATTTCATGCAATTTTAAGTTATAATATCAAAAGGCACTATTTTAGGGATAATTATCCATTTTTAAGAATATATTTTAGATTTGATTATTACCATCTATATTTGAGATTATAATTGGGTTTTAATGCTAAATAATAAGAGAAAATACTTTTTATATACTCATTTATTTTTCTAAGTTTTAATTTTTAAGAGAAATGAGTGTATTTTTTAAATAAAAATTTATTCTCTTATTATTTAAATAATTTGACTTTTAGAATGACAGATAATTTAATTTCTGATCCAATGAAGTAAATTTGGATTAATTTGGAATTTTATTTTAATAGATATGAATTTTCTAATTTTTAAGGATTTTTCTAAATTTTTATTAATTCGATTTATTTTCAATTAAATGAATAAAAAATTAATTTTATATCCTTTTCTGGAATGGCAAATGACATCGCGGCACTACGTGGGAGATATGAGACCGCCACGTGTCACACACGTGTATATGTGCGTGTGTGTGAGTGCACGTGTGCACGCACATGCACACATGTGTGTGCGCGGGTGTGTGTGTGAATAAGGAAAGAGCACCCTATTAAGGATTTTTGCTATTTCCTTATTAGCACACTCCTTATATAGTTGCTCATTCACCTGGATTTGTCATGTGTGACTATGTTTCTATTTTTATGTGCGCAGGTGATGTGGCAGCATGTGGAGCGTCCGATTGTGTAATTAAATCACGATCGTCGATCGTCACTTAAGGCGAGGGTACGTGGCGCATTTCAACTCGTCAGAGAATAGTTTTAAAAATGATTTAATCTCAGCCATTCATCAAAAGAGTTATAACAGCTGAGATTAAAACCAATGAAAACACATTTGAAGCATTAGATCAAGATCGGATGGATGGCATTTCATGCGTTTCTTCTTCACGCGTGACGTGGAGAAATCTCAGCGGTCCATCTCCGATCCAATGGCCATGACTTAACCGTAACAATTTGAAGCCTAACATTTCATCTCAGCCGTTAATCAAGGATGAAATACCAAAACTGACGGTTACACCTATATTTGCTATAAATTTAGATGTTCTTCAACGATATAAATCATTCTCGGATGTTTTCGAGTAATAGGACTGTCTAGACACTGCCATCCTTGAATCTCTCACTTTCTTCTTCTTCTTTTAAACTCATTTCCGCATCTACGGAGTGGTTGAAAGTGAGATTTCGTCGAAAGAATAGGGATAATTCGACTCTTGAATGCCGACGATCGTTTTCTAAAATCACTGAATGAAAAAGCCTTGAATTCGGTGATTAATTGGATCATTTCGATTGCTATCTCGGGTAAGATTATGTGCTTTCCTCCTAAATCTTTTGTCTTGTATCATTAGATTATAATTTAGAATCGTAGATTTAGATAATTTTAGATTTCATTTTTAATTTCTCTTTCTTCGTGTCCGAAAATTTCTACATAATTTGCACTTTCATTTCTCCACAAATATTGATCCAAATCAAGTGATTTTTGATTCTGTGTATTTATCTTTGAGTTCTCTTTCTAAATCTATCAAAATATCTAATTTCTCACCTCAATTCATTGTTCAATTTGATTGAATTTCAAATAATACCTAAAAAATACCATAATTCTTCGTGGATTCAACCCTTACTCACCACTATACTCTTTAATTCATGATTATCTCTATAAATGGGTGAGTTTGGTAGTTATTTTGACATGAATTTAGGTCTATTCAACAACCACACAAATTCATTTCGTCAAGGAGTGAGCAAGTTCTGATTCATTTTTTTGATATTTTATTTCTTCCAGAACCTTATAGATAACATCATAACCTTTCGAATCACACGCACATGCCATTCTTGATTCAAAGAACACATTTTTGGCCATTGACTCAGGGCCTCTATCCACATGACATGTAATTCCTTGATTATAACTCTTTTTCTTTCCACACTAACATACCCTCATATTTCCATTATTTATGGTCACTCATGTCCCACCAAAGGACATGGATTGGCTCATATTACACCATTATTTCCACTATGTGCTGTCCACTATGTTCCTGGATTTCCTTATAATATCCTCTCCATCATTTCCATCACCCATGCCATCCACTACTATATCACCTTTTTCCATTTTTAATATAATTTTCAAAAAAAATTATGCAAAGTAGAATTAGTATGGGTTATGAAAACAAGAGTGGTCTCCATGAGTTGATAATGAACACTATCATCAAACCCTTTTTCCCTTTCAGTTAGTTTGCTCCATCTTCTTTCTTGTGGCATAAATGACATAGTCACTCATCTCTTTCTTGTGGCATAAATGACTTAGATTTTTCTTCATGAATTTGTGTGCAAGTCATGTCACTTGGAGAAAATGCCATCTCTCCATTGACCAGAGCATTACCATTGTTACCTTCACTAAAAAATTTGACCTTGTGCATATTGATGTTTGGGCTTCCTCGTGAGTTCCATCCCAGTCTAGCCACCATTAGTACATCATCTTTTTTTATGTTTTATCCCGTGTCTACTAGGTATATCTCCTCAAAGATTGATCTCAAGTTCTCTCTATAATCCAATAATTTACCATTTTTATGAGCATTCAACTCTTTGCCACTTCTAAAATTCTTCTTACCAATAATTCCGTTGAATTTTTTCAACCACTAACTCTTACATTTAGACACAAAATAGAGTTTCCAAACATAGACATTGGTATCTCCTTTACATTATGGATATACTTCTCTTTGAGATGAATGTTCCCAACTATCTTTGGTCTGATGCCCTCATAAATACCACTTACCTCCTCAATTGCATCCCATCATCTCCCCTTGGTGGGGCCATTCCTCTTCATCACCTTTATCTTGATTCCACTATTTTTTGTCTCCCTTATTGTGTCTTTTTTTGTACATCATTTGTCCATGACCATACTTCACCACTGTCCAAACTAGCTCCTTGTGCTTTGAAGGGCATCTTCATCAAATATCCTCACAACCAAAAGGGCATTGTGTATATCTCCCTTAATTTTTGATTTTGCATCATCTATGATGATGTCTCCTTCAGTGAAGACTCCCTAGAATTTCTTTCAAAGACTAACCCTTATCATGCACACCATCTCTTTGCCACAATTTTCCTCCTATACTATTATCTACATCACCATCTTGTGACCAGCCAGTTGTACCTACTAAGGATCTTACCACTCCCCATCTTGTGGCATTCCCATCACCACTCCAACCATCTGAACCTTTCTCACCTTCTCTCTCACTCCTATTGACAAAGTGCCTCGAAAAAAAAATCTCCCTCTTGCCACCCAATCTCTCCCTCTACTTGGCAAGCTTGCTTATAGCTTATATTGTAAAAGATCTTGATATTTCTATTGCTTTATGAAAGGGGCAATAGTTTTAAATCCAACACTTGATTTCCAATTTCTTTTCCTATGATCAGTCACCCTACCTTTCAGAGATTTGCTATATTTTTTCATTTGATTCCCAAGCTGTTTTTAAATCTCTTCAATTACTTGAGTGGAATGCTACTATGGGCTAAGATATTATTTGTGTATTGGACCATGACACATAGTAACTAGTGTCTTTCCCATTAATGCCAACATTATGACATGTAAGTGATGGGATCTGAGGTCGATAACTTTCCAAAAATTTGATCAAAACATCAAATGCAGCGGAATTCATTGAATCAGATATTCAAAACATTGAGGCACCAAGAACAAATGATCCTATCATCTAATATGTATGATAAAACATACTTACATGTTTCCTTGAAGAAGTTCTTTAAGCTATTCAAGTGTCTAGCCTCTAGCGGTATCCACACGGTCTCCGGATGGTTGGATCTCCTCTTCAAAGCTCTTCACCAAGAGAGAAAGAAAAGAAAGGAGATAATTCTCACAAGGCTTGTATGGGCACCTTCAGTTGTGGTCGTTATCCCCCTATTTATAGACATTTGGTATGAGGTTTTTTTCATAAAAACCCTCATAATTATGTTTATATCCACCAACATCCATAGACCTTATGTGTGTGACCCTCGAGGTCCATATATCTCATTAGTTAATAACTCTATAGACCAAATAACACATTATTGGTCAACCTTAATTAATTATTCACATCCACATATAGATTAATTAATCAAGAATCGATTTAACCCAATCGATAGGTTGAGTTTCCAGCCCGTTGGGTGCCAAGCTACACCACGTATACTAGGAGATATGGAGTATGTAAGAACTCGCTTATGGAACCTTCCCGTCATCGATTACCATGTATGTATAATCCTTCATTTGCATTAGACTCATGAATGACTTAGGGTATGGTCAACTGTCAAACCCTAATCGGTCACTCTAGTTAGTATTGATGCGTGTAGAAATCACCTGAAAACTCCTCCGATATTTCTACTACCTTGACCAAGGATTTTATCGCATCTCATTCCTTTGAGTCAATCTCCTCAAATATTGAGGGTGGATGATCTCATATTGATCACACAATCATCTTCATGGACTTCATGTCGTATCCAATATATGACGTTTCAGATATCTCGTGGCTAGGGATTCGAAAAGTCATAATCAAAACATGATCATCCATCCACAAGATGTCTTTGGTGTATCAAGTCAAAGGACCACATACACAACCATGACATGAATCAACTTGATTGACAGTTAGGTATAATATCATTTAGGGATTCATACGGATCAATTCAGTGAACTCTTTCTCCAAAGAGCACCCACTATCTATCCTTAGTGTCTCCACACCAATGGCTATAGGATCAGCCATACTCATCATATGAGTTGGATTAGATAGTGCTATTCTTTTCCGGATAATTCGATGTCCTTCTCGAATATCCCACGAATAGGAATGTTTAGAACATATGTTTAAAGACTAGTGATCGCTATATTATGATCTCATCATAATTCACTTAGTCATTACACATGCACATAGACTTCATTGCAAACATCACACAATAATGACAATGAATAAATTTTATTTCATTGAACATAAACAAGATACATGAAAGTGTGATTGGCTTATTGGCCACATAATATCCATCAATAAGTGAGTCTTCACTTTAAAATATAACCCTAATGGGTTTATTGTTCGCTACATATCTCTCTTGTTTGCTTGAAGTTTCATGAAAGATTATTGCATTGACTACATGGAGACCTTCTTTCCCATTGTTTCATGAAAGCTTATTGCATTGAACCAATTGGATATTTCTAATTCCCTTATAAATAGAGTCTTGGATGAGCAGGTATTTATGGAGGAACCTCAAGGTTATGTTTTTCAAGGGTAGATTTCAAGGATCTTCTTGCTTCGTCAATCCATTTATGGACCTGAAATTTTTTTGCATACTTGGTTTGTGAAGTTCATGCATGTGCTCACTACTATGATTTGACACCATGTAGTGCATATCCCACTAGGATGTGACAATTTAACTCTAGGGAATTTTGAATCTTGTCTTCTATGTTGATGATATTTTGATAGCCAACACTTGGGTATCTCTACTAAGAAAACTTATCTTCCTTAGCACTTTATGACACTTGACTGCATTACTTTATTGGGATCAAGTTTTAAAATCAATGGGTTAACTATCTCTTTCTTAAAGAAAATTTGCATTTGACTTGCATCAAGAAAATGGAATACTTGGCTTCAAAACTAAAGCTTCACCATTGGAAGCTAATGCCAAGTTTTAGGATGAGGACTAATGCCAACCAGTATTTGTGTTTGTAGGCAAATTGATTTATCGTATGGCCACCTGTCTTGATATTTTTTATGATATTAGTGTTCTCAATCAATTCATGCTAGAACATCATTAAGTGTTGAGGGAAAGGTTCTTTGCAAGTTCTTGAATGCATCAAATGAGCCTCCAACAAAGGACTCATGCACAAATGTCATGTTCACCTTTGCATCAAGGTTTATTATGATTTTCGGGTATGCTAGGTACAAAGGAGATTGAAAGTTAACTATGGGCGATTGCACATATGTTGGTGGCAAGCTAGTCACTTGGTGCTCACAAAGGCAATATGTGATTTCTAATTCTAGTATAGAAGTCAATAATCAATTTATGGCTAAGATAGCTTGTGAGATGATTTGGCTCCACTCTTTGGTGGAAAGGAAACCTTGGAGATAACACCTCAAATGCTTATGCCTATGGAAATCATTTGGAGATATCATACTTAGGATGCAACATGTATTATTAGAAATCCCACCTTTCATCAATATACCAAATACACTGAATTTGATTGCCACCGTATGTTTTACAAGGTACATCAATCTGTCTCTCTACCACATGTGGTCTCTGCCAATCAACTAGCGGATGTATATATGAAGAGCTGCACTAGTGTCTCTTATGATGCCTTAAGTACCAAGCTAGGCAAAGTTTGACTTATATCCCCCTATCTTTAGGGGATTTACCTTAATAGTTTTTGGCTCTCCATTGCTTCTCAAATTCATGGTCAAATAATTTTTTTGTGGCCAAGTGTCAAATGTTTTGTTAATGTTTTTCTTAGCTCTTGGGGTTATGATGAGAGTCCCTTCAAGAAATTTGAATATATCCAAAAGAATGAGAGATTTGATGTAGATTGGCGGTTCCAATGAGATAGTGGCTGAAGAGAGAATCTTCAAGGAGACTATAATAAAGTGGTTGGATAGCTTCCATGGCTGCAATCAAAAGCGGGTTTTGATTGCAGAAACAAGAGAAGAGTTCATAAGAAACACGATAGTTATGATTGCAGAAACACGATAGTTATGATATCGCGTGAAGTAAAAAGAAGAGTTCAAGTTATGAGAAGGAAAATTCTACCATTTTTTCATAGGGTAAGGACACTCAATACAGAAACAAGAGAGAAAATATCCAATAGAGCACATTAGAGGAAAATGTTAAGAGATGCACATTTATGAAAACACAAAACTGAGAGGAAAATGTAGAGTAATTTTCTTTGTGGCTCTCCCACAAGAGCATTTGAAATCTAAAAAAAACACATGTGAGTTAAAAATGAATAAATCAAGGGATCATGATTAAATAAAAAGAACCTGACATTGAATCATCCTATTTCCCTTTTTTTCACTTGCTGTCACCAAAGGCAAGTAAGTGATCTATATCTCTTTAACTTAATTTCATCAAAACTGAAGTAAAAAAGAAAAAAAATTGATAGAGAAATGGAAGGGTAAAAATGGTCACTGAGAGAGAGAGAGATGGACATGGAGAGGGGTGGAGAAAGAACTACGTTAAGAGGTAGTGGAGAGGAGAGACAAATAGGGAGAAACAGAAAAAAAAAATGGCATATTGGGTAATGATGCCCAAATCTAATCACTATTTGAGCCACATGAATAATGAATTGCCCTCCTATTTATAAGTACCCAACATCTCTTCAGACTTACTACTCTTCCACATAATCAGATGACTTGTCAAAAGTACAATTATCACTTATTAACACCTTGATAGATAAATTTGCGGTAGTTTCCTCTTGATGGTTTTTCAATTGTTGGTAGTTTTCTTCAGATTTTGATAATAGTTCATGATATGAATTTGAGAATTTGGAGCTCTCTTATGAGTTTTTCAAGACCTGGGATTTGGGAAATCTGTAGCATTTAATAAGGGTATAATCTCAATTCAACTGTTGCTTTGATTTTTCCTTTATCTTCCTGCTTATTCCATTGATTTCTTAGATCTCCCTGGGTTTCCAAGTAGAATTCATCTTTGGGAGAAGTCAATAGCCATAATTTAGCATTGACTTGATGGAAATCATAAGATCGTACTTGCATCATCATTGTTGTTATACCTAAATTCCTTATAATTCCAATTGGAGGAAATATCCTATGAAAATTTTCATGTCAAATGAGAATAAATAATATTGGGATACCATAAATCAATGGCAGGGATTATGTTCAAATAAATGTGTAATTTTCAGAATAAGATGGGGAAAGATGATACAAACTAAAGAAATTTTATGGAACTCAAGGATATTGATAAATTCTCTAAGTCCATGACATTCATTCCATTCAAAACCATTTTCCTCCTTAGCTTTCAAAATTTTATAGGTCTCCTCAATAGATCTTTTTAAAATGAGATAAATATTTCATTTGTTTACTCAATATTATGTGAAGTTTTATGAATCTTGAATGGCTCACCAAATTTAGTGAACCAAACAAAGAAAATAAAGTTTGGTGTATTTGTTGAGGAATATTGTTGTCATTCAAGGGCTAATACAAAAAATATGAACTGAACTATTATATAGAAAAATTCCCACAGTTTTAGCATTGGTTTTTGTAGTATACATATATCACTACTTTAAATTTCATTTCTTTAACGTATATTTTTATTTTATATATAATATCAAAATATGCAGAAATATCTTCATATATTGACATATATTGTGGAGATTTTATCTTCTCTATAATAATACTTTCATATGATCAGGTCTTATCCATCTATTAATGGTCTTTATCGAATTTAACTAGTCATCATCATAAATTCATCTATATATATTGATCATTGAAATCATTCATCTACTTCATATTTTGAAAGTATTGAAAGAATCTATCCATCATCATCATCAAGCCAATGGAAGATCACTTAGATGTTATTCCTCACTTGATTAGTCTTTTTTTTTGTTAGATAAAATACTAGGTTCTTTCTAGGGATTGGTTAAACAGACAACTTTTTTGGACATCTCCGATGAATTCAAAAAGAAAACAACTTAAGTGAACAAGAGAACCTCAAAATAGGCCCGATAAAATGATTAAAGGCCCATTCATACGCATAGTCAATATTCAATTGTAAAAATGCAGGGATAATGAACTTAACAGTTTAATATGCTTATCAAATCACTTGATCGTGTTTTGGAGAAACAATATTTCAGGCCCAAAAAAATATTGAAAGTCTAAAAAGATATTAGACATCTTTTGAGGAGGCAAAGGCCCAAATATATCACGGTAATCCCACTAGTAATGGAAAAAGTCCATAATCAAGAAGACAACAAGCAATCAATATTCATGAACATCACTTGAGCCATAAGCCAATATCAATCCATATCACCTAAATTCACTTTAATTATCTATAGCAAGTAAAAAACATTTTTTATGAAATGAGGAAGGCAATATGTGTATTAACACACTCTTGGTGAAGCTCATGTGGCAGACTATGCTGACGGAGATCCGATTCCTTGAAGATATGGTGGAAAGGACATTGGTGAGAAAAGTATGATTTTGTAAATTATAACTTATCCAATTTTCAGGATCAAATTTTCTCAACGAAGAGGGAATGGAGGATTTGAGGCTATATAACTTAAGAATGGACTAGGGGATTCTCCCCAATCAGGATATGTCGACGTATATTAAAGATGTGAGTTCTAGGGACCTTGAAAAAGATGAGTAAGCCTCGTTTAGGAAAAATTTCAAAGAACTAGGAAAGAAATTCACGCCTAACCCAATGTAAAGGAAGTGACAAAACTATTAAGAAATTCATTAAGAATATAAATATGTATATGAAGTGACAAACTTCCACCTTCCTTAGTATAACTCCCCAAGAGTTTTAAGAGAGCAGCTTTTCTCATTGTATAAAAGGATCCATTTACTTACTAATTCTCATCTCTAAATAACTTACAGTATTAATTCACCATAAAAAAATTATCCTAACTCCCCACTATTCACTTATTTTGATGCAGATGAGTTGATGTGGTTGGTGTTCACTTATTCACTTTAATTATCTGTAGTATTTCATTAAAAAAAATTAAAAAATACTTGAATGCCTTCTCCCAAGAGAGAAAAATTAATATTTATTTCCTCCATCTTACTAGATTTTTTAGTTGACAATAATTTTGTCCTTTATCTTATTCTATCCCTCTTCTAATATTTTCATCCTACATCACCTTATCTCAAACATCCTTATTTGGATTTCTCTCTCATTACCAATTTTTTTCTATCTATATCTTCATAATGCTTTCTCCTCACTCGAATCTGATTGATTTATCAAATTATAGAGTGAAACATAAATTAAAGGACAGTTTTGAAGGTGCTACTTAATGATGTCTTTAAAGCAACATTTCACTTTACTATACTTTTGGTGGTATTTGTGATTTACACACTAGAAATTGTATACCTTACTCACTTATTTGTTTCATTTTTATTTCGTCATTCTTTACTTCATTTATATGTGTGAGTGATACACACATGTATGATGCTATTTGAGGAGAAAATTATAAATTTCTTGATGTTTCACAATTTCCATTTTACGATAAACAAGTTCTTCTAGATTGACTCAAGGCATTGGACTCTTTCTCTCTATTTCCTCTCCTCATTCTCAATATATGGATGGCAAATACAGTTAGTGAATAAAGTTGAAAACATCTTAATGATATTTATCCTTGATTTTTTTTGTTCTAGGCATCCATTTAATCAAAAAAATTATCTTTATTGAAGAATTATTTTATTTGTAAGGTATTGCATTTGAATTGATTATATTTCCCTCTATGGTCTAACAAAGACAATCTCATGTCGTATATTGTTCCTCATTTATAATCAGCATTTGTCTTTATCATAAAAATTTTTCCAGAGTTTGTTAAAGCAAAGAAAATTGTGTTTAGTTCTTTAATAATTTAATTGTAGGCATATTTTCTCTAACTCACTTGCCTACACCTTCATCTTCATTCAAAGTCACGTTTAAAGAGATTTTTTTCAAGAAAATTTTAAAACTCTAAAATCTGTGATCACAACGTTCGCTCCATCATGCTCAACATCTTGATATCATTATGCAATTAACATGAATATACGAAATTTTAAATTAATTTTATATTTAATAGTCCTAATGTTAAATGTAAAATTTTTAGATTATCTATGAAGCCTACTCCCTTCAAGCTTTGGATGAACATCAAGAGCTATGCATTGGCTGGTTAGAAAATTTTCATAGAGACATCTGGATGTATATGACTCAATGAGTATATGTATGATAGAATCACCAATAATAAACAAAATGGAAGGGTAATGTGACATTAAGAATTCATGTGGATTTATATATTAACTGAACGCTGACCAGACAAAGCATCCACTTTTAATAGTTTCATTGAGGTGGTTTCTATGAAAGAAGGACAAATGATGATGTCATGGTTTTCTCCGACGAGACAATGATGATGTCATGGTTTTCATTGAGGTATATTCTTAAGGGGAGTTTCTCCAAAAGATTTTTTTGAAATTTTACGAGAGAACCTTCATAAAGAAAGATTACTCCAACAAGAAAGCTGAGGTTTAATAGAGATAGATGTGTATAAATTCAAGGGAAGCATCAGTTTTGTGGGCTCATTGCTTGCTTTTTAACCTAATTCTACAAATTTTCGATGCAATACCCAATAATGAAGTATCATGTGATTCTTCTTCAATGCTGACATGAAGCTTATATTTCTAAAAATATAAAATTTTCTGTCCATATATTGTATAATACTAATATAACTATGTGAGTATCCCTTGATCTTGAATCAAACATATTGCTAATGATGACATTCGTAGATCTTCACCTCATCATCATGATTTTTTTTGTTAAACCTCAATAATTACATATTTTATGTGCCCATTTTTAAATTTTCTGTTGTACTAAAATTTAATATAAATAAATATTCTCATAAAATCGACGGAGATATTGATCAAATCAGCAGTACCACAAGAAAACATTCCTCCTAGAGCAGCTGATAATTTTGAATTCTGTTTTTAGTCTTGGAACCATACACGTGTATAGTCTAACAATGCTCACATGCTGGCTATATATCATCGACATGCTTTATCAGAAGCGAGCTTATATGCTCATGGATTCTCAAAAGCATGTAATTCTCGGGGTTGATGTCATAAAGCCCAGATGGAGCCTACTTGATCTGAATGGGTTTCTGAAGATGCGTCCTTCCTCAAATCAGGCCCAATTAAATTATATTCAATGATCTCTCTCTCTCTCTCTCTCTCTCTCTCTCTCTGAGAGTGACCCGTAGGGCTGGGCTCATCTGGCTAACCCAATCCAAAAATATCTGGACCCACTATTGGCGGGACTACTTGGGCAAAAGCTTGGATAGTTCTTAAATGGCAAACTTTGTCAGCCCGTCGCCTTAACTTTTGACTTTTGCGCATGAGCCGCTCTAGGCCTCTACGGCCTACCAAAGTTGCTCCGTGAATTTTCTTTGAAAAATGGGAAACTGATGAGCATGAAGACCAATGAGATTCTGGAGATGTATATGAATATCTCGTTCTTTCTCAGCAGGATTAGACCCCCAGAACAGAGAGGAGCGAATATTTTGGCCCGTTTCAATGGTCTTTCAGCTTTCTGTCTAGGATGGGACAGGGGATAAGCCTAGTTTCGTGTACGAATTTTCACCCTTGAAATGCCAAATTAAACAGAAATTATCGACATTGTGAGATAATACAAACAGAAATAAGAGGAATATTATTTTTAGGTGGACCCATGAGCAGATCAGGGTGTCTTGAAAGGATATAAGAGATCAGCATGCCCATGAACTTGTGCTGTGTTATTCAGAGTATTCTCTTAGAGAGAGAGAGAGAGAGAACGAATTTCATACTGATGGATGGATCTTAGTGGTCTAACTCTAAAAGGAATGTGATTCATTCATAAAAAATGATAATAATTACAACCTCTTCTAAAATATACAATGGAATTTGGACAGTTCTATTCGTCGAAAAATAATTTTGAAAATAAGAAATAGACATAGTCATGGAGAAGATTTCCTAGATCAAGTTTTGAGATCTCTAGGAAATTTTAAAATAGAAAGCGAATAGCCTGATGTTTTCATAGTATGATTCATTAATACCTAAAAATTTTGTTTTGGAAGAGTTAACATGACATGCAGAGATTATTCAAAAATTTATTGAATATTTTGCACTTTCCTAGATAAGAGTGACAAGATTCAACATATCTCAATCGATATTTTGCTACATTCAACATTTCATCAAGTTTTGATGGACATGATCTAAAAAATGTAGGTTATGTCTTTAAAAAAATGTTCGATTACGGACCATGATAACTTCAACCAATGAGGAATTTAATTAGGAAGAGACTCAAATGGATATTGTTTTGGGCTTGAGCCTGATCCAAGGCATATATTTAATGGTTATAAATTCAATATGTAATGAGCATATAAATATAAATCAATTTAATGTAAAGTTGATAGAATGGATAAATCACAATTATTATTATAATTATATATTAAGAATAATTAAATTACCATAACAAGAATAATTCTATTATCATGACTATAATATTAATATATTGTTGCTACGTCATTCTACATAGATTTTGCAACACATAGTTTTTGGCTATGTCATTTCTATATAGGTAGTTTTTTGGGCTATCCATCCCATTCATCGGAAAATAACAAACATCATTATAAGTATAACATAAGATCAAATGAATATCTACCAAGGATATTTTAATATCTTAGAACACTATATAAATAAATGTAACTTTTCAATTTAAACATTAAATTTCATGCACAAAACACTGAAAATTCACCAGTAAATCCATCAATTAGTTGAATATATTAATTTCCTTATTTTCATTAACCATTGCTTATTATTTTGTGATCAAAGAGTTAGATCACTCTAGATGAAATTGAAATTCAAAGTCAACGAGAGAATTTTTAGGATTCCCACCTAGATCTTATAATGAAAAAACAATTCACTTCATCAATCTAAAGATGTATACCCAAGGAAGAGATAAATAGACACGTTCTAATTATTAATATGTATAAAATGCCTTAAAACCCAAAACTGTATTTACTAAGTGTTTAATCTTATTTAAAGTATTATGATGGGATTGAATTTAGTGGTTATTCCAAAAATTTGTATTCCCTCTCTTTTGTTCTATAATATTTGAATTTCTGAATCAATGTAAAGATTTTGAACATGTATGAACACAATAAACTTATGAAATAAAATATTTAAAAGGTGAAGATTATGAAATTTTCTTCTTGCCTCAGAATGGTAATGGTATGATATGATGAGTTTTATATTTGTAATCAATGGATTTTAATTATGCATAAACCTGAATGTTGTCATAACTTTAAGCACAAATGTTCACATCAAATGAAATTATATAACTCGAGATTGTTATATAATACAATGGTAATGTAATTGTTTTTCCCTAGGTTCATAATTATTTAATAGGAGGATAATGAATTTCTAAAAGATTGAATAAATTTTTTCTCACGTAAATAGGAATATTGAATGAAAATAATACAATGTGAGAAGGGAAAACTCACGTGTGAACCACATCATAAGTGGAACTATTAGATTTATGACAACTGAATTTACCGAATGGTTATATTGTATAGTGAGAAAGTCCAATAGATACACAAGCCCATTAGGCCATGATATCCATGATTCACCAAACTTGAATATCCCATGATTCATGTGATCCTCACATCTATACGAGGATATCTCCACAAGGCTCTTCACATTCATTTATCTACATAAGTGAATGTATCTACCTCTTCACATTCTTAAAAAATTTCATAGTCAAGACTCTCCCCGGCATATAGAGGGGCAAAGGTCTCTCAGTGTAAATACAACAAATGTATTCTATTTTCCTCTCTTGTTTCACATGGTATCAAAGATTAGGAACTAGTGCTTCCACTACTATCCTTATTGCCCATATCATTGTTATAGAAGAAACTGTCATCATCTCCTTCAACAGTTTTCCCCTACAGCCATCACCAAAAAACTTACTTCCCATGAGGTTACTCGAGAGACTCTACAATGTGAGGCAAGACACTCTCAAGTTTTGTAGCATTGTTACTATGGTGCCGCAACCTTTAGTGGCTGCATAACTTTCACTAACGCATTGTTACCCTGAGATCATAATTTACTTGCACTTATTTGATTATTACTAGTTTATTGCATAGCTCATATGATTATCATGCATGTTATCATATTTTTAATGTATTTTTATAAACATTATGTTATTTATCTTAAGCCTACAAATGGCATCATTTATACTTTTCTCTATGAAATGAATGAGTTCAACCTTTTTCAAGGTGAAATTTCTCATGCATCAAAACCTGTTTTATTGAGTTTATGGGTTTAAGGATATAGATCTAGTGAATTCTAGAGAAAGAGGAGAGAAAGGAAAATGATAGAGCAAAGTCTAGAATTTAGTTGACACAGTTTGGCTTTCTAAGAAAAACAGGTGGTTTCTCCATGACCAAGTATTAAATCAAATAATCATAAGTCTAAGTGAAAACTAAGTGACTCAATGAATACTATCTAAGTGAAAAGGATTAATATTTTGACGTTTATATATTTTTAAAGGTTTAGGTAGTTTTTGGGATTTATTTTTATTTTAATGTTTTATCAGTAAGAATTGAATCGTTGGCACTAAATTCTTGAGGGGTGAATGGAAGCATTTGGTAGGAGGGGTTTCTTTTATCCCTCCCCTAATTCAATTGGCATCTTTGTATCAATGCGTTAAACAAAAATTTAAAGATGGCCTTCAACCTTAACTTAAGACCTGGTTTGTGTGGTGAGTTCCCATTGGCTAGTGTTGTATCTTCATCGCACCCATTTGATTACTATCAGTAAAAAAAATAGTTGGATATGAGATGTTGATTCTCAATTATCTATCTATCAAACCAATGGAAATGTCCAGTTAAATAAGCACACATGAGGTGATATCAAATCCATTGAATCCCATGTAAGAAAGATTCAATGGTTATTAAATTTGTGCCCAAATCCTGTATAAATATCCACTCTCTCTGCAATAGAGGCATGTTTGACATTTTGAAGCAAAATCAGAGCTCTAAAATTTTTGCTTCATCAAATTGAAATTGATTGAGTTCTACAATATTTTTGAGCCAATTGAGTGCAACGATAATTTTTAGTGCATGATATTTTTGTTTAGTTTTATGTTTTATTTGAATTAGGTTTAATTAGGTTAATTTGATAATCGATATTTCCCTTAATTTGATGTTCTCTCTCTCTTAAAATCATGCTGATTTTTTTGTGTATCAGTTTCTCTAATTTTAAATCCAAAATGATTGGGATTTGGTTAAATGAATTCCTCACTCCTTTGTTTCTAAATATTCGATTTTTCATAGCTTAGATATGTGCCCGCAGCACTTCCATATGGAGAAAGATGGGCTTACCATGTTCCATCAATAGCACCTAATCTATGCCGATTGACAATCCGATTCTTTGATTAGCAATCTAGATTCTTTGATTGATGCCTTAGATTGATGATTTGATTGACAATCCGATTTTCGATCATATCATTTATTAACCTTCTGATCATCTAAGTGTTGCCCACCAATGATCTGATTATGACCCACATTGGTTGATCGGTTGACTTCATTGATCATGATCCATGTCATCTTGATCGGATTGTCATTCCCTAGTTTATACCCCCCCTCCTCCAATATTATCCTTCCATTTCATTAAATTCAAAGGTCATTCATCCAATTTTTATGTTAGCCCTACGTTTTTGGATTTGAACCTTACTCAACACCATACTTTAGTCAATTATTGACAATGATTTAGGTTATTTGTTTGATGTATAAAGTTGTGTTTCAATGTACATTCATTTTGTAGAATAGTAAAGGCCTCTCTATTGACACCCAACGCTCATTCTCTCTACTCTCATGCTTCACAAAATATTTTGAAGACCATGTTACGGGGTGATCGAGTAAAGGGTTTGCTATGTATGTTCTAGAAAAGTTTTTTTACCATTAAAATATAGATCACACAGCTGATATAGTGCATACACAATACACCTTTTGTCAAATTTTTACTAAATATTATGGTAATAACCATTTGTTAGAGCTTTTATTTTAGACAAATTTATGAGAACTTTCTTGGTTGTGTATTGATCTATGAAAAAGGATCTAAAGTGTGTAATGTCACTCAAAAGAATGTTTCAAACATTGAATCTATGGTATAGACCCATAGAGCTTTAGGGCACGAGTCATGATTAAAGTTGAGCTATTGATGTAACATTTAGGCTTCCTTTTTCTATTTTACATGAGAGTTTTAAGATTTGTAGTTTTTTTTTAAAAAAACTCTTATTTTCCTTATATTTTAGAGTAAAAGGAGGAATAAAATTACAAATTCTAGCATTTATTGTAAGGGTCAAATAAGATATCAATGCTGAATGATTAGAGTGGATTTTCAGAGGGATAAATCAGCCGATATGAATTTAGGATGCAACTTTTGTTCCAACTTGTATGATTATTTAATTTTATAAAGAGTCTAAATTTGTTACATAATTGCTCTCTTTCAACTATATTTATCATAAATTTGCATAACATGGATATATGGATAATATGCATAATATTAATGTTTGAGAGCAAGTGATCAAGAAGGAGCAAGGAACTAATTTTCTTCAGATTTATAAGCCCAAAAATATAAATAATTTCTGATAAGATAAATTATCATACGCATTTTTATCAAACTATAGTTTGTGAGCTAGAAGTTAGAGGAAAATAGTTGCATTGGTTCAAGACGAAAAGGCGCGTATTTTCTTTCACCAGCTCCCAAGAAAAGTGGAGCCCATGGTCTCACCCTCATCGCCTCTTTTCGGTCCCTGTCGCTGCGCCACATCAATTACTGAACGCCATCTCTCTCTCCGGAGCCGGCTCAGCTGGGCAACCCAATCCAAAGTATCTGGACCCTAGTTGCCAAAAGCATGGATCGAATTATACAGAGTAATAAATGAGAGTTTTTGCAGGCCAACCCCTCTACTCTTTCGCCGTTGCCAATAAGCGCCTCTAGCGAGCATGAAGGGAAGGGACGCCATAGAAGACCCACCAAATTTACCGAAAGCTCTCTTCTAGGATCGGACTTATCTTGCATCAGAAATCTTATGAAATTCGCCGATAAGAAATGAACGCTTAATCAGCAAAGATGCGTAGGTTCTCGCTCCTGTTCTAAGAGATTAAGAAGTTTCCAAATCTATGGCGTCTTTCAACTTTCTATGCCGGAGAAAAGGGGATAATTTCCGTTGTTTTTGAGATCTGTGATACCCAATTTGAATGCGTTTTCATGTGCTCTTTCTTCTTTATTTCGCCTTTTTCTTGGCATATTTCTCGGTGTGGAGGGCTGCTTTGAACTTTGACGATGAAATGTAGGTTTGCAAAATCCAAATCAACGTGAATTAGGAAATATTGTGAGACGAGATGCCCAAATTTTCAGAGGAACATTCACTCTAGGGTGATTGTTCAGCATCACGTAATGACCCAATGGAAGATCATCGATCATCACATCCTTCATCTGGCAGCATGTCTGATACGCAATAGCTTTGCTGGATAAACCCAACGAAAGTGAAACAAATGTGAGCTCTTCCATTGATTATCTTATGATAAATCAATGATAACCTTGATGCCCAGATATTAACAGGTGAAATATCTAAATTCAGACATATTTTTTCTTGAATTATTGACCAAAATATACAATTTGAGACTAGAAGATCAAATTGAAATAAAGTAATTCTCAAAAGAATTATAAACATGAGAAAAAATAAAACTATTTTCAGCGTAATTATATGCATCGTAAGGAGAGTGGAATTTGAAAAAGTCGATTATTGTAAAATATCTGAAAATGGTTGAATTTATCGTATAGAAAACATAGATTTTTTAGAGGGATGATGAGTTAGGTAAAATTTGAACTCTCTACGCCTCAGCCAGCTCTTCTCTGCAATTAATCACTATTTTATTCAATTTCGGACCTCCCTTCTACGCAAGTATTACAGCAATTTTATGCATGGATTGATCATAGGTCAACTATGGGTTTCGATGTCATGGAGTAATGTTGACCATTATCGACTATCAATTCATTCTTAGGAATATTATCAATCAATTTTATATTTCTACGAATGGAAATTGCCTTGAATTCTATCATGATAAATAATGAATAAAATATGCGATATTGAGTGACCAGTTTGTTACTCATCTTTTGGCCAAACGTTCAAATCTAATATCTCAAAAACCTTCGTTTGATGTTTTCATAACCCCTTTCTTGACAGCAGCTAATCTCTGGTCTGCTATGTTCACTGCTCTCTCTTTCTCTCGCATTTCCTTCTCCGAGAGAGAGAAAGAGAGAGAGAGATAGATTTGATGATGGGTGATTATGGATGTATGTGTCGAATGATGTTTACGAGACGGCTAAGCAGGGTTAATTCCAGAGCACAACCTAGGCGTATTTGGGTTTATTCGATTAGGGCTGACGTATTTTGCACAAGTTGATGTGGTTCGGTAATTTTCTATGAAACAGGGCTGCGCAAGTGTACACGAAGAATATTTCCTCTTTTAATATTCTATATTTATGGGCGATGATCATTGCGAGAACAATATTCCAGCTCAATCGGGAAGGCTCTCGGGTATACGATTGAAGTGATTTCGAGCATCGGATAGGATGGAGTTTCCATCATTAGAAACATGCTAAGAAGTTTGTAGTCTTTGCATGTTCATACGGTAGCGCTCTCTTCACGTTACAAATGAATTTTTGGCAAATCAATGAAATTTCAGAAAGAAACGACCGCTGACTCTCAAAATTTTTTGTAGATAATTGAGTAAGCAATCCCTTCTTCGATTGCAACCAGTTTGGCAGATGGCAAGTCGTAATTGGGTCAAATTTATGACGTTTGTGCCTTGCAATTTGATTTGGTGTATATTTTGAGAATCTCATGGACCTCGGAGCTGATTTTGATGCTTTGATTATCGATTACATGGTGTTCGAGTGTCAGATTATGGTTGGAATTTAAGGTGCAATTTCAAGATTCAGTTTCCATCATGGTTGGACATTGTTCTTCGTTGGTATGCATAAATGTGTGTATTTTCATCATTTACCAAAGACAAACTCCCCACCATGCGAAATATTTTGATGTCACAAACTTCTTGAAAAGGAACTTATTTGAGATAGTAAGCTAGACTAGAGATCATTGGCACTTGGGTTTTGCACTTTATCGTCATAAAACATCATCATGGTTCCAAAATATGCAACCATGTTGACATAGTAAAGAAGAGTGTAAAGATCATGTTCATTGAAAAAACAAGGATCAAAAACCCCCAAAGGAGATGATAAAACCATAGAATTATTCATTCTAGATTGATGAATTGAACCATTCGATATGTTTCATTCTTCCATTGAACTTATCAATCATCATACACATGAAACAGGCAAAACCCTTTATAAAGATGTGTCAGTTATGTTCTCTTCAAGCACAAATTAGGTCAAATTATTATGGCTATATTCCTGAAAAATTTGCTCCAATCTACTCTACTAGAAGAAAGCTTTCAACCAATATCAAATTTTCCCACTTCACGCACCAACATTGTTTTCCATGGCTCCCTAATCACCACCAACTCAGTGCTCCTCCCTCCCCTGAGCAATGCACATTGTTAAGATCCCATCTCCATGAATACTCCGCCAAATTTTTAAAAAATATATTCATCCCAAAGCTCTCGTCCTTGGCTTCATTTTGATCCGAAAATTATTAAATTTTCATGTTATTTACATAGATTTATCGGCGTTTGAATCAAGGAGGAAAGCACAAACTTTTTCCAAAACTCTTATCCCACCCCACCTCAAGAACTCCTTCAATCCGCACCTCACGCGACTGTCCGCTCCTGACGGTCGATAAAAATCCATCCGACGGCCCAGATTTAAAACCCGCTCCCGCACTGATCCGAAATACGACGCCTCGACCAATCAGAATCCAGCACTGCCTTTCGATTCTACTTTCCTTCGTATATAAACCCCTCTCACCTCTTAATCTGCTATCTCACTTCAAAACTCCCAACCTCCATTTCCAAAGATTCAAGCTCTCTCTCCCTCTCTTCTCATTTAAAGATGTCGCCCCCATCGGACGAAACAACCACCGCCGCCACCGAGCCCGCTGTGGAGGCGCCTGCGGCCGCGCCGGCGGCGGAGGAGAAAGCACCGGCCGCCGCGTCGGCGAAGAAATCCACCAAATCAGTCAAGGCCGCGAAACCCAAGAAGGCCCCGGCAGCGAAGAAACCCCGCGGCTCCCCCGCTCATCCTCCTTACTTTGAGGTCAGATCCACAGATTGCCACATATCGCGTCCCTCAAACAATAGCCTGATTTTTTATCTAATCGATTCTCTCAATTACAGATGATTTCCGAGGCGATATCCACTTTGAAAGAACGATCCGGATCGAGCCAATACGCGATCGCCAAATTCCTCGAGGACAAATATAAGGGAAAGCTGACTGCCAACTACAAGAAACTTCTCCTGGTGCAGCTGAAGAAACTCGCCGCCAGCGGCAAGCTGGTCAAGGTCAAGAACTCCTACAAGCTGCCCTCCAAAGTCAAGTCGCCCGCCGCACCCGCAGCGAAGCCCAAACCGAAGTCCAAACCCGTAACTTCCGCTAAAGCAAAATCCCCCGCCAAGACGAAATCCGTAGCCAAGCCCAAAACCGCAACGAAACCCAAAACCGTCAAGCCGAAGGCAGCTGCCAAGCCTAAAGCGGTGGCAGCGAAGCCGAAAGCAGCCGCGAAGGTGAAGAAGCCCGCCGGGCCGAAACCGAAGGTGGCGGCTAAGCCGAAGGCAAAGCCGGCAGCTCGCGCCGCGAAGTCGGCGAAGACGTCGGCGAAGGACACACCCGGGAAGAAGCCCAAGGCGGCTGCGCCGGCCAAGAAGGCGGTACCGAAGGCCGTGAAGGCTAAGACGGTAAAGGCAAAGGCCCCGGCGAAGAAAACTTCTCTGCCGAAGAGAACTAGTGCCAGGACCGCGAAGTAGTGATAATACTGGTAGACTAGGAATTTCTTCCTCTCCTCTCTCTCTCTCTCTCTCCTCTCTTAATTTCATCTGTGATGCGCCTATTGTATATTTCAATGATTAGTGTTTTCTGTGGAGCTCGTATTTTCTGCGAATGCTAACGTGGATTGAATCGGAGACGAGTTCTCTCAATTTCCAACCATTATCTCTGATACATATCTCTGCTACCTTCTGATGTCTTCATTTCGGTGGTTCTCTGCCGAAATCGGAAAATCTTTTAGGCGCACGCATCTGATCTCTCTGAAGATCTCTTTCGCGAGAATTCAAGTTCTCTCACAAAATGAACACTTGCGTATTTCTCATCTCCCTACTTTAACGAAGATGAGCTATCCATACGTGGCCGAGGTGAAATAAAAATACCGGGGGCCCACATTCATCCTTGGCACGTAAGACGCACCCGCACGTAACATACATCGAGTGGAATCGTGCGGTTCGCATCGGGTCGAGTGGGAGCGAAGATGGATACGATGAGAGAGAGGAGAAAGCGAAAGAAATATAAAAGTTTTCTTTCAGACTCTTCCGTGCGCGCGGTCGTGTGAAGACAATGCCTCGTCCGCACGGCATCGGCTCCGATACCCCCGGTTTTTCCTTGGCCCAGCGGTCGGTTGGGAGCATACAACTGATCTGTCCAGGTCAAGAAAACTATAAAAATGGTCAGATCATCAATCAACTTGTACTGGCTGGTATCCCAGAAGTTCAGTTTCGGATCGGCTGAGAGATCTCAGCTTAGTAGTTCATGAAGTCCGTCACCTGCATTGAATCTGATGAACACGTCGAGTGGAATAAGAACTATCAATCTGATGAACACGTTCAGTTTCGTTGCTCCTTGATTATCTGCAAATTAGATACCCAGCCAGTACTTGGAATTAATTCCGATCTTTTAAAGAGAAGGGTGTTCCAATGTGCTAATTTTAAAATTTGTTTTTATTTTATGTCTCGGGTGGAATAGAAAACCCTAGCGTTTGCATTGACCAAAAACAAGAGATTACACCGGCATATATAGAGAAAATGAAGTGAGAGAATCTAAGTATATGCGATAATGGAGTACTGAAGAACATGAGATAGTCGTATGGGCCCTTATCAGGACAACCCATCATCTGCCTAGTGGGCCATTTTAAGACTCCTCGAGGTGAAGCATGAACATTTCTACGGTCCATGGGACTGACAGAGTAGGTTTTCAAGGAGATGGTGCCTCGAGTAGAGTTGCTCGAGGAGATGACAAAAATTAATGGTTGAGAAGATGTAATGCACAGGCGTGTGGGTGAGGCTCCCCTTCTTTGAGGATACCAATTCAGCAAAAAGGAGAAATATTTCCAAGACGTGTGGGCGGGTATCCCTCTTTTGAGGAAAGCTAGGGGGCATGGAAAGAGACATGTGTTAAGATAAAGATGGCCAAGAAGATAGCCAACAAGTGGCCGCCATGAAGATATATGGCGCTATACCGGTGGCTAAGAAGATGGCCGCCATGCGGGCATTGTGGAGACGTAGGCCTAAGATAGAGAGGGCCACGAAGACACCAAATATTTTGGCACCGAGACCAATTTTTGAGGCATGAACATTCATAATAACGACATGAGCAGCCTAACAACACCGACAAGAGCAACCAACAGGGCAGCAAGGCTATGATGGGCAATGATTTAGGGAAGGCAACATGCAAAGACCACAAACAATGCACTCTAAGAGAAGAAGACAAGGGCCATGCATATCATGGTAATAGCAACATCAATAGGGCTGACCATATGATGGCGACGAAAGCAGTAGGACTACCCAAAATTTAGCTTCAAGGGCAAAAAGTGGAGAAGGGGAGGTCACTATGGACAACTACAAAGGGAGAAAAAGGGACATCAAACTTTAATGACTAGGGTAGCAAGATCTCCGATGGTAATAGCAAGGGCAACAAGGCCAACCAGATGACGAACGACGTAGGCAATCGGACTGTTTGATTTCAGCAACAAGGGAAAAAAGACCAACACATTTTATGAGAAAGGCAACATGGCTGGCCAAATGATGGAGGCAACAATGACAATGTGGTGTGATGCCAAATAGGGCGACAAAAGAGCCCCTTGGTAGAGGCCAAGGCTGCAAGCTAATGATCTGTAGTGGCGTAGGTAGTCAAAGGGTCAGCGACAACAATCAAGGCAACAAAAGGGCTCCTGTCGATGGTGGCTTGGGCATCATGAGCTGCCACCATCATGGCGAGGCCATTATAGGGTAACTTCATGTAGAGCGAAATGAAGGACACTAAGAGATGGATAATGTGATTTGGCCTTTAAGGCTAATCATAATTCTATGTCTCATTTATATTTATTAAAATACAATTTATTCTTTCTTATATTTAATTTTTGTGTGATGTTTGCAATGAAATCCATATGTATTTATAACGAATAAGCGAATCATGATGAAATCATAAAAACCATTACTAGTCTTTGAACATATATTACAAACATTCTTATTTAAGAGATATTTGAAAAGATTATCAAACTATTTTTAAAGAATATAACTATTTGAAATGATTCATATTGTGAGAATGATTCATCCTACAACTATTGATATTAAGACATTGAGAATAAATAGTGGGTGCTCTTTTGAGAAATAATTAATTAAATTGATTTATATAAATATCTCAGTGACATTATACCTAATCATCAATCAGGTTGATTCACAATTGTGTGTGAGATTCTTAAACTTAGCACGCTCAATACATCTTCTAGATGGATGGTTATCTTTTGACTATGATTAGCCACAAGATCTCAAAAATGTGAAAGATTAGATACGACATGAATTCATTAAAGGTGATTTTATGGTCAACATGGGATCGCCCGCCTTCGATACTTGACTCAAGGAAGGAGATGCGATGAAATTATTAACCCTAGTAGTGGAAATATTGAAAAAATATGTTATTGATGATTTCCTCCAATTTATCAATATTGACTCAAGTAACTGATCAGGGTTTGATAGTTAACGGTACCTTAAGTAATTCACGAGTCTTGTAGATGACAAATTATATACACACGGAAGCTAATGACAACAATATCTCATAAGGGAGTTTTGATAGACTCCATATCTTTTAGACCATGTGATGTAGCTTGGCAACCAATAAGGGGACACCTTGGCCTATCGATTGGGTGAAATTGATCATTGATCAATTGCTCTATATATTGATATTGATAATTAATAAGGTAGGCCAATAAGTGATAAAAAGTATATAAAAAAATTAAACAATGAGACATATAGATCTAGAGGATCACACACATAGGATCTATGGACATTGGTAGACATAGATATAATTTTGAGGGTTTATCTAAAAAGTTCACATACTTTGTGTCTATAAATAAAGGAAGAATGACCAAAGCTCAAGGTTCATGTGTAAACTTTGTGATAAGTTCTATCATTTCTTATCTTTGTCTCTTGGCGAAGAACGTTGAGGAGTAGATTAAATCGTCTGATAATCACGTAGCTATTGCTAAATATTTGACACGAATAAATTTTAAAACTCATTCAATTAACCTTAAAAGTATGAATTTTAATCTATATTTGATGATATGATTATTGGTTCTTTGTGTCTTGATGTTTTAAATGTTTGATTCAATGTCTTTCATGACATTCAATGTTTTGATAGAAAATTTGATGGTTTATCAATCTTCAGATCCTAGTAATGGTAAAGTCAAAAAGTAATATATTAAAGTATCTTGTTATGACTCAGAAGAGTACTAGTTAAGAAAATGATGTTCACGCAAAAATAAATTATTATCATTTAGTTTACCTCTCATTCCGACTTGATTTGATAGGAAAGTAAAATTTAAGACAATAATTAATTAAAGGAGTGATGAAATACTTATAAACATACTGGAAGATTGGAAAAAATAGTATGAACAAGGAAAGCATAGATTATAATAAGAGTAATTAATATTTATACAAATGTTCCATTTGTTTAAGAAAAAAATGAGGCGGATGATTTGAAAGTGAGTTGAGATATTTGACTAGGCATTTAGCGAATTATCAATGCCCTCATATGTCTCCATAGACAAAGCTGGGACTAAATTATTGATCATTCATTTGAAAAATCTATAGAAGAAAACAATTATTCAACAAGATTTAAAAGCAACAACTATTGTGTTCACTTGTGCAAAAGCCTTTCATTGAGGTTTCTACATGGAAATTACCAAAAGGAGAGAGAGAGAGAGAGAGAGTATAAAACCCACCCCCAACTCCTAAAATTTTAATCTCTCACATGGAAGTAGAGAGACATTGAGAGAAATAAATATCCTCTGTCTAAGGTCGGTAGTCACTTCTCTTTGATATCATGTTTCCCGCCCAAATCCTCAAATTTTAATATCATACACAGACTGACTTATAGATCATACTTTCGTTGATAAATTGATAGAGGGAATATTAGCCTTCCATTTTCCCGCCTAAATGAGTTTCCCGCCCTAATTCTCGTATTTCAATATCCAGAAGAAGTACAGAAGGACGGAGATGAGAGAGAGAGATACAGAAGGACGGAGATGAGATACTGGCTTTTGAAGACTGAGCCGGGTGAGTGGTCCTGGGAGGATCAGAAATCCAATGGAGGAATCTCCCAGTGGGACGGCGTGAAGAACAAACAGGCTCAGAAGAATCTCAAGTCCATGAAAGTTCGCGACTTCTGCTTCTTCTACCACTCCGGATCTGGCCCCACCGATCGCCGCATCGTCGGAGTCGTCGAAGTCATCAAGCCGTGGTACGAGCTTACTGGCGATCGTGGCGGAGCCGTGGACGTCCGATCGAGAGGCGAGATGCGGCGAACGGTTAGCCTCAAGGACCTGAAAGAAGATCCGTCGATGGCGGATTTCGCACTCGTTAAGCAACCGCGTCTTTCCGTTGTTCCTGTGCCGGAGAAGATCTGGGAGAAGATTTGTGAACTGGGAGACGGATATTGCGAAGAAGAAGAAGATCAGGTAAATCAGGATATCGCCTAAAGATCTAGTTTTCTGATTTGTGCAAATTTCTGAGAATATATATGTAGAGATTCCTAAATCTGAAGGTTTATGATATAGTAAATCAATCGATGATATGAAGCACGTGGTTGGCTTTAATTGCAGAAAGTTTATAGTTGAATGGAAAATTATTGCTATAAACTAGAACTTTGAAAGGACTTTGTTGGAAAAAGATTCTTTGTACGTTAGAATGCAATAAATGAATGTTCAGGAAAAGGTAGAGATTCTACATTACATAACGTACCCAAACACTTAATGCTTTGTTTTAGAATCAGAAGTCACCTAAAAAGATCAGTAGATACGGAAAAATTTCCCGAGAACATCACTAGCAGTTGAACATGAGAATGTGGAGACTCACGGAAACCGGAATTGCTCTTCCTAGAATCCTTTGGGTGTCCTGGACTGAATATTAGGGTTATGTTGCAAGGTCACTGCACAAATGAGACATGTTTGTCTTGATAAGTGCAAATTTGATGAGACCGAAGTAGGCAATTTGTAGATTAATTACACACGTCATTTATCGGGAACGGGGGTCACTGATTGTATCGCTGTGATCGATTGGATGGCCTTACATTGATTATCTGATCAGTGATCCAAATACTGTTCAGATTGTTTTTTGACAAAATCTCTGTTTCTCTCCCTGGTCCTCTGTTTATCGGCCTGCTGAGATCCAATCATGATCCGAACTGGTTGATCGATCCACTTTAATCAGCAAAATCTCGATCACGATCATATGGACTGATCTTAAAGCTGTTCCCTCGACTCATGTATGAAGGAAATCTTATGATTTCTGACAACATCACGCACAAAAATAGTCCTGCACTTGCAGAGTGCCCAAAAGTCATGGGTTTTGGCCCTACAACTTAGAGATTCCAGGGTAAAGTAAAACATCAATACGGAGGTAGTTTTGGCAAACTACCTCATTGGTCAGTAAAAGGAGGCAACTGAAAGAAGAAGGCGGCCTGGGGCTGTCAAGCTCTATTGAACATTCCAGAAGAGCTGGTTCTCCGCAGTCATGTGTAGGCTTTGACTGTTAGGGTATCTAAACGGTCCTGTTAGGGTCCTAAACGGTACCCAATACCAGGCTTGGGTGATCATGATCGAGTCGCTGATCTGATCGTTGCTCGTCGATTGATTGATTGGTGATCAGCGATAACTTCATGTTGTGATCGATCGATGAAATTGCTGTGATCGAGCTTTAATTCGCAAAAATTAAATTTGCAGATGACTGGACCACTCATTCTATCGAAATTAAATCTCTCTCTCGCGCGCTCTTTTGCTCTCTCTCACTTTCTCGTGCTCTCTCTTCTCAAAATCTCTTTGTCCGGAGCTCTCTTGCTTCGTCTGAAGCTCTCTTGCTTTGTTAGAAGCTCTCGTGCTCTCTTGCTCTCTTAGAACCTTTCAGAGCCTCTGCTTCTTCATCGCCGCCTTGATACTTTGCACATTGCCCGTGAGCCTCAGTTTTGCATAATTTTAAAATTTAAAATATAAAACCCCCGTGCTTCTTTTTCCCTCAATTTCACATCTACCTTGTTTGAAAAATTATTTCCCCTGAATGAGTTTGTATATGATCATCTTTCTCCCCTTCTATATTGATAAGCTATGATTGATGCACCAAATGTCCATTGTCTGTGAGTAGTTCTTGTTTTTGGAAAGATTTCCACTGAGTTTCCAAAGAAATGCATTTAAATTGCCTGTCAATTAGGGCCATTAAACAAGCAGATGTAAGGATTGGCTTCCTAGCAAATTCTAATCTAGTTCATAGTTTTTTTTAAGTACTAATCTAGTTCATAGTTTTTTTAAGTACTAATCTAGTTTGTAGTGAAAAATAATATGGGGAAAATCAGCCCAAATCGAGGAAAAGAGGTGAAAAATAAATTTTTGAATGTTTTTTGTGAATCTTCCTCTATCATAAGGTGCAAACAAGGTTATAAGACGTCATTTGTTTCTTACACCATAGTTATGTTTCAAGGATTTTAATGTCTAATTTTATTGCGAAAACCACTCTTTTAATATTTTGATTTCCCAAATTTTGATGTCTAATTTTACTACAAAAACCCATCTTTTAATGATTTTGATTTCCCAAATTTCTTGTAAACTTGCCGTTTTTGAAATATTATTTTAGATATTCTAATGCTCATTAACTTGCCTTTTAATATCTACTTTCATTAATATGATCTTAATTGCTTCTTTTTTAGATCACAACTTATTTAGAGGTTGAGATGAATGAAAATAACAATAATGGTTCAAATTCTATCTAACTTAATGATGAGGCCACCAATTCAATTGAATGTGAAACACAAACAAGCAGCATTAATCCAAGAGCATTGAATGTTTGGAAATACTTTGTCAATGTTGACATAAATGAGTACATGTGCTAAATTTGCAAGGAGAAGAATCCCCATTATAGCACAATTATTAAGAAGAATGCCCATAGCAATACTACTAACTTTTGGAGGCATCTAGAAATCTTTCATACCACCCTTCATGATAATCTAAAGGAAAAGTCGTCGGGCAAAAAACAAAGATCAATTATTGACCTAATGTCGTCTTCATCACAAAAGAAATAATATTATATAGGAATAATATTCGAAAAGATAAAGGAAATGATTGGGAGGTTTATCTATAAGAAAGGTCAGCCATGACTTGTTGTTAAAGACCTAGATTTTCGGATTATCTTAAGGATTTGAGGATACCAATGAGGGGAACTGTCTGATGTCATATCCAAGAAACATTCGTCAAGGAGAAGACAAAGCTAAAAGAAATGCTTTCAAGCGAGCGACGAGTGTCATTAACTATTGATGGTTGGACAACATATAACCACATTTCTTTATTAGGCATCACCGTTCATTGGATCAATAATGAGTGGATGTTAAGAGAGCGCGTATTGGCCCTTGAAAAGCTCGAGGGTGAGCATTCTGGTGAGTACTTGGCTAAAGTTTTGAGAACATTATTGAAAGAATTTTCTTTAGAGAAGAAGGTACAAATTTTAACTTTTTGTTATCATAGTTGTCTTTAATTATTAACTATTTTGAGAAATATGTTGGGATACAGGTATGTGCGATCACAACGGACAATATAAGTGATAGTGCTACAATGATTGATGAACTCATGAAGACAATGTCTCACATCAATCTATTATTTGATCGTAAATGTCACATGCCATGCTTAGCGCACGTCTTTAACCTAACAGTTCAAGATGGCCTAAAAGAGTTAAAGACCACTGCTGACGAAGACACTTCCGCATCGTGCATATCAAGTTCAAAGTCTTTGGGAGATGTTGTAAGTCGCGTGAGGAAGATCGTCAAGGTAATTCGTTCGTCACCTGCCCGTGTGGAGAAATATAAACAATTTTGTCATGACTTAGGGATGTCTTCAACTAGTATGCCAAACTTAGACTACTCAATCCGCTGGAACTCCACATATGATATGCTTAGCGAAAGCGTTCGAGAAGAGAACGATACTCGAAAAGATAGCCTTGTTTGTCTTGACAGGCAACTATTTGATCTCCAACGAAGAGTGGCAGTTAGTGTCTAACTTTATTACTGTTCTAGAGCCATTTCGGGATGTCATGCAACTCTTATGTCAGTCAAAGCAGGTTACTGCATCTATTGCTCTTCTTCTTGTTCGAGCAGCCCTCGGGACCATGAAAGAGCATGAAGAGTGTCTTCGAGAAGGTCGACTCTTCTCTCAAGACATCATCCTTGATTATATGCAACATAATTCGATAATCTTCGCATGTATAGCAATGACTGATAAGTTGGCAAAGTATGAGGAAAGGTTGTAAGACAGCAATGCGTTTGTCATGGCCACAATACTAGATCTGCGATTGAAATTAAATTAAATTCTAGCGTGCGATCATGAAAATTTGAAGGTCGACATCTGTAAAGCATTAAAAGAGGTGCAAGACGAGGGTAATCAAGATATCCTATATAGCATTAAAACAATTGGGTCAGATTTAGTTTCCTCAGATATTTTGAAGGGCAATAGTAACAAGATTCTCTCTAGAGTTGGTCGAATGACAAAACCTGCCGCCATGCATCTAATCTCTTACATTCATGAGCTTCATGCATACTTGTAGCAAGCGACCGTGGAGGAAGATGCATTGATATGGTGGAAAGTTGCTGGCTATCGAGCATATCCAAAGATTGCTATCCTCGTAAAATTTTTTCTCTTGATATGTGCAACTAGTGCCCCGACAAAGAGGTTCTTTTCCTTAGGACGAGGAATCATCACTTATATGAGGTCAAGATTGAACATCGAGAGTATATCCGCTTTAATGACATTGACGTGTTGGTTACAACAAGCAAGATTCGAAGATAATAAATTTGTTGACAATGACGATGAGCTTGATATTATCAATGAGGAAGCCGTTGAGTCTGTGTGGGGGGGGGAGATGATGATGACTCATAATTGATGTCAATTCCTCATAATTTTGGAACTGAATAATGGATCCTGTTTTTGAAGTTTTAATTGTTTATTGTATATGATTATCTTTTAACTTCTACTTCCATATCTATATGAAATTTATTGAATATTTGTTGTTTATTCTTCAGGTTGGTTTTAAATTAATTATAAATTTGAATATGGATAAATTTCTAATTGAAATTGAGATAAATTATACGCCGCAAATTTGAATATGTCTAAAAATAATAGCAGTATAGCTTCTTGTGAAATCCATCTCTGCAGAAAATGTGAGCAGTTGTTCCTTAGTTTTTGAGAGTTCAGTCCCTTAGTTTTTTTTTTGGATCAGTCTCTTTGTCACTTAGTTTTTGAGATTTCAGTCGATCATTGAAATATTCATTAGTGTAAGAGCCAATCAGGATCTTTAAAATGGATCGTTGGTAGATTGGGTTAGCAGGGGCAAAATATTATTCTTGAAAATGGATTGTTGGTCATTCATATGCAAAGGACAAACACTTGACCAAGGTAAAGAGATGTTCTGGGAGGCTTTACATGCTAAAACTCAATTTTATGAGAATTGTCTTCAGGCTCGAGCAGACATGATGTGGAAATGCTACTACAGGTATGGACAACTTAATTTCTATTCTATAAAATTATTATTGGCTCAAGAAATAGTTAGAGAATTGCCAAAACTGAAAATATTTTCAAAAGAAAGCTAGAGCCTCCTTTTGATTTTCTTCATATTTTAGATCCCATGGAGCTTGAGAAGTAAATCATGAAGATCAATGGTACCCGATTGATCCAAAACTAACTCATGCCTGATAGCTGCAAGTATTTCTTCCTTATTGTTGATGATTGATCATGATCCTGTAATCGAGTTCTGCTTCATTCTTGCTCTTGAATTGTTTTTTCTTTCTACGTTTTTTAATGGTTGATTCTGTAGACAGTTTCTATGGGGCGTAGGCCCCCGGAAGGACTAATTCTTCGATCGGACTTCCTGCGACTCACCAAAGCACGAAAGTTGTTTGTTGTTTTGCATCTCCCGTTCTGGCCTCTCTCCAGGGTTGTGCGATCATGATCGTCGACCTCGATCGATCAATGATCAGGCGATAATTGATTGGCACATGGACCCCTTTGATTGATCGAGGCGTCGATCTTTTGACGATCGATCTCGATCGATCATGATCACGCAACCCTGCCCAATACCTACAGTGCCCCATACTGAGATTCAAATGTCAGATATCGGTAGATGGATGTCGGTATTGGGTATTGTTAAGATATCTGATACTGACATCCACTGGCGACAAAATTTTGGATATCGATAGCGGATATGGATATGGGATATCTATTTCCGATGAGACAAATTCCTTAATCTCTTGAGTCTCTACTTTTCTCTCTATTCTCTCTATTCTCTTTAATCTCTATTCAGCACTCCGCACTTCTGTAGTCCTTGCTCACGACCACACTTAAGGACGCTTTGTCGAGAGAAAACACAAGTACACGGTGCTCTATCTTCGGCAATCATGATGCTCGAGATGCTCACAATGACGCTCTTGAGACTCTTTGACAATCACAATGCTCTGTCTTCGGCATTCACGCCAATCTCTCTTTGGTGCTAAAGAAATCTCATAAATTCTAGAACTCAAGAAACTAGGTTTTCACAATTATCTCTCCTTAGTGCTTTCTGCTCTAAATTTTTCTCTTCGGTGCTTTATGCCCTAATTTTCTCTCGTGGTGCTTTATACCCTCATTTTCTCTCTTTGGTGCTTTCTATTTAGTCTCATCTCTCTCTACTTTCAATCTTTCATTCTCTCTATTCACTTAACTCTAATTTCTATCCTTCTCTTATTTATAAGAGATGCTTCTCCTTACTGTTCCCACTCAAATCAGTTGATTAATCTTGTAATTCATGCACTTCCTCCCATGAATTACCTGAGACTCCCCTCTCTTAATAGATATTTTCATATTGTTTTCTTTTTGTTGCCTTCTCACATGAATTCGGAGGGGGATTGTACTAGACTAGCTAACTTATAAACCAATTATAAGTAACCATTGAAAATTGTGCAGATAAGGGATTACAATGGATTAACTGAAATGGAATTACTAATTTTGCAAGATATTCCAACGTTTCAATCTTTTGTTTGAACTTACTTTTGAATTTATTGTTTTCATTTTTAATTTTATTATTTCATTTGATTTTTTTTCATTTTCTATTTTCTTTAATCCATTATCAAATCTCCAAAATATCATTTTCTTGAATTTTAGACTTTTTTTTGAAACAAAAGTGAAAATATTCTTTGAAATCTCATTTCCCTTTACATTTAAATATATTTTTATAATTCCAAATATTTCATTTTTGGATTATTAAAACTATTGTTTTTGAAGCAAAGAAAAATTTATTCTCTAAAATCTCCTATCCCTTTCTTATTAAAGTTAATTTTAAATTCCAAAAAAACCTTATTTTTTTATTCTTAAATCTGTTTTTGTTTTTGAACAAAAAAAGAATAATATTTAAAATCTTATTATCTACTTTTATTTAAAAATCTTCTTTGTATTCTTTGTTAAAAATCTTACTTTTATTCTTCTTTTAAATTTCTGATTTCTTCTTTGTTTTGAAATATAATATATATATTGCTGTTTTCTATTGGATAACTTTCGATCTCTCTACTCTCTCTCCCATCAATTTTTTTTGATTTTGTTTCTCTTAATTCGCAATCTCCCTTCCAGTTTTTCTCATCTTATTGCTTTGATTGAATCATATTTTCAGGTCGAATTGGAAGATTTTATTTCTTTTTGCTTGACAATATCATGTAAGTGATAATAGTTTTTTTTAACAATAATTAATTAATTTTTTAATAATTTTATTGCATGATTGAAGATAGGGTAATGTTATAATTGATCTCTAATTTTTCATGTCATTTCATTTTATATTATGAAGATAGGGATTTTGATTTTAGTTTTCATTTTAGAAAATCTTGACAATTGAGAGTTACAGTTCATTACGCGCGAATGTTGCAGAACCATAAAAAAATGTGACGAAATCTCTTGATGAGCAAGGGTTGAGGGGAGTGAAGCGAAGTTGCTTCACACGATCTCTCTTCTTACAACATTTTAAATTGCTGCATAAACGTACATATTCTTGTGAAATTTTTCAAAAAAAATCTTCAAAAATTCTTGTAAACGTACATATCTAGACGTCATATAAGGGGTTATCAAGAGTCCAACAGATGAAAGCACTAATACTTTCTGGAAGCACTTTAAAACAGCGTATCGAAGGCTATAGGATGCACCAAAGGGAATTGATGATGATGATGATGGCAGCCAAAAATGCATAATAATTAAAGGGTCATCGAAGTAGTTAAAGATCCCACCCCCAAAGAAGTGACCCTTGCGGGGTCTAATCCCCGATGAGATGAAGGATGTAATCGCCCGTTTCGTGTCTCATTGACTCTCTTTAGAGCATTGTTGACCACAAAGCCTTCAAGGAGTTATGGCGATACGTGATGTAGACAAAAGTAAATCCCTCAAGTGCAAAGGTGATCAAGTTATGGACAATTAAGATGCACCAACAGATGAAAGAGATCATTGCAAAGGTGTTCACTTTAATACATTATGTGACGCTTACAATATATGCATAGATAATAGAAAATGGATCTAGCTTGTTGGGTGTGATAACATATTAGATTAATGCTAAATGGATATTTAGCTACCATGAGTGTGTGTTGCAATTCGAAACCTCGCAGGGAAGCATGACATCGAAAGTAGGACATCTATACTACTTGAAATTATAAACGAGTTTTAGTTGTAGGCTAAGGTTTGTATTTGTAACTAAATATGAATTTTTCATAAAATATTAATTTTTCACTTGAATATTTTATCAAATAATTGACATATTAGAACCATTTTCCTTCGCCACTCAGCATGTTTGTCAAATAGTGAAAATAAAAATCACTGACGTGATGTTTATTTTGCAAGTATGGCAGTTAACTTCATTTTTTAAATTTTTATCTTTAATTGTTTCTTGACCTAACATGATGACCTTTTTTTCACGTATCTTATAGGAGCTTGATTCGTATATAAGCAGCATGATCAATCGCGTTGAAGCATCGACATTATTCGTAGCAGTGAAGAAATTGGACCTTGCATGTATGGCTATGAAGAAAAAGTTGGATAGGTATTAGAAGAAGGTATGGCAAAATCATGCTATCATAGTAGCAGCTCTATTGGATCCCTATCAAAAGGGTTCAATGCTCGATGAAAGGACCAAGAAAGAGGTGATAACATATATAAGGGGTCTCTTACCCTCTTCACTGCTAACTTCATTCAACACATTGCCACTTTCTACTCCCACGGGATGTACTACTAGGCAAGATTGGTTGAAACAAGTGTGCAAGAAGGAGGATGGACCCGCGCAATCAACATTGACACCTTCAAAGCGATTAGAATGCTTATATGAATGAAACCGTGAAGGAGGGGGGACCTAATACTCTATTAGTGGGCTCGTAAGGGGAACATTGAATATCCTACCATTGCCCCCATTGTAAAAGAACTCCTGGTAGTATGTGCAACGAGTGCAGTGTTAGAACGTGTGTTCTTTGTCGGTCAAGCTGTGGTCACATACAAGCGTGCATGTCTTACAACAGAAAGCATTGAAACACTAGTGACTGTAAAGTGTTGGCTTTGGAGGAATAACACTAAGTGGTATGATAATGTCCATGATGAGGATGTCGACATGAGGGTCGTTGTAGATGAAATGGTATGAACATTGTATGCATGGGATTCATCAATTATCATAGTTTTAATATTTAAATGTTATAATTTAATCACTCATTTTCATGACTTCACCGTGTAGGAGATAAGTAAGTATGAAGGGGCCTTCGATGCTTGATGATCTTCCCAAGCGATAACGTGGAATGAGCATAAGGTTAGTCGATAGGGCGATCAAACACCTGATGGTGAATGAGAAAACTTTACATGAAAAATTTGGACTTTCATAGATATTTAATTCAAAGTTTTTTTTTTCAATTTAAGAAAATTCTAGGGTTTTTTTATCAATTTTTAAAAAGGAATTCTATCAATTTTTTTTTCAAAAATTACCCACTTAACTAGTTAACTTACAAATATTTGGTCCTCAAATGTAATGTTATTTAAATTTTTAATAATTTATTTAACTTAAAGACAAAATGTAAAGATGATTATCATGAAATTAATACATAATTTATAAGATTTACTATACTTTTTCATCTTATTATGATTTGATATAAAATTTTAAAATAATTTTTCTAGATTAAATGGTTAGTTAGAGGCTAATTAAAAGATTATTTCTCTAACTATTAGGTTTTATAAACTTATTAATTTTACTACAAGGATGAAAGTTTAGAGAATGGTCAATCAAATATTAATTCTTAAATTATAAGGTTGTATAAACTTTTTAATTTAAATAGGATTTAATGAAAGAGAATTTTTAAAATTTTTAAATAATTACTAATTAAATGGTTAATGAGATATTGTTTAATTTTTGTTTACAAATTATAGGATTTTTAAAATTTTCAAGATTTGTTAGCATTTAATAATTTTTAAATCACTTCTTTGAATTTATGATGATATCCTTTCATACTTAATGATTAATGTTGAATTTTTTTAATATCCATCTACATGACCTCTTCCATCATTTGTCATTGTCATTCTCTTATTGTCATCTATCATTTAGTACCCATACATTAGACATGCTCAATCTTCATCGATGGTTCTATTTTTGTATTCGGGGAAAAATGATGAACAATTAGATTGACATAATATATGATTAATCTCTAGCTTGATTGGTGTTCCTATTGTCGATCGTATCATTTTTTTTCATAAAATGATCGCATATCACATTTCATATTTGTATATTATAGTTTGGCGATCAGTCATGCACATTACGATATAAATCATATCATTATTAATTATAAATAATATAGATAATATTATTAATTTTTAAAGCTCATAAAAAATGTTGATTTTTTGAGGTCACTTAGTTTCTATTTTCATTTTTGCATTCAATTTTGAAAAAAATTGAGAATAGTAATTTTTACGAGAAAAATTATTATTTATAAAGTACCATTGTTCGTCACCCAGTACCGTCATCCATCATCCAACACCGTCATTCGTCACCCAATACCGTCATCCGTTATCCAGCACCGTCGTCCATCGCCTTTACCATCTTCGGTCACCCAGTACCATCGTCCGTCAACCAGTACCATCGTTCATCATCCAATACCATCATCTGTCATTTGGTACCGATGCTGTACTATTGTCGTCCAGTACTACACCTCTTCTCATCAATAATACAATATTCGATATCCATAACTGGATGATGGTATTTGGTACTGGGTATTGAGTACTGGATGACAATATTGTGAGATAATGGTACTCAATGACGTACCGGATGACGTTTGTCAAAGCCTAGTAGTGTGGAGATTGCATGTACATCCTTATGACTGCATATGTGTTCTTGATAGCATACGCTACACTAGAATTTTCTGCGCCACCTTGGATGCACGAGCCCCAATAGCCCCCCTTTTACCTAAAACCAAAAGAAAATTCATGATTAAAAATTTACACCTTATTTATTATTTATTAAATAACATCTCTTCTCCTCTTTATCCTTGCGCCATCTTAGACCAAACATAGAAAAAAAATTCATAGAAGGATGGTCAGAATAATTGCTTCAACTCCATAGAAGACAAACTAATTCAATTCAACTCTATCATAATTCATGATTTGTTAATTTTTCTGTTAATTTACTCAGTTCACCGAAGTCATGTTTTATTGCACATGCATTTTTCTCTCTTGAAAATGCATTTATAGTGCTCCACGTGCATAAATATAGATATTCATATGGTATAAAAATAATGCGTGCAACTAATCTGTTATCATTTTAAATAAATTGTAAAATATTTCCACAAAAATATGAGTCCAACATAAAAATTTTGAGTTTTACAAATACTCCACACTACAATATATTTCTTTTCATCGGTAAAAAAATAAAAGAAAATTATGGAGAAATAATAAGTTATTTCATGTACAGGGGATTAAATATGTATGGTAAATAAGGTTTTCAACCATCATAAAGCACATAATGATGGTTGAAATCAATTTTCATGTTCTTTATCTTCAATTTTTGAACATGCTGCCCTCTCTAGGGAATTATATCCTATTTCTACAAAAAAAAACTCAGTAGAACATAAACTCAGAAAATATAATTGAAAGACACAAACTTGATGATTGTGTTTCCTCCAACAAGCTAAGCTTTAGGTCTCTAGTGAGCCACCTGCATTCACACGATTAGTTTCAAGTGTGAAACAGAGTTTCATGGAATACAGATGCTTATACATCAAAGAAAATACTTAAACCTAGAAATGGAGATTGAAATCAAGCATAGCAGAAAGTCAAGGTCAAATCCACATGTTCAAACACGCTGATCTTTAAACACAACTAAATTTGGTAAATAATGTGATGAAGTGAGATAGTGGTAAAAAAATATTTGGATAGTTGACAAAATTAGGTTTCTAATGCTTCAAATACCATGAAATTTGGACAATAGACAACGAGAAGTTTGAGGGGAATGTAAGACACAATGAGAGAGAAAAATGATTAAGAGACTAGTTACCAATCTAAACAACAAATAAATCGTAATCAGAATCACGCTGGAATAACCTTTGTAAATGGCTGCTTAGATAGATCAATCGAATTTGTGGCGCATCAAGGGTACTTTTTGTAAGCGCTGGATTAAATTCCAACATTCAGTAGAGGTATTCTCCTTTAGGACTCATGCCACCAAGGAATTTTGTTGCACAAATAAAACAAAACAGAACAAAACACTGAAGAGTGCTTTGAGAATCACCAATGGACACCAAAATTATTTTTGGTGACAAAATGCCAAAGCAAAGAAGAAATACTAACTACCAAATTCAACCAATAATCAAGTTGGACTTAATATCCATGCTTGTACCCCAGCACCAGTTCATCTTTGCACATCACCTTCCAAATTTTTTCCCTATTGGAACTAAAGATTTTTTTTGCTAATTAGATATAAAATTCATTTCTTATTTATTACATATTCCTTAAAATAAATCACTTCTAATCTATCTTTGAACCATTCCAAGCCAAATTTCTAATAGATTTTAAATAAATTAGTGAGTAATAATTATTATTACTCTATTGAACTCAAATAAAGTCAATCATGAATTGAATTGAACCTAGATCTTGTAATTTATTTTTTTATACCTTATTTAGTAAATTCACTTAAGACCTTCATCTGATGAAACTCAAGAAAATTTATTGACCATGAGTCACTTGACCTTGAGAAGCATCAAACAAGTTTAGCCCATGAATTAGCACAAAGATGATAGAAATGATGAATTAGATGGACTGGCACATATTATGTGAAAATTTAGATTAATTATGTCGAAATAAGATAAAAAATATTTACCTATGAAGAGAGATTAATTCTTATCAAAATTCAACGATATAATGCATGGTATATTTAAATTAGGCACCATTAGCCGCATTTTCACTAGATGCCAACATATATTTAAATATTTTTGGAATTTTATAAAATTAGGCTTTGTTAATTATGGGGTTAGAGAAGAAGGAAAAAGGAAAAACAGAATGGATTTATTGAGCTTAAATTAAAGATTAAAAAATAGGAATTAAGCCCTTAAGTGGGGCATGATGGGTCTAGGTTCAGTGACGTCCCCTCCTTGAGGTAAGAGAGAAGAGTGAGTATTATATATTTAAATGGGAAAATCAGATCTACATAATAAGCAACATCTAATATTCCAACAACATCGGCACAACAAGTGCGAAATGGCCATGTCATGTGGTTGACATGGATCAAAACAGGGAGGGAGAGACTATTCACAAGGCAATGTGAAAGTTGTGGCAACCCAATTGATAGAACTTAAAATATTCAATACTCGAATTGCCGTAATGTGTTTCCACCTTACAAGCTCAATGATTTTGAAAATTTCCCCTTCAGGATGTACAATGACCCCTATCAATTTAAATGAAAACAATGGTCTTGATTTAGATCATCAACTCTAGATGCTACCACATGTTTCGCTTCTTATATCTTTAAAGTATCAACTAATCAGAGTATGCCACAGCCCCAAAGCATTTTTAGTGAAGATCAACGGTCATTTTCAACTCTTGCCCCAAATAATTAATGCTCAACAATGTGCCATGTGCGGCTGAAATAATGGAGAGTTAATCCTAGACTAGAAAAATAAAGGAAAAGCTTGGGTTTATAAAGAATCAATATTATACTTAACTAATAAGTCTTTCAAGAAAGCCTAACCACTTCATTAGCATCTAAGAATGGACATCTTCTAGGCACCCCTCCATAAGCCATGTAGGCTCCAATTAAGGTGAATTTGTGGCATGATGTCCCGGTTCCATGTAACCCCTGTGGCTCCCACTCTCAACTAGCTAGCGCACCAGTACATTGCCACATGGCGGTGATGCCACAGTGGCATGTAATAGATTTTTTTTCTCGAAAATACCTAAAACTTGAAAAAACTTCTAAAATATTTTAAAATCATTAAATTTCTAAAAAATTCCTAAACACACCTAAGGTTTTCCTAAACTTCAAAGTACACTTATAAATTTTTTTGATCTAAATGTACTTCAAAATTTTGATGTAAATCTTTTGATAATTTTCCTAGATTAATATACTTTCAGCCTTCTTTCTTGTCATTTTTCACATTGAAAGGAAAAAATATTTTAATCATAGAAAATATGACACCTTGGTTTTAGAATACATGATCCAATCATTATCCTCATTTTGCCTTTCCTTGTGATATCCTTCTGTGAGCACAAAAATGATTCAAACTCAAAGAAACTAGTTGAAGGTGGCTGTCTTGATGTTCTGAAGAGATATAATGAAAACTAAAAGTTTTGCAATGACTACACAACTTTTAGTGGACTTTTGTATCCACCCCGAGCTTGACATTTTTGGTCCTTTTTAGGCTCCAATGAGACGTCACCACCATGATTTTAGTGCAACCTCATTTTTGGTAGGTATATTTTTTCTCATGTTGAAGCATCATTGTCATCAACTTGATTACCTTTTTTGTGTCAACTGAAAGCCACCATCATCATAAATGTCTCTATCATCTACATAATCCCCCTTTTTGGGGAAAATTGTGTTAGTTAAGTAGAATCTAGTGATGTTTAGTGGAAATCCATCATTTCTCTCTTGAGCATGGTTATCAATCCATATTTTTGGCCATCACAGATTAGCAAGGTGATGAATTCAATTTTAGGGTGGTTTTAGTGGTTGTTGCGAATTGATTTTGTACAAAAATACTTATAGTTTCTCACTTAGTATAGGGATTAAGATAGGATTGAATCGTCCTATTAGATACTTGATAACATGTGAATTATACATGAAATTTTATGATTATTAATGCAAATTAAGGCATAAAACATTTCATTCTTATGTATGTTATCATATTTTGAGCATATATATATATATATATATATATATATATATATATATCGTTCTATGAAAATTAAGTTATAATATCAAAATGCACTAATTTAGGGATAATCATGGATAATTAAGAGAAAATTTTAAAGATTAGATTATTCCCATCTAGACTTGAGATTATAATTATTGATAACATGCAATCTTAACATGATAAAACATGATTATTAATGCAAATTAAGGCATAAAACATTACATTTATGTGCATGTTATCATATTTTGAGTGTATTTCTATCATTCTATGTAATTTTATGTTATAATCTCAAAATGCGTTAATTTAGGGTTAATTATGATGAATTAAAGATTAGAGATTTTATAACCCATCTTTACTTGAGATTATAAGTAGTTTTTAAAGTTAAATAATAAGAGAAATCATTTTTATAAACATTCATTTAATTTTCTAAAGTTAAAATCTTAAAGAAATGAATGTATTTTTGAAATAAGAATTAAATCTCTTGTTATTTAAATAATTTGACTTTTTAGAATGATAGATAATTAAATTTCAGATCAAATGAAAGAAATTTGGATTAATTTGGAGTTGTATTTTAAAAGATATGATTTTTATAATTTTTAGGGATTTTTCTGGATTTTTCCTATTTTTCTGATTTAATTTCTATTTAAAAAATGTTTAAAATAAATAAATAAATAAATAAAAAGCAAAAAGCGCGCGGGTCCCACGCGGGTGCGACGTGGCACGCAAGGCCACGTGACAGAGGCACGCGGACCCGCGCAACGCGCCTACGTGGCGCGGTTTTATATTTATAGTATATTTATTTAATATATATAAAATGGGTCTTCAGCCTTCCCTAGGTGGGAAGGGTTATTAACCCTTTAATCCGTCGGGCGTTAAAAACCCGACGGACTCCACTAATTTTCTCCGTGTGGGACTAAAGTCCCACACACTGTTTTAACTGCAGGTGACATGGACGCATGTTGAACGTCGGATCGAAGGCGCGATGAAAAGACGCGCGTCGATCGTGTGGACACCGGACCACGGAGTGATCATCAAGCACGTGCGCGATTTCAGGAATTATAACGGCCAGATTTCAGCGACGTGGCGGCATCACACGCGGCGATCACGTGGTGCGTGGACCACCAGATCAAGATCAACACACGTGTTGATTAAAGGTGGATTATAACGGTCGAGATTAAATCGTGCGTTATTCATCTGAACCGTTGGATCACGATCCAAGGGGCACAAATCAAAGCGTTTTCAAACGCATATCAAGCGGAGAGATCTGGAGCGTTCATCTGAGATCTGACAGCCACGATTTGAGCTTACCGTTTCGAATTGATGCGTTTAATCTCGGCCGTTGATGCGGATTAAACGCATCAATCGGACGGTTTTCCCCAATTCGCCCTATAAATAGACGAGTTCTTCGTCGATGTATGCATTCGAGTTGGATTTCAATCAAATTGACTTGTATAGACACCAATCCTCTCGTTTCTCTTGATTCCTTCCTCTTCCTCTTTCATTGCCGCATCCATGGAGGGGTTGAAATCAAGATTTGGTGGAGAATCGAAGGAGAAATCGCAGCTTGAAGCCCGTCGTGACGTTCTTGGCGTTTTCGGTGATTAATCGGCTTAATCACCTCGTTTCGATCGCTAAACGGGTTTAGTGGAAGCGGTTTTTCCTAGATTATCTTTCTATTATCTTTAATTTTCATTTAGATTAGGTTTTAGATTTCAATTTTGTAAATTTTTATTCTAAATCATGATTTTAACGTCCGAAAATTTCTCTCCACTTCAAATTTTGATTTCTCCGCGAAATCAAGTCCAAATTCGATGATTCTTGATTCCGTGGATTCGTTTTGAAGTCTTCTTTCTAAAAACACCATTTTCCCTAATTTCTCACCTCAATTCATCGTCCAATTTGACCAAATTCCATAAGATATCTCAAAAATACCTAAATTCCCTGAGGATTCCACCCTTATTTACCATTATACCCCTCAATTCACTCTTAATTCCGCAAACTGGTAAATTAGGCTTTATTTTTGACACGAGACCGTGTGAAATCGACGACCTCACGGTCTCGTCTCGTCAATTAGGTTTTAATGTTAAATAATAAGATAAAATACTTTATATACACTCATTTATTTCTCTAAGTTTTATTTTCTAAGAGAAATGAGTGTATTTTTGAAATAAAAATGTATTCTCTGATTATTTAAATAATTTAACTTTGTAGAATGATAGATAATTTAATTTCTCATCCAACAAAAAAAATTTGGATTAATTTGGAGTTATATTTTAAAAGATATGAAATATCTAAAATTTAAAGATTTATACATATATATGTATAGATATATTTATTTTTTATGAATTTATTTAGATTTATTTTAAATTAAAAAGAATAAAAAATCAGATTTTTATCGCGTGCTGATGTGGCAGCTGACGTGTCGAGGGCGAAAAGGCATCGCCACGTGGTGGCTTACGAACACTCCATGTGGCGCCCACGAATATGAGTGCGCCTGTGTGTGCGCACATGTGCACGTGTGTGGGCGCGTGTGTGGGCGTGTGTGCATGTGTGCATGTGATTGATTAGTTAGATAAAGCATCCTTTTCAAGATTTAAGCTAGCTCACTTAATGCACACACCTTATATACTCGTTGAATCACCGTTATTTTTGTCATGTGGGACTATTTCTTTTGTTTTTGTGCATAGGTGACGTAGCAAAAGCGTGGAGCATGCGATCACGCGATTAAATCATGATCGTTGCTATTCACTTGAGTGAAGGGGTATGCGGGGGAATCAGATTGGGCGAGGATTCATTTTAATATGTTTTAATCTCATCCGGTTATCTAAAGAGGTATAGCAGATGGGATTAAATGCACTTGATGGACTTCGATTGACGTGTGGCAATATGTCAGACATCGATTTCCGATCAAACGGACGTGATTGCTCGACGATTCTTCTTCGCACACGACCTGGAAAAATCTGGGTGCTTCATCTCCGATTGAACGTACGTGACTTAATAACAATGATTTGCATCCAAGTGTTTCATCTGAGCCCTTGATTGAATATGAAGAGTCAAATCCAATGGCCACGCCCAATTTTGCCTATAAATTAACATATTCTTCAACGATGTAAACCAATTAGGGGTGTTTTGAGTAATCGAACTGTTTAGACATCTCAATCCTTGAAACTCTTGCTTCCCTTCAATTCTAGCTCATTTTTGCATCCGAGTGTTTGAAAATGAGATCTTGTTGAGAGAATAGGGAGAAATCGCTTCTTTAATGCCGACGATTGTCTTCGAATTCACGGAATAAAAAGCCTTTGATCTGGCATTCAATTAAATCAATTCGAGAGCTATCTATCTCGAGTTAGAATTAGTGTTTCCCTCTTAGTCTTTCTTTCTATAACATCAGATTTCAATTATAAATTGTAGATTAGTCGAATTTTAGATTTAATTATGATTTTCTCTCTCTTTGTGTTCAGATTTTCTACCTAATTTTTGCTCGTTGATTTCTCCGCGAATCTGGATCCAAATTTTGTGATTTTTGATTCCATGGATTCTTCTTTGAGTCATCTTTCTAAATTCATCAAATTCCCTAATTTCTAATCTCAATTAATTTTTCGATTTGATCAAATTTCTCTACATAAAAAAGCTCTTAATTCTTTATAGATTTGACTCTTATTCACCTCTATACTATCTAATTCATGATTTTAATCATAAGTTGGTTAGTTTGGAACTTTTTTACGCTTTTCCACGTGTATTGAATGATCTCGCGGATTCACTTCGTCAATACTACTAGATAGAGAGAGATGTATGTTTTTAGAGAAGGCAATCTAGGGAGAAGTTTGGAGAAATATTGAAGAATGACTTGGTGAAATATGGTATGAACATGATTCTAAAGATGGTGGGATGAGAGAAGAGGGATACAATGAAGAGAAATTGATTGAGGTTTAACGTTTTGTGATTACAAGAGAAGCAAAATAAGATCTAAAAATGGGAAATAGGCTCTACACTATTCATGGAGGAAATTACAACATAGAATTTGGATGCTAGTCCTAGGTTTGGATGCTAGACTTGTTTTGATCTCAATCTTCTACTCAATCTTGCCGTCAAAATAATCTTGAACACCATCCAACGCAAAGCTTGGGACTTGATCATCTCCTTTTCCTTCTGCTAGTTTGGTGCTAAGAGAGCCAAAAAATAATGGGGAGAGAGAAAATGATGCTTTATGTATATTAGGGTTTGGGGTGGCCTTGGATACCAAGGTGGAGACTGAATCTCCTTGAGCGTTACCCAATGGTTAGTAGAGATTCAATCTCCATGTGTCACCCAAACCAGCGTTAGGAAGTGGGGAGTAACCTCACTATAAGGGTTTTAGAAATATACATGAGAAAAATGTAGCAACTAGGGTTTCATAAGAAAAATAGAAGCTCACTTAATTTCTATTCACGAGGCTGTTAAATACAATCAATGTCTGGGGACCACCCACTTACAAAAGATAAAGAGTTGTATTGGGCCACTTATAACTAGTGGCCCAATCAATAAAATAAGTACATTATATCACTACATTCAACACTCCCTCGCTAGATGAACATGAATGTTCATCATGCTCAACTTGTTCACATGTCGTTGAAAAAGTGGTCCTACTAGCCCCTTGGTGAAAATATTTGTTGTTTGTGCCTTATACCCAACAAAGGCAGCCTGAATAATTCTAGCTTCAATTTTTTCTTTGACAAAATGATGACTAATCCTCATATACTTAGTTATATCACGTTGAAGTTGATTCTACGCAATTGCAATAGCTGACTTGATATCACAGTACAATTTAATGCTATTTTGAGAGTAAATTTTTAGTTCTTCTAATATGTCGTCAATCCAAATAACTTCCTTAACTCCGTGTACTGATAACACGCAATCTTAACATGATAAAACATGATTATTAATGCAATTTAAGGCATAAAACATTACATTTATGTGCATGTTATCATACTTTGAGTGCATTTCTATCATTCTATGCATATTTATGTTATAATCTCAAAATGCACTGACTTAGGGTTAATTATGATAAATTAAGGATAAATGATTTTATAACCTATCTTTATTTGAGATTATAAGTGGTTTTTAAAGTTAAATAATAAGAGAAATCATTTTTATGAACATTCATTTAATTTTCTAAAAGTTAAAATCTTTAAAAAAATGAATGTATTTTTGAAATATAAATTAAATCTCTTGTTATTTAAATATTTTGAATTTTCAGAATGATAGATAATTAAATTTCAGATCAAATGAAAGAAATTTGGATTAATTTGGAGTTATATTTTAAAAGATATGATTTTTACAATTTTTAGGGATTTTTTCTAAATTTTCTGATTTTATTTTCTATTTAAGAACGTTTAAATAAATATAAAAAAATATAAAAAGCGCGCGAGTCCCACGCGGGTGCGACGTGGCACGCAAGGCCACATGGCAGAGCCACGCGGACCTGCGCAGCGCCTACGTGGCGCGATATATCCATATATATATTTATTTATTTATTGTATATATAAGAGGTTTTCAGCCCTTCCTAAACGGAAGAGGTATTCAAACCTCTATATCCGTTGGGCTTTATAAACCCAACGGATTTCACTTATCTTTTCCGTGTGGGACTAAAGTCCCACACTGTTTTAACTGCAGGTGACGTGCCGCGACGAGGAGCGCTGGATCTCGCGGACGCGTCAATCTCACGCGCCGATCAAATGGACGCGCGATCCACCGATAAAGATCAACGCACGTTTTTGATTAGAGGAGTTATAACGGTCAGATCTCCTGCGACGTGGCAGCATCGCACGCGTCGATCACGTGGTGCGTGGACCACCGATCACGATCAAAGACACGTGCGCATTAATATCGAGTTATGACGGTCACGATTTAACGCACCCAAACGCATCGTGACCGTCGGATCGCGATCTGACGAGCCGTTTTTGATGTGTTTTAAGCACATATCATCCGATCAATCTCGAGCGTCCAAAGAAGATCTGATGGCCATGACTTATTCTTACCGTTTCGAATTGATGTTTAATCTCGGCCGTTGATGCGGATTAAACGCATCAATCGACGGTTTTTCCCCAATTCGCCCTATAAATCGACGAGTTCTTCGTCGTGTTTATGTATTCTTGAGAGATTTGATCTAATTGACCTATCTATACGCATCTTCTCTTGAATCTCTCTCTTGTAATCGCTTCTAGACAAGATTCCGCGTCAACGGAGTGTTTATAAGAGAGATTTCGACGATCGTGCGAGGAGAATTTGTCTCTTGAATTCCGATTATCACGTTTGAAATCGCGGAATGAATAGCCATCGATCCGGCGATCAATTGGATCGATTCAATCGTTATTTCAGGTTAGAAATCATGTTTTCTCTCTAATCTATCGTCATGTAACTTTAATTTTGTAATTTAGGATCTTAATATAGCTTAATTTAGAGTTTAATTTCTGTTTATGTTCATCGCGATTCCGAAAATTTCTTCCCACTTCCATCTTTGATTTCTCCGTGATTACAAATCCAAATTGAGCGATTTTTGATTCCACGGATAGATCTTTGATTTATCTTTCTAAAAACACCATTTTCCCTAATTTCTCACCTCAATTCATCATCCAATTTGACCAAATTCCAAAAGATATCTCGAAAATACCTAAATTCCCTGTGGATTCGACCCTTATTTACCATTATACCCCTCAATTCTCTCTTAATTCCCCAAATTGGTAAATTAGGCTTTATTTTTGACACGAGACCGTGTGAAATCGACGACCTCGCGGTCTCGTCTCGTCATGTACCATCTCTCTATACTCTACTTCTTCACTAGAGAGATACACCACTTTCTATTTTTCACTTCTCCATGTAACTAAACTCCCTCCAATGAATGTACAATTGTCAATAGTTGATCTGCTATTGATAACTTATCCCACAAAGTTTGAGTTAGAATAGATTTCCAATATCCCACTTCCTTCCTTTGGAAGTAATATACCTTGCCCAATTGTTCCTTTTACATAAGCCAGTACTTGGTGTGCTGCTTGCTGGTGAATTTCCCTTGGATCATTCATGAATTGACTCAACATATTTACCGCAAAAGAAATGTCAGGTCTAGTATGGTTAAGATAAATCAGCTTTCCCGCTAACCTCTAGAAGGCCTCCCTATTCATTGATGCACTCTTCTCTCCACTTTCTAATTTTACTTAACAGTCTATTGGTGTGGCCACTAGTTTAGATAAGATCTTTTCGATTTCTTTAAGTCCGTCCAAAATATATTTGTGTTATGAGAGTACAATTCGTTGATGATAATAAGCAACTTCAATTCCAAGAAAATATCTCAACTTCCCAAAATATTTAAAATCAAAGTGTTTTAGTAGGTCTTGGCCCAATTCCTTGATTCATGTTGCGTCATCTAGTAATTATGATATCATCAACATACACAATTAATATCGTCTGCCTTGCAGAGTTGAAGTGGAAAAACATTGTATGATCCTTATTGCTTTGCATAAAATTTATACCGCGCATAATTCTATATAGTTTCCCAAGCCACATCCTAGGAGACTACTTGAGTCTGTACAATGCCTTCTTCAGTTTGCAAACCATGTCCCTGCAGTCTGTGATATAGTCATGTACACTTCTTCTTCCAATTCTTCATGCAAAAAGGCATTTTAGACATCATATTGACAAAACTTCCATATAATTTTAGCTGCCAAAGCAATACAGATTCTCATAGTGTTAAATTTGGCAACCGGTGCAAAGGTGTCAAAATAATCAATCCTGTGAGATTTAGTGTACCCTTTTGATACAAGTCTGTCCTTATATTTGTCAAGAGTACCATCTACGTTGCACTTGATTGTATATACCCATCAACATCCAATGATTCTTTTCCCGGGAGGTAGTTTAACTAACTCCCAAATGTGATTTTTTTGTTAAGGCCTTGATTTCATTATCCATAGTCACTTCCCACTCTTTGATTCTCAAAGCCTTGTCAATTTTTCGTGGGATATGAATTTGACTCAAAGAAGTTACGAATGTCTTGTACTGGGTACCAAGTTGGTCATAAGATATATAATGTGACGGGGGATATGGGCTCCCCATTCTACAGCTTCAGATACCTTTTATAAGGGCGATGGGACAACCCAATTCTTCCATGTCCTTGTCAATTGCTGGCTCTTCAATGACTTCGTTAGAAATGTTTTATTCATTCAAAGGGTGTTCTTCGGGTGGTCTCGGAGGTTCATCTTCTCTAAGATTTGCATCATCCACCTATGGTTCATTGGGTTGTTCATGTTTATTGGCATGTTCATGGATGCTTTCCTATTGCAGAATAGGTGAACTTTCATGCTGCTTGTCTGTCTCTCTCGACCAAGTTATAGATCTAGGATACATAAGGAAATCCATATCATTACCTTGATGTATTTCATGTTCCTCTTGTTGTGCCCTCTCGGTAAGATAAAACATTTCCAGTTCATTGAAAGTAACATCGAAAGAGATATATAGATTTTGTGTCAATGGGTGATAACATATGTACCCCTTATTAGTGTTGGAATAACCAACAAATACACATTCCTTAGCTCCTGGGTACAATTTACTTTGTTCAGATGCATGAACACGTAGATAGACTATGCAACCAAAAATCCTCATTGGGAGAGGTGACCCAATTCTAACTCTTATGAAGTGTTGGGAGATGAGTTCACTGGGCCTTTTATTCCCAACTGTCTTGAATTATAAGTTATTAATAAGGTGGATTGCTGTAAGAACCGCTTCTCCTCAATAAATCAATGGGATATTAGCTTGGAAAAGAAGTTACCGTGTAGTAGCTAGAACATGACCTATCTTTCTTTCTATGAGGCTAGTATGTTGAGGAGTATTAAAAAATGAGGAATCATGTAAAATACCCTCAGCTTTGAAGTATGTGTCAATAATGGAGGTCATAAACTCTCTCCCATTTTCAGTCCTAAAACTCTTAGTGTTAACATCAAATTGAGTTTTGATCATTGTACAAAATTGGATAATCAGTGCTGGAATATTTTCCTCTTATTTAGTAAGACACAACCATGTGAACCAGCTATACTCATCCACAAATAGTATTAATGATAACATGCTATTTATACATGAATTTACATGATTATTAATGCAAATAAAGGCATTAATCATTCCAAATATACGCATGTTATCATATTTTAAGTATATTTCTATCATTTTGTATCATTTCATGTTATGATCTCAAAATACATCAATTTATGGATTATTATACATAAATAAAAATTATAATCTTTAATCCTAATTATAATTGAGATCATAATCATGTTTTCAGGATGAAAATATAAGAGAAAAGATCTTTATTAACATTGATGTTTTTTTATAAAGTTATTTTAAAAGATACATAAACATATTAAATTAATTAAAATTTATTCTATTATTCTTTTAATAATTTGACTATTTATAATGATAGATTATTCAATTTCTAATCCAACAAAACAAGTTTGAACTAATTTGGAGTTGTATTTTGAAAGTTATGATTTTTACAATTTTATAGAATTTTCTAGAATTTTTCTGATTTTATTTAAGTTTATTTTCGATTTTTAAACATTTAAATTAATTAAAAAATTCGCAAAAAGGGTGCGTATTTCGTGCGAGCCCACGTGGATGTGACGTGGCACGCAAGGCCACAGCGCCACGCGGACCCGCGCAAGTGCCTGCGTGGCACTAAAGTCATGTGTATACATATATATTATTATAATACTTTGGTTATTGTACATATAAGCCATCCATAGAGGACTTTGCTAACCGCTTAAATACACCTCACCTTATATACCCGACGATTTGCTTTGTTTTTCTCCGTGTGGGACTATGTTCCCCTCTTTTATCTTGACTGCAGGAGGCGTGGCGAGATATGGAGCGTTGGATGGAAATCGCGATGCATATCGCGAGTGGATGCGGTGGACGCGAGGTCCACTCGATCAAAGATTGCGCACGTGGCTTGATTGAGACTTAAGTGGATTAATCTCGATCGTCCATCTCACGAGTTATAACGGTTGAGATTTGTTGCGACTGATGAAACCTCCGATTAATCAAGACCGCACGATGAAGATCTGATGGCCAATCTGAAACAACTCCCCTCTTCACTCAATCAATGTGGACGCATCTGAAGCGTTCACCAATGATCGGACGATCATCAATTGAAGGCAATGATTCACCAAAGGACGCGTGATCACGACCGTCGATCGCGAGGCATCTCTTCATCGGACAGTCGCGCCCAATTTTTACCTCTTTAAATGCTGTTCTTCGCGATGAAAGAAGGGCCCGTGGAATTTCGAGAAATTCGAACTGTCTAGACACACATTTCATGTGCCATTTGATTCCTTGTGTTCTTATTACATTTTCGCGTCCAAAGACTACTTGAAATCAAAGTTTGATTGAGAGAGAAGGAAGAAATCACATCTTGAACTTCAAAATTCGTCTTCGAAAACTCGGAATAAAATCCATGCATCCAACGATTAATTGGATCATTTCGAAGGCTAATTTGGGTTAGATTGCGTGTTTTCATCTTAATCTTTCATCATTTAGTGTTAATTTTACATTTTGAATAGTAGATTAAGTTTAATTTTAGTTTAATTTCTGTTTTTAATCAAACTCGTGATACGAATTTTCTCCTAACTTCAAACTTTGATTACTCTGTGAATTGTCATCCAAATAACCTGATTTTTGATTCTGTGGATTCGCAATTGAGTTATCTTTCTTAATTGTATAAATACCCCAATTTCTAATCTCAATTCGTCGTCCAATTTGACCAAATTTCAAAGATATATCTCAAATTTCCCTAATTCTCCGTGGATTCGACCCGTAATTACCATTATACTATTTAATTAAATTTATTAATCATAAATTGGTAAGTTTAGGACTTTATTTTGAAACTAAATCATGTGCATTTAACGAACATATGAATTAGTCTCGTCAATTAACCATTTATTTCCACCAATACTAGAAATGGGGCAAGGCCCCCATACAGTGTGCACACACTCAAAAGGATGAGAGCATCATTCATTTCACACTTTTAAAGAAGATCGTTTGTGTTTAGCTAACTCACAAGCTTCACTCGATAATGTGTCAAAATTGATGTCATTAAACAACGTGGGAAAACAATTTTTCATGAGAACAAAAGATGGACATCCCACACGCCTATGGAGTAGATAGATTTTCTCTCTACAACTAGTTGCCTGATGTACTGAGGTCTGACGAGACGGGACCATGAGGTCATTGATTTCACACGGTCTCGTGTCAAAAATATTTCCGAACTTACCATTTTGATGAAAATGTCTGGAATTGAAGGGTATAATGGTAAATAAGGGTCGAATCCACAGGGAAATAAGGAAATTCTTGATGTATCCTTTGAAATTGATCAAATCAGACAATGAATTGATGATAGAAATTGGGGAAAATGATAAATTATTAAAGAGAACTTCAAATCAATTCCACAGAATCAAGAATCATCAAATTTGGTGTTGATTTCGCGGAGAAATTGAAGATCGAAGTGGAGAGAAATTTTCAGACGAAGAAATCGCGATTTTAACTAAAATTAAACGAAATTAAACCTTAAATCCTAATCTAAATTGAAATCAAACATAAATGGACGAAAGATTAGCAAAAACTGCTTCCACTAACCACGATTAGCGATCGGATTAGCGCAATTAACCCGATTAATCGCCAAAAATACCGAAGAACGCGATCGTGAGTTCAAGCGTCGATTTCTACCGATCTACATGGCCAAATCTCAATCTCAAATGCTCCAGAGGTGGGGAATTGAGTGTAGAACACAATGGGATTGAGAGAAACGAGAGAGGAGGTGTCTAGACAGATCAATTTCTTGATTTCCAACTCGAATGCTTTAGAATATCGAAGAACTTGTCTTTTTATAGTACATTTGGGCATAACCGTCCGATCGAAATGATCGACGGTTACGATGAAACGGTCCACTATGAACCGTTTCGAAAATATCGTGGCTGTTAGATCTTGATGGACGGTCCGGATGAAGTGTTTGAGATGCGTTTATAAAACGCCATTGATCTCTGCCGTTAGATCGCGATCCGACGCATCGGATGATCCTCGTGTGATGAAATCATGGCCGTTATAACGCTTTTAAAATGCCACGTGCATTTTGATGTGATCGGTGGTCCGCGCGTCCACGTGATCGACGCACCTCGATCGTGCTTCATCTTGATCCAGCGCTCCACGATTGGCCACGTCACCTGCATATTTAAAAACCGTGTGGAACTTAGTCCCACACGGGAAAAATTAAAGGAATTCGAAGGGTTTATAAGACGCGACATATTTGAGGGGTAATAATTCCCTTCCAATAAACGAAAGGCTATATATTTAAACTATATAAGTATATATAAATAATGCGCATCCGTCACATCGCCGCGTAGGCGCCGCGTGGGTCCGTGTGGCGCTGCCACGTGGGTCCCGCGCAGAAATAAAACCCTTTTTGCATTTTTTAAATTGTTTTTATCATTTAAAAATCATAAAATTAATCAGAAAAAATCCATAAAAAATTCCTAAAAATAGAAAATTCATAACTTTTAATATATAACTCCAAATTAATCCAAATTTCTTTCATTTGATCCAAAATTTAATTATTTATCATTCTAAAAGATAAAAATTGATAAATAATGTGAGTTTAAATTTTATTTCAGAAAAACATTTATTTTTAAGGATTTTAAACTTAAGAAAATATAAATAAATGTTTATAAAACATTTTCTCTCATTATTTTCACTCTAAAAAGCATTCATAATCTCAAGTAAAGATGCGTTATTAATTTAATCATCATATTAAACCCTTATTTAAGGTATTTTTGAGATTATAATGATTTATTATGGAATGATAGAAAAATACACAAATGTATGATAACATGCATGTAAATGAAACCATTTATACCTTAATATGCATAAATAATCATGTTTTATTATGTTAATGTAGCATGTTATCAAGCCCCACATTTTCACTTAAATGAGGGGGGTTATGTGTCAGGATCCGAATGAGTTGAAGAGCTATTTGAGAATATGAGGCGTTGATTCACAATCGGATGGACTAGATCTCACGACGCTTCTTCTTCCCGCGCGATGTGGTAAAATCTGAGCGCACCATCTTTGATTGAACGTACATGACCTAATACCAATGATTCATATCCAATCATTTCATCTGAGTAATTAATTTATGATGAAGAACCAAATCCAACAGCTACGCCCAATTTATCCTATAAATACACGTGTTCTTTGACGATGTTAAGCATTTAGTGGTGCTTCAAGTAATCGAACTGTTTAGACATCTCAATCCTTATATCTCTCACTTTACTCCTCTTCTAGACATCTCAATCGAACTATTTCCACGTCAAAGAAGTGTTTGAAAGTGAGATTTTGTGGAGGGAATTGGGAGAATTTCTTCTTGAATGCTGAAACTCGTCTTCAAAATTTCACGATGAAGAGCCCTTGATTCGACAATCAATTGGATCAATTTGAGTGCTATTTCAGGTTAGAATTTGTGTTTTCTTCCTAATCTCTCTTTCTATAACATCAAATTTCAATTTTGAATCATAAATTAGTCAAATTTTAGATATAATTTTTATTTTCTATCTCTTCGCGTTCGCAAATTCTACCTAATTTTCACTCTACGATTTCTCCATAAATCTTGATCCAAGTCGAGTGATTTTTTCTTCCGTGGATTCTTCTATCAGATTTCTAAAATTACTGAAGTCCTTACTTTCTCACCTCAATTCCTTGTCCAATTTTTATCAAATTTGAAGAACAATTAAAAAAATACCTTAATTCTCTGTGGATTCGACCCTTATTTACCACTATACTCTTAAATTCTTGATTTTAATCTTTAATTGGTGACTTTGGAACTTTTTTATACGAGTACGTGTGTTTTCAACGACCATGTAGATTCGTCTCGCCACTTGTTGACATTGAATTTAGTCTAACTCTATGAAATAACTTCAAAGGTGTAGGAGAAGTGAGAGCCACGCTCATGCGGCGCAAGTGAAACACCTCTACTCTCAATGTTATTTTTCATATTTCATGAGATAGAGGCGGGGTGTTGCCCCTCCTTTTGAGCAAAGGGCCTACTTTGGCGGTGCCAATATGAATGGAAAACATTGTCAGGTGGGGAGTTGGGTTGGTGTGGCAGATCTGTTAAAAAGATAACGAATGTGCACTAAGATGAGCTCAATGAGATCAAAAATTTTGTGTGGAACAAAAGGATAAAAGCTCATTTGATTTTGATTTCCAATATGAATACAAACCGTAAAAGTATGGCCTATCAATCCTTTGGAGGTTCAAAATTTGAAGCTAGAGGTGTCAAAAAAGTTATCACATTGATAAATTTTTGATCCTCTAGACCTTCGATCTTAACTCTTTCTATAATTGTAAAGAAGAATTCATCAAGAGTTTGATTGTTCATAGAAAAATAGGGAATGTAAGCTGTGTCTAGACTATCGTGAGAATCTAGTTTTACCCTACTAATGACCGCTCTATAATAGTTTTTGACTTACTATGAGAGAAATTTTTGATTCACACAATTTCTCATTGAGTTTGGTTGAAAAGCTAGTAGCACAAAGCTACCATGCATTGGATTATGGCTAAAAACCTCTAAGTCTAATCCCAGTTGCACCTCATCTTGTCACCCAATTTTTGTCCTGTAGTAGGAGCCCTTTTTGCTCCCATAGGCCTATATCGAGGGTGTGATGGGATCTGAGGTCGATAACTTTTTGAAATTTTGATCAAAACATCAAATGCAGCGGAAAACATTGAATTGGACATTTAAAATATGAAGCCACCAAGCACAGATGATCCTATCATCTAGTATGAATGAGAAAACATACTTACATGTTTCCTTGAAGGAGTTCTTGAAGCTATTCAAGTGTCTAGCCTCTAGTCGGTATACAGACGATCTCTGGATGGTTGGATCTCCTCTTCAAACCTTTTCACCAAGACAGAAAGAGAAGAATGGAAAGAATTCTGACAAGACTTGCATGGGCACCTTCATTTGTGGTCGTTCTCCCCCTATTTATAGACATTTGGAATGAGGTTTTTTCATAAAAACCCTCATAATTATGTCTATATCCACCAACATCCATAAACCTTATGTGTGTGACCCTCTACGTCCATATATCTCACTAGCTAATAAATCTATAGACCAAATAACACTTTATTGGTCAACCTTAATTAATTATTCACATCCACATATAGATTAATTAATCAAGGATCGATTTAACCCAATCGATAGGTTGAGTTGCCAGCCCGTTGGGTGCCAAGCTAGACCACGTACACTAGGAGATATGGAGTATGTAAGAATTCATTTATGGAACCTTCCCGTCATCGATTACCATGTATGTATAATCCTTCATCGACATTAGACTCATGAATGACTTAGGGTATGGTCAACTGTCAAACCCTAATCGGTCACTCAAGTTAGTATTGATGAGTCTAGAAATCATTGAGAACTCCTTTCGATATTTCTACTACCTTGGCCAAGGATTTAATCGCATCTCATTGAGATTTCATCTCATTGAGTCAATCTCCTCAAATACCAAGGGTGGATGATCACATCTTCATCACACAAGCATCTTCGTAGACTTTATGTCGTATCCAATATATGACGCTTTAGATATCCCGTGAATAGGGATTTGACGAGACGAAACTGCGAGGTCGTCGATTTCACACGGTCTCGTGTCAAAAAAAATTCCAAACTTACCAATTTGATGAAAATTATTCGAATTGAGGGGTATAATGGTAAATAAGGGTCGAATCTATAGGAAAATAAGGAAATTCTTGATGTTTTCTATGAAATTGATCAAATTGGATGATAAATCGATTGTAGAAATTTGGGAAAATGGTATATTATGAAAGATAACTTCAAATCGCTTCCACGGAATCAAGAATCATCGAAATTGATCTTGATTTCGCGGAGAAATTGAAGATAGAAGTGGGAGGAATTTTTGAACGTTGAAAATTGAAAAATTGATGAAATTAAAACCAAATTAAACCTTAAATCCTAATCTAAATTGAAATTAAACATGATTGGATGATAGATTATGAAAAACTGCTTCCACTAATCCCAAATAGCGATCAAATTAACATGATTCAACCTCTTAATCGTTGAAAACATGAAGAACGCGATATGGAGATTCAAGCGTCGATTTCTCCTTCTCTACTCAACCAAATCTCGAGTTCTTGCCCTTCGTCGATGCGGAAATTAGTGTAGAAGAAGCTAGAATCGAAAGATTCGAGAAGGGAGGTGTCTAAAATAATCAATTGGATTGATTTCTAACTCGAATGCTTAAAAATCGGAAGAATATGCCTTATTTATGGGCTATTTGGGTGTAACCGTCCGATCGAAATGATCAACGGTTACGATGGAACGGTCCATCGTGGACCGTTTCAATTAAGTCGCAGCCGTCCGATCTTGATGGACGGTCCGGATGAAGCTTGATGAGATGCGTAATAAAACGCATGAGTTTTCGCCCCTTGGATCGCGATCTGATGGTCCGGATGCTCCCCGGGCAAGTAAATCACGACCATTATAATCCCCTTATTAAATCACGTGCTTTTGATCGCAATCAGTGGTCTGTGCGTCCATACGATCCATGCCTATCGCATGGTCCGTCGTTCGATCCGACGATCCACGTTCAGCCAAGTCACCTGGACATTTAAAAACTCCGTGGAACTTAGTCCCACACAGAGAAAATTAAAAAAAGGGGGCGGGTTTATAATACGCAACGGAATAAGAGGGATAGTAATTATCTTCCGATAATCGAAAGACTTATATGTACGATAAACCCTATATTTACAATAAATATAAATAATGCACATGTGTCACCTATGCACCACGCAGGTGCTTGCGTGGGCCCGCGTGGCGCTGCCACGTGGCCCTAAATCCCACGTCGCATCCACGTGGCCCCGCGCGAAAATTAAATCCTTTTTGCCATTTTTTAAATCGTTTTTAACATTAAAAACTGCAAAATTAATTCAGAAAAATCTAGAAAAATCCTAAAAAATTAGAAAACTCATAACTTTTAAAATATAACTCCAAATTAATCCAAATTTCTTTGATTTGATCCGAAATTTAATTATCTATCATTCTAAAGAGTCAAAATTAATAAATAATGAGAGTTTTAATTTTCATTTCAAAAATACATTTATTTTTAAGGATTTTAACTTAAGAAAATATAAATAAATGTTTATAAAACATTTTCTCTCATTATTTTAACTTTAAAGACCTCTATAATCTCAAGTAAAGATGGGTTATTAATTATTTATCTTTAAATCATCATATTTACCCTAATTTAAAGTATTTTTGAGATTATAATAACTTTTCATGGAATGATAGAAAAATACGCATAAATATGATAACATGCATAGAAATGAAATCATTTATGCCTTAATATCCATTAATAATCATGTTTTATCATGTTAATTTAGCATGTTATCATAATTCGTAAGTCATAATCAAAACACAATTATCCATCCACAAGATGTCTTTGGTGTCTCAAGTCAAAGGACCACATACAGAACCATGACATAAATGAACCTGATTGACAGTTAGGTATAATACCACTTAGGGATTCATACGGATCAATTCATTTAACTCTTTCTCCAAAGAGCACCCACTATCTATCCTTAGTGTCTCCATGACAAGCGGGGACCGTGAGGTCGTCCATTTCACACGGTCTCGTGTCAAAACAAAGTCCAAACTTACCAATTTGATGAAATTAACTCAAATTGAGGGGTATAATGGTAAATAAGTGTCGAATCCACAAGGAAATAAGGAAATTTATGATGATTTCCTCGAATTTGATCAAATCGGACGATGAATTGATGATAGAAATTGGAAAAAAATGTCAAATTATGAAAGAGAACTTCAAATCCTTTCCACGGAATCAAAAATCATCGAAATTGATCTTGATTTCGAGGAGAAATTGAAGATCGAAACGGAGAGATATTTCCGAAATTTAGAGTCACGATTTTGAGGAGAATTAAACTAAATTGAACTTAAATTCCTAATCTAAATCGAAATTAAACATAAATGGATGATAGATTAGCCAACTAACCCAAGATTGCAATCAGATTAACACGATTAATGACCTCAATCGTCGAAAATACGAAGAACGCGATTGTGGAGTTCAAGCTGCGATTTCTCCTTCGTCTCTCAACCAAATCTCTATTTCAAACCCTCAGTGGATGCGTGTAAAAGAGGATGGAATCGAGAGACTCGAGAAGGGAGGTGTCTAAACAGATCAATTGGATTGATTTCTAACTCGAATGCCTTACAAATCAGAGGAACACCTCTTTTTATAGGGTATTTGGCCGCAACCGTCCGATCAAAATGATTGACGGTTACGATGAAACGGTCCATCATGGACCGTTTCGGTTAAGTTGCAGCCGTCGGATCTTGATGGAGGGTCAGGATGAAGCCGTGTGATAAGTGTTATAAAAATGCCTTTGATCGTCGCCGTTGGATCGCGATCCGATGCCTCGGATGCATCCCGCACGATTAGATCTGAGCTGTTATAACTCTCGATTAAAGCCATGTGCGTTTGATGCGATCCGGTGGACCACGAATACACCCGATCGACACGCTTCGCTTGTTCTCCGTTTGATCCAGCGTTCATCCTTTAGCCACGTGTCCTGGGCAATTAAAACTCTGTGGAACTTAGTCCCACACTGAAATAATTAAACGAAGAAGACGGGTTTATAAGATGCGACAGAAATAGAGGGGTAGCGTAATTCCGATAATCAGAAGGCTTATATGTACTATAACCCTATATTACAAATAAATATAAATATGCACACGTGTCACATCGTGCAACGCAGGCGCTCGCGTGGGTCTGCGTGGCTCTGCCACATGGCCTTGTGTGCCACATCGCATCCACGTGGGTCCCGCGCGAAAATAATCCCTTTTTTGCTTTTATTTTAATTGTTTTAATCGATTTAAAATCAGAAATAAATTCAAAAAAATCTGGAAAAATCCCTAAAAATTAAAAAATTTATAACTTTCAAAATATAACTCAAAATTAATCCAAATTTCTTTTATTTGATCCGAAGATTAATTATCTATCCTTCTAAAGAGTCAAAATTAATAAATAATGAGAGTTTTAATTTCCATTTCAAAAATAAATTTATTCTTTAAAGTTTTTAACTTAAGAAAATGTAAATAAATGTCCATAAAATGATTTCCCTGATTATTTTAATTTGAAAACCTCTATAATCTCAAGTAAAAGATGGATTATTAATTATTCATCTTTAGATCATCATATTTACCCATAATTTAAAGTATTTTTGATATTATAATGACTTTTTCATGGAATGATAGAAAAATACACATAAATATGATAACATGCATGAAAATGAAATCATTTATGCCTTAATATGCATCAATAATCATGTTTTATCATGTTAATTTAGCATGTTATCACTCCACACCAATGGTTATAGGATCAGCCATACTCATCATATGAGTTGGATTAGATAGTGATATTCTTTCCGAATAATTCGATGTCCTTCTTGAATATCTCATGAATAGGAATGTTTAGAACATATGTTTAAAGACTACAGATCACTACATTATGATCTCATCATAATTCACTTAGTCATTGCATATGCTCATGGACTTCATTGTAAACATTAGACAAGAATGACAATTAATAAATTTCATTTCAATGAACATAAAAAAGATACATGAAAGTGTGATTGGCTTATAGGCCACATAATATCCATTAAGGTGCAGCCTCAATGGCGAAAGCACTGACATGACCACCTCGGAGTGTTATTCCTATCGGGCGACAGTTCAAATCCATTGTAGATGATCTAAATACGTGAGGGTGAATTATAAGTGGTAGAGTAGGGATTATATGTGACGGCTTTAATGCCACAATCCACTGAGATCCAGCCCCATGTAGTAGGGATTTGTCCCGCCCCTTCTCCATCTATCTCTCTCGACTCTCAAAGCGAAGAGGTTATCACCTAGACTTGGCAATTTTATTCCAATTCCTACTAAGGGCAGCAAGCAGGGGTACTCTAGCGGCCACTCTCCATGCCTCGCCATCAAGGGTGCCCACCTGGTGCTTGCCATATGCCACCAAGCGCACTTTCCAGAAGCTTGTCATTCCCCTCTGAGGTACCCCCCATGTTGATGGATATTATGTGGCCTATAAGCCAATCACACTTCCATGTATCTTGTTTGTGTTCATTGAAATGAAAATTATTCATTGTCATTCTTGTGTGATGTTTGCAATGAAGTCCATGAGCATGTGCAAGGACTAAGTGAATTATGATGAGATCATAATATAGTGATCACTAGTCTTTAAACATATGTTCTAAAAATTCCTATTCGTGGGACATTCGAGAAGGACATCAAATAATCTGGAAAGAATAGCACTATCTAATCCAACTCATATGATGAGTATGGCTGATCCTATAGCCATTGGTGTGGAGACACTAAGGATAGATAGTGGGTGCTCTTTGGAGAAAGAGTTCACTGAATTGATCCGTATGAATCCCTGAATGGTAATATACCTAAATTGTCAATCAGGTTGATTTATGTCACGGTTGTGTACGTGGTCCTTCGACCTGAGACACCAAAGACATCTTGTGGATGGATGATCGTGTTTTGACTATGACTTACGACCCCCTAGCCACGGGATCTCCAAAATGTTATAGATTGGATACGACATGAAGTCCTCGAAGGTGATTGAGTGGTCAAGATGGGATCATCCACCCTCGGTATATGAGGAGATCGACTCAAGGAATGAGATGCGGTTAAATCCTTGGCCAAGGTAGCGGAAATATTAGAGAAGTTGTTCTCAATGATTTCCTACTCGCATTAGTACTAAATTGAGTGATTGATTAGGGTTTGACAATTAACCATACCCTAAGTCATTCATGAGTCTCGTGCGGATGAAGGATTATACGTACATAATAACCAATGACGGCAGGGTTCCATGAAAGAGTTCTAATATACTCCATATCTCCTAGAGCACGTGGTGTAGCTTGGCACCCACTGGGCTGGCGACTCAACCTGTCGATTGGGTTAAATCGATCCTTAGTCAATTAATCTATATGTTGATATAGTTAATTGATAAGAAGGACCAATAAGTGTTATTGGGTTGATAGAGTCATTAACTGGCGAGATATATGGACCTAGAGGGTCACACACATAAGGTCAATAGACGTCGGTGGATATAGACATAATAATAAGGGTTTTTATGAAAATTTCTCATTCCCAAAGTCTATAAATAGGGGGAGAACGACCGTAATAATGGTGCCCATGCAAGCCTAGTGAAACTTCTCCTCCCTCTTCTCTTCCTCTCGTGGTGACGAGTGTTCAAGAGGAGATCCGATCGTCTGGAGAATGTGTGGATACCGCTAGAGGCCGTACGCTTGAACGGTTGAAGAACTCTTTCAAATGATCCAAGTAAGTATGAATTTTATTCTAGATTAGATGATAGGATCACCTAGAATGGATGATGAGATCGTCTATTCTTGGTGCTTCAACGATGTTGAATGTTTTAATTCAACACCTTCCGCTGCAATCATTATTTTGGACAAAGATTTGGAGAGCTTTTCGAGCCTCAGATCCCAGCACATGTCCCACCGAAGGAGCTCGCCTTGGCACGCCAAGGCTCTCCCCTGAGTTGCTAGCATGGTGCGGGCCGTCTCTCTGAGCATGGGAGGAGGGCATGATGGGCCACTACCAGGTGCACTAAGGTCTTAAACATTAGTGTGTCCCTCTATAGGAGACATAAAGTGGTTGGGGATGTGTAGTGAGGGAGCTTGTGTATGGAACCCTTTTGAAAAGTAATAAAAATAAGATGATGGCAAGATGAGATATAGCATAGTCATATGCAAGGGAACAAGCCATTTCCCTTGTGTCCAAGGTCACTACCCACCCAACACCTAAATAATAAGGGGTACCTCATGAACAAGAGGTGTGAGGTGGAACCAATATTAACCAGCCCAACCCATGACATTAAATGTCTACCCAACACTAATACCATGTGTGGTCCTAGATCTCAGAAAATGGGTGTCACAGGTGACAAAAAGTAAGGGCTCCTTGTGGATGACACATCAGTCTTCGATGGAATTTTTCAGCCCCAAGAAATGTCATCGTGTTTGTCAAATACAAAGAGATAACATGTTGAGTTTCTCAAGACGGTGAAAGCCTCTAGCAGCTACACACGTTTTTCTAGTAGGAAAAGTTGGATACAAATGAGACACCAGAGCATTTCTATTGTCTTGTTCCCTTCATGGATGATGTATTATAGTGCTGATCCTCCAACTGCACTGTATGACATTTGGTCAAGTGCTCTAAAACATCCAATAGAAACAAGCACTTGCACACAACACGTCAATCAAAACCCCTTAGTTTAATTGTGTTCCTTACTAAGGAGAAGACCATAACGTACTGTGATAGCTTTAACAACAATGTTTATTTGAACATCTTAAAATTAAAAGAAGATAATTCCAATTTCCGTGTGTCATTGCATATAATGCCTCCTCTTCTTGCTAGTTTGTTGTTCCCTCAATACTCTACCAACGTTGAGATTCATGCATCCAACTTGAGGCTGGAGCCATAAGAAGATTCGAGTAATGATTCATGTTTGCATATAGTGATGGAAATCAAATGTGTCACTATAGACAAAATTAGAGGATGGGTCCTCTTGAGGCTTTGTGTAACATGACTCATGATATCCCGTGAATGCATCGAGTGGCCCACATATCACAAAAATTTTGCCCCTTCCATATATCCCATATCTTCTAAGCTATAGTTTTATGGTGGTAGGTTCTACCCCTAGAGCTTTGTGGTGAGTCAAATACTCTCTTAAACATCTCTGCGAGAGGGGGAGAAGTGTTAAAATGAAACTTTGGGTACAAGTTTTTGATATGATTCCAACACTCTATAGCAATGTCACCATGGAAGAACAAGTGTTTCAAAGTTTTGTCCTTGAGGTGATGAAACAATGACACCTACAACATAAATCATAGCCAATGGTGGGCATTGACAAAACAAATGTGTGCAGTCGTTGAATACACACAATGTTGTGTCAAAACAAAGTCCAAACTTACCAATTTAAAGATTAATTCATGAATTAAAGGGTATAATGGTAAATAAGGGTCGAATCCACGGAGAATTAGAGAAATTTGAGAGATATCTTTGAAATTCGATCAAATCAGATGACGAATTGAGTTTAAAATTAGGTAATTTATAGTATTAATAAGGATAACTCAATTGCGAATCCACGAAATCAAAAATCAAGTGATTTGGATTAGAATTTGCAGAGTAATCAAAGTTTGAAGTTGAGATAAAAATTCGATCGCGAAATTGATTTAAAACCAAAATTAAACTGAAATTAAACTTAATCTACAATTCAAAATGTAAATCTAATGCTAAATGATGAAAGGCTAAGATGAAAACATGCAATCTAACCCAAAGTTGCACTCAGAATGATCCAATTAATCGCCGGATTCATGGATTTTCATTCCGCGATTTCGAAGACGAAGATGGAATTCAAGATGTGATTTCTCCTTACTCCCTTGATCAATTTCTGATTTCAAACACTCCTCGGACGCAGAAACATGTCAAGAAGGTAAAGAAATCAAAAGACTCTCAGATTCTGGTGTCTAGACAGTTCGATTTTTCTCGAAAATCCAAGGCTGGATTTCCATCGTGAAGAACAATCCAATTTATAGAGGATTTTGGGCGTAACGCTCAGATGCAACGGTCTATCGTGATCAACGGTCAAGATCACGCGCATGTTGACGAATCAACACGATTAAGTCGCGTCCGTCCGATCTTAAATGGAGCATCCACAGTGAGCCACGTCGCGCGCTTGAAGAGAACCGTCATTTGATTCGTCTGTTGGATCTTCATCCGACAATCGTGATAAGTCGAGGAGTCCACCGATCGCGATTAATCGTGACCGTTATAATTCCTCAGATGGACCATCAAGATTAAATACGATTTAATCGAATTGATGCTTTATAAGATGCTGCCACGTACCCCTTGAGTAAGTGACATCCGATGCACGTTATTAAATCACGCGATCCGATGTCTCACGCGTCGTCACGTCACTTGAAATGTAAGTGAAATCGAAATAGTCCTACATCGAAGAAAAGAAATGATTTTATCGGATATATAACATACGACGGATTTATGGGTTTTAGCTTAAATCCGATTACGGATGTTCCTAACCCATTTATAATTCCGCGCACGTGTCACGCACACACATGTGTGTCACGCACACACGTCAAGCACACACGCACACACACACGCGTGTCCACGTGTCACATAGACACACATCCACTCATCGTCATGTGGCTTCGCTCTGCCATGTCAGCGCGCGGTAATATAAACCCTTTTTTATTCTTTTTAACTGTTTTAAAATCGAAAATAAAGTTAATTTAATTCAGAAAAATTCCAAAAAATTGGAAAAATCATAACTTTCAAAATATAACTCGAAATTAATTCAAATTTGTTTTGTTGGATCAGAAATTGAATAATCTATCATTATTAAAAGTTAAAATATTAAAAATAAGAAGATAATGAATTTTAATTAAATAAATACATTCATGTATCTTTTAAAATAACTTTAGAAAATACATGAATATAAATAAAGATCTTTTCTCTTATACTTTAATCATGTAAACATAATTATGATCTCAAATATAATTAGGATTAGAATCATATTGTTCAATTATATATAATAATCCATAAATTGATGTATTTTTAGATCATAACATGAAATTATGTAATATGATAGAAATGTACTTATTTGGAGTAATTAATGCCTTTGTTTGCATTAATAATCATGTAAATTCATGTATAAAATACATGTTTTCAGGCATGCAATTATATATGTAGGAAGTCCTTAGTGCATGAGTTTCCAACAAAGAAGGAGACTCGAGGGACAATAACCATGTGCCAAAAAAATCACTCCAAAAATACTTTGGGGGAGCAATTTAGAATGGTTTGTAAAGGAAATACTAGAGAAACTACCATCTAGTGTGAGGATCTAGATGGGCTAATCTGCATTTGGGACCGACTCAATTGTAGAGATATCTTGAAAAAATTTTAATTAGTGCCCTTGCCTTGTGAGGAGCAAACAAATGTCCCCTACAGAAGTCGAGCCACTGTTAGGCAAGCCCAAGATGGTGAAAAGGTGGTAGAGCTGGCTAAAGATGTATCCACTAAGCAAGTGTTGTACCAAATACTCATGATGCCTTGTCCTACTTGCCAACAATTATTTGTGTCATGTAAACTAGTGTCTTTACTTGTCTTTCCACTAGTCTTTACAAATAAACCGTGTAATTTCTTTGATGTCAACCAACTAACAAGCAAGCCCAATGGCCATATTTGGTAACATGAAGGCTCCTAGGAGTAAGCTCATGGCTCTCATCCACTATGCAAGTTTCTCGTCGAGAGTGCCATGAGGCTGCCTAATACCTTGGCCACCCTCATTCATCAGTCAACATGATTTCTCCACAAAAAAATTGATATTGTCTTTGAGGACCCTCAAGGTGGCCACCTTAGAGGAAGGACATGCATATTCTAACTGATTGTACGATGGTATCATGTACCTTGTGCATCACAAGCAGGTGTAGAACCATACTCTTGCAAACGTGATGTATTAATTTGTTGTGCCCCCATCAATATTTGGTACAATATCTTGCAAGAAGATACCATCTTGAAAATTTCTTTCTTAGTGTGCACAATAGGTGCACGTTTTTATAAAAAATTGTAATCAACTCTTCGAACTTGATTTTGAAATTTAGAATGGTAGTGAGTCAAGGTTGAATCCACAAGGAGGAAGGTCAAAAGATTGAAATCAAGAAACATTTTTGATATTTTTAGATTAATAAAGTAGATATGATTGATGAAAAGATGTTCGCATGAAATGAAATGAACTGATCAAATGCTTCTAAACTCCTTTTGAAGATTCAAAACCCTTGATTGAAAATGGAAATGTGATTTAGGATTTGAAAATATTGATAAAAATATAGAGAAAATTAAAAAGATCAATGTAAAAGGACTAATATAAAGATTTGCGATAAAAACATACTCTAGAAATGCTCTCTAATCAAAACAAACCTTGGAGAGCATGTACATTGTGCATGCATTTGGCATTTTTAATCCAACACAAGGAATGAATAGAAAAGAGAAAAAACTAACTAGAAATGATATTCCATATCATTTCTAGAGAAAAAACTGCTAGAAGCAAAAATGAAAAATGAAAAGCCCCATGCCCATAAATTGGAGAAAAATGAAAAATGAAACCTTAGAGAAAAATAAAATTTTTTTTGCCTTGGACTTTAAATTGGGCTAGGTGGATGTGTAGAGCTCAAAATGATGATCATGCCCATAAATTTTTTTAGAGATAGAGTCTTCTCTAAGAATACCTCTTCACTAGTGGAACCACAAACCCACGTGCATAAATTCTTTTAACATTATCCTGAAAAAGGCAGTGTTGAAATTTTCATTCACTGATAGGGAGTATCTCCTCCAATATTTCATTTGGTTGGGAGGCAAGCAGGGTACAAAAATGCTCATTTTTGACCTCCTAAATTTGGGATATGTTATGGTCATACAACTCTATTAGAGACATAGAATTGGATCATGAATGGTGTACAATTGAGGTATGAAAGAAAGTGTGTTTCTGTTAACCTTTGGCAACTGCTAGATGCATGATTTTTAAAGATAGAATATCTCTTATTGTCGCATGGCCTACTCTAGCTGCCCCTAATTCAAACTCACCTCTCCTAGGTGGCATCTAGAAAGTGTCCTTGAAGATGCCTCTCAACCTCCACAAGCTCATTTTCAAGTGTTATCCAATCTACATGTGGATATTCCCTTATACATGCTTTTACCACCACTTGAGGTGTAGTTTGAGATTCCTCAATTTATAACTAAGGTTCTGCATGAGGGATTTGGAAATGGTCCCATGCTAGTTACTTCAAATGAAGGTTTGGAAACCCTCATGCTATAGCCACATGTTCTAGAACATGAAAAGAAGTCTAGGGTACTAGAACTCAAGTTAGGAAGAATGAGGATTGGCATGTGGTCTAGTAAATAATTAAGCAGGAGCATGACTAATATAGAACATGATGGATCTTATTTAGCCTATAAGCTAAATAACACTTCCATGTATCTCATTTATATTCATTGAAATGGAATTTATTTATTGTTGGTCTTATGTGATGCTTACAATGAATTGGATGAGCATGGGCAACGGCTAAATTAATAATGATGAGATTACAATATAATGATCACTAGTCTTTGAATATATGTTCTAAACATTACTATCAATGGGATATTCAATAAGGACATCAAATTATTGAAAAAGAATAGCACTATTTAATCTGACTCATATGACGAATATGACTAATCTTGTAGCCATCGGTGTGTAGACATCAAGGATAGAGAGTGGGTGCTCTTTGGAGAAAGATTTCACTGAATTGATTCATAGGAACCCCTGGATGATATTATACCTAACTGTCTATCAGGATGATTCATGCCACAATTATGTATGTGGTTCTTTGATTTGAGAGACCAAAGACATCTTGTAGATAGATGATTGTGTTTTAAGTATAACTGTAGAATCCTCATCCACATGATCTCTAAAAAATCATATATTTTATAGGACATGACATCCTCAAAGATGATTGGGTGGTTGAGATGGGATCATCTGTCCTCGATATTTAAGAATATTGACTCAAAGCATGAGATGAGATGAAATCCTTGGCCAATGTCATAGAAATCTGAGAGAAGGGCAAATGATTTCCTCTATGCATCAATAATATCTTGAGTGGCCAATTAAGGTTTGACAATTGACCATATCCTATGACATTCATGAATCTGACACGCATGTAGGATTATACATACATGATAACCTATGACGAAGAAATTCCATACGTGAGTTCATATATACTCCATATCTTGTTGAGTATATGGTGTAACTTGGCACCCAACGGGCTGGCAATTCGACCCCTCAATTGTGTTAAATTGATCCTTGATTAATAATTTTATATGTTGATATAGATGATTAATAAAGTTTGACCACTAAGATGTTATTGGGTCTATAGATTTATTAATTAGTGAAATATATCAACCTAGAGGGTCTCACACATAAGGTCTATGGACATTTGTGGATATAGATATAAGTATAATGGTTTTCATGAAAAGTTCACATACCCAATATCTATAATAGGGAGAGAATAACCACAAATCAAGGTACCCATGCAAGTCTTTCAAGAATTCTCTCCTTTCTTATCTTTCTCTCTTGATGAAGAGCTTTGAAGAGGAGATCTAACTATTTGGCGATCGTGTAGATATCGCTAAAGGTTAGACACTTGAATAGCTTCAAGAACTCATTCAAGTGAACCTTATAAGTATATTTTCGTATACATACAAAATGAAAGGATCATCGGTTCTTGGTGCCCCAATGTTTTGGATATTTGATTCAATGTATTCTGAAATGTTCGATGTTTTGATTAAAATTTTGTTATATCCCATCAAGATTTTGGACTAAAAAAATGTTATCAGTGAAGAAACGCTGGACGCACTTACATATCCATGTGCCTCCTTGTCTTGTAGCATGTCCACATCTCACAAGAAGTGGTCAATCTGATCAAGATTGTACAAAATCTGAAGTCATCAAATGCCTCCATGTGACCTGCCTTGGGGACCCATCCCCGTGAGGATTCACTCACTTTGCATACATAGTTGAAGTTTTTGACTATGAACCAAGGAGAATAAGCAAGCATGAGCTAATCCCTTATATACCGTACTATCATATACCTCCCAAAGGGTCTCTTGGTCTTGGTTTTCATGAGAGGCATAAACACCCAAGAATCTGAAATCTTGATTGACACGTAGTTCCCTCATCACAACATGTTAAGGTTCCTCAACGAGCAACTAGAAAATTTTCAAGCTGGTCTAAAATAACAAGATGTGATTTTTAGGTTTAGAGTGAAAGTGATCATGCCAAAACTAACAAAGGAATCGATATGATATGATGGTATCATAGGTTCAATAAGTCCCACTAGGCCTAGCCAAAACTTATTGATGAGTATACAGATGTGGGAATGTGTTTCAAGATTGTCCAACTCAATAGTTCCAGAGCAAGGGTTTGAATGATAAATCTAATGGCTTGATTCACAAGCCCTAGATCTTGTGGAGTAGGGGCTAAATCTTGCGCTTGGATATGGTATCCATATTGTAGGCCTAAATCCTCTTCTAGGTTGGTAGTTGAGGACTCATTATCACCACCCTTGCTACTCTTGGTGGATTGAGAGTTGGTCTCCTCTCCACCGTTATATGTGGATTGACCACCGATATCCTCAGCTGTAGAGAATAAGTGATATGCTTCACATTCCATTGAGCATTCTCTCGAGTGTCTAGAACACCTAGGAAATTTTTTAGGCTTGCTTATAAAACCATTTGAAGTTTTGGTTATAGGAACTTTTAAGTTTTGATTGTAGGATCTTTTAAGGTAAGATTATTAGAGCTTTTAATGTCTGGTTATAAGAGCTATTAAGTCTACTAATAGGAGTTTAAAGGTTTCACTATAAAATCTTGTAAGCTGTTATTATAGAAGTTATAACGTCTGATTATAGAAGTTTCTGAGGTCTAATTATAAGGGTTTTTGATGTTACGTTCTAGGAACTTTTAAGGTTTGGTGTTAAGGTGTGAATATTAAAGTTTTTAAGGTGTGATTTTAGAATGATTCTCTTGTGATGTATCTATCAATTTCGAGTTGACTTTAGGATCGATTTTTGAGTGATTATATTTACCATTTTCTGGTCTGATTTTAGATTGATCTAATGTTGATCTTTATAAAGATTTTAAAGTATTTATAGAGGTGATTATTTATGTCTATCAGAGGTGTTTTTCAAAAACATTACAAGTTAATTAGTGGTCGATTTAGAGGTGGTTCGATGTCTTGTTAGTGGTCAGATTAGAGGCCTCCATAGTGGTGCAGTTAAAAATAAATTTCAGGTTCAATACAAGATTATTTAAATTCACCTCCTATTTTTAGGTCAATCATTACATCATCCATTCATCATTTTGACATATTAAGAAAACATTACAGGTAGATCAAGAGGATCCATTAAGGTATACTTGATTTGATTTCTGCATAATTGAGTTAAAGTAGATACTTGAAAAGTTAAGTCAGTTAGAAAATCAAAGGAAAAGCATAGAAGGGTTAGCAGCCACCGAGAAAGTCACAATCAAAGGTAGACAGCCAAAGTCAAGGGCAAAGAGTCAAAGTCAAAGTCAAATCAAAGAGATTTCTTTGTCCACTCTCAACATTTTTTTTACTTTTATTTACATTAATTTTAGTTAAGCTCATTTTTGATATTTTAATTTTCCCATGATATTTTTATTCGTTGATTTAGATAATTTAGATATTGTGATTACACCTAGGACATGCCTAAGACTCTTTGCAAGTTGTACATGTCAAATTGGTGCCTCAAATTGGAATTTGCATAATGATGCTAAGAAGAAAGGAGAAGGGCTCAGCTGCATGGGTTGTGTAGCATCATCATATGGATTCAGATGAGAATGATACAACCCTGATCTGGATTTGCATCAAGATGTAGATGAAAATGAATAGGAGATAAGGATCTCAGGAGGGAAGAGAGGAATGATAGAGGAGCAGCGGCTGCTGAGAGGAGCAGGATTAGGGCATGAGAAGGGGGATAGTCCGAGGAGAGGAGGAAGATAAACACCTTGAGGTCATACTAGTTATCTAGATTGATGGAAATCAGAGTACACATTCTTAGAGAGAAATATTGGCTCAGATAGTGGAACCAACTTCTCCAAGGAAATGCGCCTCATTTAGTAGAATCAATCTATCCAAGAAAATGCCTCCAGAGAATGTCAAAGACAGCCAGCATGACTTCCAATCCTTGACATGTACAGAGCATTTCATCAGAAGTCACACATTTGACATCCCCAAAGAACACAAACTATGAAAGCCTATAATTTACTCATGCATACCCTAAATCACTCCGTTGAAGTTTACTAAAAACCTTCATCGAAAATAATGACTTGCTGAAAAAAGGAAGAGACCGTAATGATTGGATTGTTAACCTAACCATGAATCTCCAGTCCTACATGGCATGCAAAAAGCATAAAATCATAAGATATTAGCAAATGATAAAGCAGGGATAACAGTCTCACTCGATAAAGTAAAAGGTTTCTACATGAAGACTACACTCTAGATCAATAATCATGATCAAAACCAAAGATTTTCTAGGTCAATATCCATAATTAGACCCATAAACAGAATTGAATACACCCCCAGGTCCAGTAGAAGGGGGAGAACCATATGTAGATCCTTGAGATGGATATGCCATATAAGTCTGATCATGCTGGGGCGCTGCGTTTTGAGAGGGTCCCTGAGCTTCAGCCATGAAGTTCTGGAAAATACAGTTTCAACAGTGAAGAACCCAATAGAGTAGCAAAAGAGCAGTCGCAGTTAGATAGATATCTACCCATCGACCATTATCAGCTGATGCATTTCCTGTAAAAATGAAAATAACAGTAACGGATACTGTACCTGGATCAGCTGATGGGCTGTCTGAACTTGACTAGCACTGCCATTTATTTCAACTGTCATTTCTCCAGGTACACCTCTGGTTTCCTGAATTGTAATGGTAGCTCCACTGGCACGCCGAATGTAGCTAATAGTGGCGCCTGATACGCCTATTACAGCATCAGCATATGATAAAGGAATCTGCATTTGCTGTGTGATCTGTGACAAAGAGAATGTAGAAAGTTCACATCATATGATCTGTTAAACCTTAAATAGTATGCCGGCTATAGGAGAGATAAAAACAAACAAAGAATAAATTGCCCGTTCTTAGGGTATTCTGTTGTGACTTCTCTCCTTACATAATAGACCCAAGAACAAATCTGAGATCAGGGGGTTTAAGGAAAACATGAGAACATTAGGAACTTTATTGGAAATTATCCCTAGGTCCAACAAATAATCACGGAAGACCCCAATGTAGGCATTGAATGATCATTCTGCTGACAGACTGGAAGAGCCTCACGAACTCTCTTGTTCTTCAATGTAAAAGTCACTGCAACTTACCTGGACTACTTTAGTTTCTTAATTTCTTGAATTATGAAACTGTTTCCGTGAGGAATCCCACTTCGATTCTTCTAACGGAAGCAGAGAACCTCTCATATTATATTTCTATCCCTGTAATAACGAGTATTTATACCTGTGAAGAGATGACTGGAATCTGAGATGGAATATCGGTTATTCGGGGCCCAGGGATGGCCTGGAAAGGAGGGTTTTTTTGTCCATTTGATGAAGATCAGGTGGTGGGAAAAAAGCTGCCAGGCGGGCCAGGAGTCAAAGGCGGATTGATTCCATAACTGGGGGCATTGAGATGGGGTGTGAGGCCTTGATTATGAGCACTAGGCAGTGGGACCTGCATATAAAAACTAAAATCAATACGAGGTCAGAAGAATAGAAGAGGAATACATATAGCAACAAACCTGAGCCTCAAACAGAGGAAGGACACTATGGTCAACGAGAAATTTCCTTAAATGGTTGGCAACAAGTTCGACAGCCTTGTGGACAGCTGCCGCCCGCCCTGGATCTCAACCACTCGATCATCCTGAAGTGCAAATATGGGAAGATCATCTGCAATAGAGGATGGGGAAAAGAAAAATGGATTAGTATGCAAGCAACATTGCATGTGCATGACGTTTTTAAAAGTTCTCTCAAGTTGAAGTTTTTCACTTGTGTCCTCTTAATGGGTTTTTGGATAAGTATACAGAACAAATAGGTAATTCTGAAAAACAAAAACTCACTAAAAGAGGGTTGTCAGAGGTATTATGGACTTTTGTACAGGGAAAAATCAGAATATTTGGATCAATACATGTAAACAGTGGAAGAAATCAAATAGCATTAGCTTAAGAGGAAGGCAGAAATAATCTGGAATCTCTTCCTCCCAAATTGGTAGTAGTTGCATTATTTGCTATGTTTTTCTGCCTTTTCTTTCTCGTTTCCTTCCATCATTAGAAATTCAACCGCAGCAGAGTCACATCGTTCACACTGAGAAGTCCTATAAATTACTGTTTTTAGATATCACATTTTGAGTCTATTAAGGGAAGAGGTCAGTTTCTCAGACAGTAATAAGACGTCAGGATCCACAATGCAGAAGCCGATGAAGGTAATTGAAAAGAAATATAAATAACAAACATTTTAAACAATTCATGATTACTTTCTCATGAACTTGGTCACATTAGGATCATAAAAACATCTTCAGATGCCAGTATGTTTCCACATTAAAGAAAGAAAAGATACTCATGGGACATGTAGCAAAAAGTAAATTGGTCATAAACAGTAACAAATCTAAGTGAAACAAGCAAAGGTTTCATTTCATGGACAAGAGATGAGAATACCATACCAACAACACGGACAACACTTTTTGCAGATTCTTGAATGGACTTTATGACAGCTCCATGTTTTCCTATAAGAAAACCCACTTGGCTAGCAGGTACTAGAAGCCGAGTGGAGACGATGCCTCCAGTGCCTGATGTTTGAGCCAAATCTCCCCCATCCAAACCATCAATGATACGTTTATGAACTTTCAGGAGACCATCAATGGCAGGAGGCAATGAAGCATCTGGCTCCTCTCTTGCAGAAATCATTACCTGTGTGAGGAAAATGAAATATGACATAAGATAATCACAGAAGTGGATGAGGTATTCATGATAGCATGTCACTTACCAAAAAGAAATCATTACACATCATGATCACAGATATAGCTGCAGATAGCATAAACATTATCACTTTCTGGTAAACACTCTACATGATATTACATCTTTTCCTTCTTTTATGATCACTTTGCAAGTGGAGCGAACCAAGATAGGATAGACAGGGAGGAGCCAGATGAACTGGTCACTTGATTAAGTAGGGACATGCCTCATGTAGGCAGCCACAAAAAGTACATGTAACTAAAAATGCACCCATTGGCTACTAAGCAGAAAAATACTCAGACTCTAACACTCCCAACCTCCAGCATATAAATGGTTATTTTATTCGTTACTAATTTGGAGTAGGGCATCGTAAGAAAAGGAAATGATAAAGATAAATATGAATAAATAGTATATACAGTCATCTAGACAAAGTTATAAAGCACATAAGTGGGCAGCATTGGGTGGCACTTGCAGTAGATGGCCCGGTGAGCCCCCGCGTCAAGTGAACCTCTCAAAAGAGGCAGCCTGAATTGATTCAAAACACATCTCCCTTGTGAGAGTAAATGAGGCAAACTGAACGAGCTCAAAAGAGGTGGCTCTAGAGGGACCAAAAATGGCTACCCTGCTGAGCCACATAAGAGGAGGCCCTGGAGGACCAAAAGAAGTCAGCTCTGGAGGGCCCAAAAGAGGCAGCCCTCATGAGCCCAAAATAGGTGTAACAGAGCTGGCTCAAAAGACGTGGACCCAGTAGAGACGAATAAAGATGGCTCTCATGGCTAATACCCTATGATGGGGCCAAGACAGGAGAACCAATGTGCCCAATATAGGTGGTGCTTATGGTCTCAATAAAAGGTGGCCACAATAGGCCATCTTATATTGGAATAAGCTCAAAAAAGAGATTCAATTCAAATCATCTAATGATCTTGGAAAGTTGGAGAAGCTGATGATTGTGACTTGATTTGCCAAACCACACAACATGGATAGAACCATGCTTCTGCAGGACTTTGACAGGCATAGAAGAGGCAGTAACTCTACACCCCTGCATGTCCATACATCGCTGATCAAGAACAATGCTTGGGAAATCTGCTAGTTCTCATGGTAAATTTTGATGGCATTCTTATCACTGGTGATGATGGAGAAGAAATTCAACAGTTAAGCAGTAAGCTATCTGAGATAATTTCTGAGACATCAAATCGTTTGGCATTCTTTGATACTTTCTGGGGATTTACGAGGGACACTATGAGAGAGATATTTTCATGTCGCACATAAGTACATTCTTGATCTGCTCCATGAGATGGGGATACTTGGTTGTAACCTTCCAGTTCTTCGGTTGATATTAATGTAAAGGTGGAAAATGAGAAGTTGGTGCCGCAGTTGACAGGGGAGGATTCCAGAGCTAATTGGGCAGTTGATTTACTTGAATTTATCGTTTGCAGTGAGCACATTGGGTAAGTCTATGAGTGTTTTACATGAGGTTTACCTCCATGCAGCACACTGGGTATGGGCTTATTAGAAGTCACCGTTGGACAGGGTATTTCCTTTACTTGAGATGGTGATCTATTTATGGATATCTGTTGTCCTGTAGTGGGATCGGGCTCCTACCCATTTAGGGCACCTCACCTTCACTCTCTACTATTTAAGAACCTGTGTACTCTCTTTTGGATATGCAATTCTAGGGTTGTCTTGTTCTCATCGTCAACATCTGTATAGATGTCAATTATGCTAGTTAAGTGGTTGACAGGACTCTTGGGTACTATACCTATTTTGGCTGGAGCCTTGTCACTGGTAGGAGTAAGAAGCAGAAGGTATGGCTCATCCAAGTGCCAAACCCGAACTTTGATCTATGGCCCTTGGAATCTGCGAAGACCTGTGCATAAATGGGTATTGGAGGATATGAGGTGGTTTGCCCAACAGAATGCAATACTATATTGTGATATGTCAGGTACAGCAAACCATGCAATCCAGTTCTGAATGACAAAACCAAAAACGCTGAAATCGATTGTCATTTCATAAAGGAAAAGATTGACGCAGGTATGATTCTCCCAAAGTTGTGGCCCTTCAGAGTAAGCAGCTGATGTCTTCACCAAAGGTCTTCCTGGTCCACAATTTCACAAGTTGGCGTTCAAGGTGGGCATGAAAGACATTCGTGCCCAAATTATGGGGTAGTGTGAGCCAGAAGCTATAACGGTCTATGTTTTATTTCCTCATATTCCTATGTAATTAGGCCACATATTGCAAGTGGCCCATACGTCTCTTCTTCTAATTTGTTACACATGGGACAAGTTTTATAAGAACCCCACATGATCTATCTTTTAAGTGACTAATTCTGCTCATGGAAATAAGTCACTTTAAGCTAAAGTAGGCCTTAGCCCACTTATAAGTAAGACTGATTTTCAAACCAGTCACAAAAATGGGAACCACAATCAGTTCTTTTTGTAAACCTTAATCTCTCTGAAGAAGGGTTTGGCGGCTGCTGGAGAAGGGACTTTTCTGCCCTACCTCTTGGCATTTTATTCCTTCAACTGGGTAGGATGGATATACAGTCCTATAGAAAAGGGTATACTGCTGTCAAATAGGAAATCGGAAGAATCAATGCTACAGAGGAGACTACAAATTCTAGCTCAGATGGACTAGAGTTGGTATTTCAAAAAAAAAAAGATGGGCTATTGGTGTCTGCATCACCTGTTATTCCATTTCAAATATATGTAGTTATTCCATTTTTAGTTTCCCATGCATTTATATTATTTTGTGCACATTTTTCCCTGTCAAGAATAAAAATTCTTTGATTGCTGAATAAGGAAGGCAGATCACCCATAATTGCTACAACGGAAGAGACTTAACTTTATCTATAGTGCCTCAAGGGGTTATTTGTCTTTGCTCCCTGACAGCTGGCAGCAAGGTGATTACTGTTAGGTGGCTCTGTCTCCCCGGATTTACTAGAGCATGGAGTCCCTCTGCCCTTTCCTCTCGTCAAGAAAGTGATTACTATGCTCCTACCAGCACCCAGCGTCTAATTGGCAGCCTCATGCAATGACTCTCATAGGGCATGGTCCGAATTAATGTTTGCAACCCATAATTCAATGGGAACCCAATTCAAATAGAATGAGAGATTCCTGAGGAATTACAAAACCACAATATGCCGTGTTTGGGCAAAGTATTGATTGAATCATGCAGATATCTAGGTCACTTTGTGCTGCGGTAAATTTTACTTCTCATTGGAAAGATTTAAATCCAAACTCATAAAAGAAGCAAGCCATCTTGTTGAGAACAACACATGTGACCACTCGTTCATATACAACAATAATTTCCCGCAGCTATCTTTATTGTCATTTGATGTGCCTGTTTTGATCATATTTTCAACATTGGCCTTGTCCAGAGAAAACTCATAAAATGGGATTGACTTGTCAGTTCTTAAAAGGTGATTTCAATGCAAACTTATTGTTCTCTTACCCACAAATATGATTTTCAAGATAGAATGCATACAACTATGTTGAATTTTTGCACTACATACACTTCCATTTATAATACGATGCCCCTAGAAATGCCTGGCCAAGTTGTAAGATTACCAAAGTAAAAGTGACGCTCCATGCAGGGGTTGTTGGATGAAGTTAACTCAAAATGCTCTTCTTAACCAAATACATACTGAAACCACCAGTCTGTTAGCTTCTTTCTTCTACTTTGGAGGTTCACAATTCATCAGTTCCCCTAAGCTCAGGAATACCTGCACAGATTCACCCTAGTCACTGGCATTGAAGAGTCAAGGACGGGATGATACTGGTGCAGCTCGATCAAACTTGCATTTTTCTTTATCAATTATCATCTACTTAGGCATCATCTCCCACTAACATGTAATTAAATCCCTTAATTAATGGAGATCACAGAACTACATTCCAATAGAATACTAAAGGAATATGAAGATTTCTGAAAGAGGAAGATGAATTAAAATCTAAACACTCAACTTTAATGAGAACAAAGCAAACAAAAAATTGTGCCTCAGACCAAGTATTTTTCGCAGTCAAAAGATTTGCCAGAGGCTTCTCCATCAGTTTGACCACATCAGGACACAATCTTGAGTATAAGAGGGACACCAGAGTGGAGAGGAACTCCAGAGGCAAGCGTACTCAGGCTTGGGCAGTGCAGGGATGGGTGACCTCTTGGGAATAGGGGCATCAGGGTGGAAAAGAACTCTAGAGTGCTCACGCGTTTGGGCAAAGAATTCTTGAGTATAAGAGGGACACCGGAGTGGGGAGGAACTCCAGAGGCAATCGTACCTCAGGCTTGGGCAGTGCAGTGATGGGTGACCTCATGGGGAATAAGGGCATCAGGGTGGAAAAGAACTCTAGAGTGCTCATGCTTGGGCAAAGAATTCTTGAGTATAAGAGGGACACCAGGGTGGAGAGGAACTCTAGCAATGGGTAACTCCCTGGAAAGAGGGATACCAGGTGAGAATAACTCCAGGGTTAACAGTGCTCAGGCTTGGGCAACCCAGGGATGGGTGACCTCTTGTATGGTAAGAAGAGGTTACAGGTAACTGGTTGATCATCGACTAAAAGTGATCTTCCTTTAATGTTAAAAAAAGGAAACACTCGAGAAATAGTCTTCAACAAGTAACCATCCTCTGTAGCCCGATCCATGACTCTTCCTCCGTCAAAATTTACAACATGCATAGTTTTTGCTTCTTTGATCCCTATTATGATTGTTTGCAGAAAACCTGACCCACTTAAATCAAAACAAGAATTCCAAAAGGCGATAAATAATCTAGATTGAGGTTTAAACTGATCTTTTTGGCAGGAAATAAATCAACTATGATTAACCTGAGTGCTCAGGTTTTTGGGAATCAGATATGCATCATGCTTTATCCCTTCGAGGCTAAAAAAGATATTTCTCCATAGGAACTACAGAAATAGATTTTCAGTGTCTCATAAAATTTCAATGACAAAAAGAAAGGATAAGACTGATGCGATAACTGATTAGGTTCAGATTTATTGCGGTAGTAGCAAAGCCGTTGACCTACAGAAATGTATCAGGAAACGATGTGAAAAATTATCATAGCAAAATAATAGCTTGAATCAACCGGTGGAATAAATAGTAAATCACATCATAAGACTAATGAATAAAACCAAAACAATGATAAGGCTCGGTAAGTAATCAAACAAACAAACTTATTTACAGTTCTTTCTAGTGTGCTCGTTGAAGAATCGAGAATCTTAATCCGGGATCTAGATTCCTCGCACATCTTCTTAATAAAATCTCCTTTCCGGCCAATCAAACCGCCCACTTTCTGGGAAGGGACCATGATTCTGAAAACGCTATCACCAGGCCATCCAGGCCACTTCTTATCTCCACCATTATCCCAGTCTTCATCTTTATCCTCCGCTGGAAGAACAGGATGTTTTCCTTGCTCAACACCTTCCTCGTGCTCATAATTCAGCGTTGCGGACATTTTATGCTAGAAGACAGAAAAAAAGAAACTTCAATAAAAATGAATATATATATAATTCGCAGTTCGTTGAATCGCAAAAAAAAGGAATTCGAAATTACTCAAAATCCCACAGAAAGAGGAACATAACAGCGGAGATCCTGATAGAAGCAAGATCGATAAACAACGAATGAGAGATCGAGCAGTTCATCCGGGGACGAAAAAGAGGATTTAACGACTACGAATCCAACTGAGAAAACGTCGGACGGCATCATCAACAAGGACGACGTGATTTGGAAACCCTAATTCTGTACGGGGGCAGAGAATTAAGGGGAAACGACAAGCATCGGAATTTAAGATCTTACCTTCGCCAAGTAATCCTGTTCGCCAGCGCAGCGGCAGGAGAAGGGGATGAGAGATGAGCAGAACAACTACGAGAGAAAGAGAGAGATTTAATCTGTGGCGTCACCGTCATAACAATGCGGCTAGTTTCTTCGGACCTATTTATACCAATAGATATGCTGTATCGTGATGTAATATGATTTACACATTATCATATCTATCTCTCTCTCCGAGAAAAATGGTCAACGCCAATTATCTCTCTCCTCGTTGAGTATTTAAAAGCCGCTGACATTGCCATTTGGTGGTCAAATTAGTCTAGGGTTTTTATTGGCACGGTTACATGACATTTTAATAAGAACCCTAAGTTTCTAAAACAAATTGTCTACGTCCACACTTTAATACTCAAAATGTCTCAACTAAGACCCCTAGTTAGTACTCACTCTACCCTCTTCCGACTCCCCATTAGGAAACGATAATCCGATCATGATCGATGCGATCATAATAGTTCAGCGGCTGACCGATCAATTCAATTACCAATGATGATCATGATTTGATCAAATACTTTATACCGCTCAAATATATGAAGAACAAACACAAAATTAAACTTTCAAAAGATTGGCAAAATCACCCCCACGAATGATTGACGATTTAATTATAAGTTTAAGGCAGTCATCATTAATCAATCAATCACGTAATCCAACTTAAAATGATTTGTAATCAGATTGACATGGTAGATCACTACAATCCAATTTGATTGTGTCAATCAAATCATTGACCATCGTTCACTATTCCCCACTTCTTATACTCACATGTACAAGTCACATTGCAGTGGGTGATAACGTAGAATAGCTTTTTAACCTTAAAAATGTTAAAATTCCAATATAACCTGTTCATCCATCATTAGTTATATAACCCGTAGTTATTAATGAGCGTTTTAAAACTTGACAATTTAACTTTTTTGTTCTAATTTTTTTTGAATAAGTTAACTTTTTTGTTCTAGCTTAGAGGAATTATGTCAATTAAATTGGTTTTATGCACGGAAAAGAACAACACTCGATCATGTCCTCCGTGATGCAAGAGAAATATTCTCAAATATCTCAACATGCCAATTCATCCTTTTTTTTCGGTTATATATTTTTATATATTTTTTAAAAATACTAAAACGTTTTACCTTTTTTCTAGTCATCTTGAGAATTTAGGGAGGGACTATTTTTAGGATAAACAAACATTAGTTTAAGGGTTTTTAGTCATAGAAAGTGAAAATTTATCAAATTATTTGTAACCCCTGTATAAACATTCTTAATATAAGTATGATACGTTGATTATACTATAGAAAATTCTTGATTTTATAAGTTTGGATTGCCAATACCTAGACTGACTAAGAGGCTTCAGACCAATGTTAATTCACTAGTTATGTAAAATTCAATCCTCTTGACAAAGATAAAAGTCCGTTTCTGTTTATTCCACTAACATTGAGTGTCCCGTTTTCTACTTCATCTAGATAATGATCACCGGGGCTACTAGAGCGAGTGAAAGTAGAAGTCACATTCAATTTCTTCTTGAGAAAAGTCCTCTCTAATCTTCTCATGTCTACTGCCAAACTGTCAAGTTGCCTTTCAATTGGAGCTTCATAAGATATCTTCGGATTCTCCATAGTTTCTTTGATCCGAATGGGTTTACAATCAAACGAGAAAAGTAAGTTTTATGCTTTCTTAAACTTAACTGTAGCCTTCAGTTGACAGTGAATCGATCGAGTGAGTGAGAGAGAGAGATAGGAATTCCGAACAATAGTTTTCTGTCATTGAAATCACGAAGAACAAATGGAGTGATCTAACTCCAAGAAACTTGATACATTTCATACAAGAGAAAAAGGAAATTTTTGTTTCTTTCAAGTTATTTCTTCTGGGGTTAATTTCTCATCATCAGTTCTCCGGAACTTCTGATGACTCCACGTTCTTGACAGCGGCCATCAGATCATCGAAGTGCTCCCCCTTTCCCAGCAAGATTTCAATCTATCGAAAAAGAATTCAAAATTGACTAACCGAGTCAAGAAATCAGTTACTAAGGAAATTATAAATTTCGAGAAGAACTTGTACCTTGGCTTTGTGGATCAGGCGACCTTTATTCGCGTCTTTTGATTCGATGCTCGATGTCGAAATTTCTATTTCAAGGAAGGAACAAAGAATTTGAAGAATGTTAGAGAAATTGTCGGTATGGCAGAGAAATTAAGTGCTCTCTTCTTACTCTTTTCTGTCGCCCAGCCGGCGGATTTCAAGATCTCGGAAATACTAACGACAGTTCCAATTGCTGAGATCAAGTATTAACAAATCGATGAGATTGTAACAGTGAAATAAAAATAGGGGATTCGAGAATGTAGGAAAAGAACTTAGAAATTCTGATTCTTCTAATTTCTAAGATCAAGTTTCGGTAAAATTGAAAGGATGTCGACAGTAAAATGACAAAATTAAGGTTAACTTCAAAGCAAACGGCGACTCAAGAATACCGAATTAAACTCGAAGCAATGATTGACCCCATTTCTGCATCAACTTTTAATGAAATCTGTGCGATTTTACCAATAAAACTATTGTAAAAACAATGAATTTCGAGGCTCAAGACTACAGAAATTCTCAATGTGGCAAGATAACCGAAGAAATCCGGAAAGACCCATCCCTAAAAGAGAGCAAGAGTAAAGAAAATAAGGGCTACACTCGTACCCTTCCCCAGAGCAGATAGAACGACCTCGTTGTGCTGATTCATGATTTTCTGCGATACCAAACACCAAGAAACGTAATTACAATAACGGGGCTTAATGAGAAAAAAAAGAAAAAGAAAGGGAGGGGCCAGGCTCCCGGTAGAGCAGAGGAGACGGTTAGGAGAAACCTTGGCCAGATTGACGTAGAAGCGAACAGGCTTCTTGCTGCTGGAAACCTGAATCCTATTGCTCAGCACCACGATCGTCTTCTCCGGAATCTTTTCCGCACTTTTCCACGATCGTCAACTTGCGTATCTCCTCCTCCAAGCCAGCAGCCTCCATTCTCGCGTCTCTTTCGTTTTCTCTCGCTAGAACTCTTTCTGATCGCTCTACAGCAGAAGACCCTGTATCCTTCGGTGCAAGAGAGGAGGTATTTATAGAGGGCAGACGGGCAAGAAAATGTCGTTGAAGGGTGACACGTAGGAAAGGCCGCGTCCTTGCGTGGGCCCCTTTTCCCGTTCTGCCTAACCGCTCTCAACGGTCAGATCAATTTAATAGAAAAAAAAACGAAAAGAAAACCAGTAATATATTGAAAAACAATAATTTAAAAACAATAATTATTTTAACAAGACTTCAATAAAAAATATGTATTATAAAGCCATTTATTCTAGGGTAATGAAAATTCATCACCCAAAATAGTCCTCATAAAGACAGTAAATTATTTTATTAAAATCATTCTCAACGGTTTAGATTACTAATTTTAGGATATTATGCCACCAATTTGTTCAATATTATGCAGCCAATTTGAATTCGTTTTCTAAATAATTTTTTATTTTTGTGGGTTTCAGAATTTTGTGAATTTTATAAAAAATATGTATTCATAAATATGTCAATGGAGCGATGTCTTGTTTTGGTGGCTACATCATTCATGTATCGTTTTCCATTTCCCACAAAAAAAACTCAAATGGATTAGAATTTAAAAATAAAAAGGAAATTTAATTATTGGGAGTGATCTACCTTTTAGTATGCATCATATTACCATGTTCACAATTGAAGCCCATGAAGGACTTTACTTGTTCAATTGTACATGTTAAATATTTCCATAAAAGCACTTTATTTCTTCTTATCTAGGCTTTTGAAGATAATGCTCATTCATTTGCTTATTTCTTCACCATCCATGAGGAGTTTGCATGACATACATCAAGCTGGAGCATGACTACAAATGAGCACATTGTAGAGGACAAAAAGCCAAAGGAAAACAAGACAGAGATGGCTTCATAAAGTGATGTTGTAAGTGGTTGGCCAAAGAGACACGGCTGCAATAGGCACTGAGGGTATGACTGTGAGTTTGAAAAAGGATGCAACACACGATGCACACTCATGTTGATCAAGGAGACGACTTGATGGGTTAGGCATAGTTAGCCCATGATTAAATCCCAAGCTTCATCTAATATTAGGATTTATTTCCTTGTTAGCTTCCTAATTTCCTTTCACTGTGTTTGAAACCTTTAATGTCTTCCATTGTGTTTGATGTTTAGATCAAAATTTTGAGAGCATATCAAGCATCATATCCCTTCATCCTCGAATAGTGTTATACCTAGATTTTAATTATGTTAAGTCATGTCGTAGGTGGTCATTAGACTTGAGAGGCTGAGGAAAATTTTATAGATAGATGATCATGTTTCGAGTATGACTTGAAAACCCCTACTCGAGGGGCTAAAATATCACAAATTACATATGGATTAAGTCCTCTGAAGACGATTGAGTTGTCAAGATAGAATCGTATGTCCTAAGTATAATAGGGACATTGACTGCAAGCAATGAACTTTGATTATATCTTGGTCAAGATAATGGAAAAATTAGAGAAGTTGTTTTCGATGATTTACTTTACATGTTAGCAGTAACTACAATGACTAATTAATGTTTTATAAGTCATTGAAGATTTTCACATGAGTGAAGGACTATATGTACATTATAATTGATGATAATAAAGGTTTTATAAGAGAGCTCTTGTATACTTTATATCTTCTCGAGTATGAGATATAACTTGGCACCCAATTGGCATGAAGCTTGAAGTAGGATAAATTGATATTTTCTTAATAATCTATGTAGTGATATAGTAAATTAACATAATTGACTAATAAATATTGTTTGGTCAATATATTTATTCCCTAGACAAAAATATATTGATGGATATGGACCTATTATGAAGGTTTTTATGAAAAGTTACAAAAATGAGATGTATACACATAGAGAGTGGGAGTCCATCCCTAAGTTACTAATGCTAGACTTGAAGGAAGCCCTTCCGCTTTTTCTATTCCATTCTATTATTCTTTATCCATCCCCTTCTTCTAGTGAGAATATATAGTTAAGAAATCTTCAAGGATCTCAAGAAGCATCTAATAGGAAGTTTATGAGGAGATAAAATCATCTAAATATCATGCAAATACCATTAGAGGCTAGACACTTGAACAACTTCAAAGAGCTCCTATGAAAAACCTTTTAAGTGTTGATTTACACTAGAGGATATGTGATGACTATTATGTAGCCTACAAGCCAATCACATTTCCATGTATCTTATGTTCATTGAAATAAGATGTATTCATTGTCATTCTTGTGTGATATGTATAATGAAGTTTAAGAAAATATCCCATGACTAAGTAAATAATACGATGATCACTAGTCTTTAAATATATGTTCTAAAAATTCCTATTTGTGGGACATTTGAGAAGGACTTCGAATTATCCAAAAAGAATAATATTTTTTGATCTAAATCATATGATGAAGATGATCGATCATTTTTCTAACTATGTGAAGATACCAAGGATAGATAATAGGTGCTCTTTAGAGAAAGGCTTGACTAAATTGATTCATATGAATCCCTCAATGGTATTATATCTACCTATTAATCACGTTGATTCATTTCATGGTTGTGTATGTGGTCCTTTGACTTAAGACACCAAAGACATATTGTAGATGTATGAACATATTTTGATTATGACATATGAATCCTTAGTTGCAAGATCTCTGAAACGTCATATATTGGATACAACATGAAGCCCTCAAAGATAATTGTGTAGTCAAGATGGGATAGTCCACTCCCATTATTTGAGGAGACTGATTCAAGGAATGAGATATAATAAAATCATTGGTCAAGATAGTAAAAATGATCTAGAGAAGGAGGTCCAAATGATTTCCTTCACATATTAAGAGTAACTTGAGTGACTGATTTAGATGTGACAGTTGATCATACTGATAACATGCAATCTTAATATGATAAAACATGATTATTAATGCAATTTAAGGCATAAAACATTACATTTATGTGCATGTTATCATACTTTGAGTGCATTTCTATCATTCTATGCATATTTATGTCATAATCTCAAAATACACTAAATTAGGGTTAATTATGATGAATTAAGGATAAATAATTTTATAACCCATCTTTACTTGAGATTATGAATGGTTTTTAAAGTTAAATAATAAGAGAAATCATTTTTATGAACATTCATTTAATTTTCTAAAGTTAAAATCTTTTAAAAATGAATGTATTTTTGAAATATAAATTAAATCTCTTGTTATTTAAATATTTTGAATTTTTAGAATGATAGATAATTAAATTTCAGATCAAATGAAAGAAATTTGGATTAATTTGGAGTTGTATTTTAAAAGATATGATTTTTACAATTTTTAGGGATTTTTCTGTATTTTTTCGGATTTTTTTATGATTTTATTTTCGATTTTAAATAATAATAAAAAAAAAAAAAGGGCGCGGGGCCCGCGTGGATGCGACGTGGCACGCAGGGCCACGTGGCAGCACCACGCAGACCCTGCGCAGCGCCTACGTGGCGCTATATATATAATTATATTTATTTACTTAATATATATAAAATGTTCTTTGTCCTCCCCTATATGGGGAGGGTCATACTCTTAGAAACCGTCGGGTATTATATACCTGAAAGTTTCTTTAATTAAGTCCGTGTGGGACTAATTTTATAACCTACTTACCTTGCAAGCGACGTGGCGCGACGACAGGCGTCGGATCGACGGCGCGCGTTGATCTCACGCGTCGATCGCGTGAGCTCGGACCATTGATCGCGATCAAGAACACGTGCTTAGGCTTCGCCCGTTCAGATACCGGTATCGAATACCAGTATCTGTTGCGGTAACGGTATCGGGTACCGTTAAGGTCCTAAACGGTACCCGATACCTCCGGTATCCGATACCGACATCTAGATGTCGGTATCGGTTACTAGATGTCGGTATCGGTTTCCGATATTGACATCCGATGCCGACATCCGCTAACGGCTAAGCGTTGGATGTCGGTATCGGAACCGATACCGATACCGACATCCAGTTTAACCCCAGAAATGTTGCAAGAGAGAAAAAAGGAGACCCCGAAATCGCGCGTATCCTACATTTTCACGGCGGGCTGGCAATTTTTCCTGCAAGCTTTCGCAGCCGCTAGAGCAACTCGTAACCGGCGGAGAGTGAGGCCGCTAAACCAGGGGAATCATCCTCGTCGCCATCATTTTCCCCGTCGAGCCAACCTCCACAACTCCCTCTCGTCTTTCTCGTCGAACAACCGCACCTGTAGGGCTCCTCCTCGTTCTTCTCCTCACGCAAAACCTCCCGTTCGTCCTCCCCGAGAATATTTACTGTAAATATTCTCTCTATCACTCTCTCTCTCTAAATAAATAGTTGTGCTCCCCTGTATCCCCGATATCGTCCGAGTGCCCACCCTCATCTCACTGCGCAGCTTTTCTCCCGGCACGAAGGTAATATCATCGACCGTTTCCTATCTTCGTTCTTCCGTTTTCTCCAAGCGGATCGGAGAAAATTATCCGAGCATCTCCAAGAAATAATCAAATACTCCATCGAGATCCGTCCTCTCGGACTCTCTCATTCTCTTCTCTTCTATCTCTTTTGAGATTTGCGCGTCATTTGCTCGTCCATCTATTATTTTCTACCATACTTTCTCTTTCCTTCTCCTTGAAGAAATCTGCGCTCCATTTGTTCGATCTCTTCTTGACGTTGCATATTTCATGCGGAACTTTGGATCCCTAGGGAATCTCTTCTGCGCATGAAATGGCGCCTAGTTATCTCTCAGAACTAACGAACTTATGGTAAATACCGTCATCCGGTACCGGTATCTCCCGATACCGGCATCGATACCGATCATCCGGTACCGGATCGGGTACGGATCCATCCAAGCACTGCACTCGGTCCCCCTTTATCCGAGTACCGTCATCCAGAACTGGGATGACGGTAGAAATCTGTACTGGATACCGGTCATTGGGTACCGGTATCGGCAGATACCGGTACCGGATGACGGTCCGGACGACGCTAGGCGAACCCTACACGTGCTTAATTAGAGATATTATAACGGCTGTGATTGACGCGACGTGGCGACATCACGCACGCCGATCGCGTGGAGCGCGGACCACGGGAGATCGATCAAGACACGTGCTGTAAATCAGGCGTTATAACGGTCCAGATTAAAAGCCAGCGGGAGAATCTCGACCGTCAGATCAAGAATAAACGGGCGCGATCGGAGCGTTTCTTATAAGCGTTTCGGTCGATTTAATCGTGGCCGTCTATCACGATCCAACGGCCACGACATTTTCAGAAACGGCCCATCGTGGACGTTTCATCGTAACCGTCCGATCGTTTCGATCGGACGGTTACGCCCAAATTTCGCATAAATAGCCTTGTTCTTCGTCGATGTATGCATTCGAGTGAGAATTCAATGAAATTGACTGTCTAGACACCTCTCTCACTCGTTTCTCTCGAGTTCTTCCTCCTCCTCTCTCAATTCCGCATCCATGGAGGGGTAGAAGTCGAGATTTGGTGGAAAATCGAGGGAGAAATCGACGCTTGAAGCTCGGCGTGACGATCTTGACGTTTTCGGTGATTAATCGGCTTAATCACCTCGTTTTTGATCAGCTAAAACGGGTTTTAGTGGAAGCGGTTTTACCTCAATTATCCTCCTATTATCTTTGATTTTCATTTAGATTAAGTTTTAGATTTCAATTTCATAAAATTTAGCTTAAATCACGATTTTTAACGTCCGAAAATTTCTCTCCACTTCAATTTGCGATTTCTCCACGAAATCAAGTCCAAATTCGATGATTCTTGATTCCGTGGATTCGTTTTGAAGTTATCTTTCTAAAAACACCATTTTCCCTAATTTCTCACCTCAATTCATCGTCCAATTTGACCAAATTCTAAAAGATATCTCGAAAATACCTAAATTCCCTGTGGATTCGACCCGTATTTACCATTATACCCCTCAATTCTCTCTTAATTCCCCAAATTGGTAAGTTCGGTATTATTTTTGACACGAGACCGTGTGAAATCAACGACCTCGCGGTCTCGTCTCGTCACATACCCTGAGTTATTCATGAGTTTCATAGAGAAAAAGGATTATACGTACACGATAATTGACGACGAGAAGGTTTCATAGAGAGAGTTCTCATACACTCTATATCTACTATGACACTCGGTGTAGCTTGGCACTCAACGGACGCGCAACTCAACTTGTCGATTGGGTTAAATACATCTTTTCTTAATCAATTAATCCATATGTTGACGTAGATAATTAATAAGGTTGACTAATAAGGTGTTATTAGGTCTATAGAGTTATTAACTACTGAGGTATATGGTCATAAAGGGGTCACACACATAAGGTCTATAGACATTGGTGGATATAGATATAATTACGAGGGTATTTAATAAAAAAGTAATATGTCAAATGTCTATAAATAGGTGGAGAATGCCCTTACAAGTCTTTTTAGAATTCTCTCTTTTCTTCTCTTTCTCTCTTGGTGATGAGCTTTAAAGAGGAAATTTAATCATTTGAAAATTATGTGGATATTGTTTGAGGTTAGACGCTTGAATAACTTCAAAAACTCCTTTTAGTAAACCTTATCAGTATAGATTCTAATACAGGCTTATGATAGGATCATTGGTTTTTGGTGCTTTGTAGTTTTGAATGTTTGATTCAATATATTCCATTATGTTCAATATTTTGATCAACATTTTTTAAGGTTTATCAACCTTAGATCCCAAAAATCTGATTATGGTCGCAAAAAAAGATTTGCAACTAATTTTGCGCAAGATGGTGTGACAAAGGTTTATTTTTCTTGCATTAGTTCCTTTTTTTCTCACACATTGTGAGATTGCCATGATATCCAATTCTTTTTCATTGTGCACATCGTCTAGCGCCTTAGATTCTAGAAAGTTGTGTCCAAAAGGATGCTTGATTGAACATTTTCTCCATTGCATGATGCCACTATTAATGTGCCACCACCTGTTGCATTGAATTGTTGCCCAAGCCTTTGATAAAGAAAAGGAATCTTTCAAAACATAGTGTGTATGCATATTGAGACTTGCCTTGGAAATTGCACCAAGCAAAGATGGCGGTTATCAAAGGCTCAGATGTATGATGATAGTGGAGGGGGTTGAAAAAATTTACGACTTGAGAGTTATAGGGCAATAGAAGGGAAACCTTTAGTTCCCAATAGTGTGGCTTTAGGAACTGTAGGAAGCCTACTCTGATATTATGTGGAAAAGGTGAGACAAGTGGAAGAGAATAGTGAATATAGTATGTTGAGTGTTTCACGAGGAGGCCCTCATATAGGACTACATAAGAGAGAGAAGCTCGAGATAGGTAAGCACTGGGCTCTAATGGGCTCTCAATCATCATTTGATATACCCATCTTGTACCTTTTACCCAATTTTTTTGCAAGTATGTTTTGTGAGCAGTAATCTATTGACATATAGAAAGGACCAATTTTGGATGACATAGAAATTTCGAACATGGATGAAAATAAAAATGAAGGTAAATTTATATGAAAATCTAAAACATGTATGTTTTTAGTGATATTCAAGATTGCATCCACCATTATTACATTCAAAACCTAAAAAAATGAACACATTTTGTTAATCAACATGGGGCTAGAGATTTTATCTGCATAATGTGCCATCCTTGCTCTAATGTAATAAATAACAGTAGTAAACTTACTATATAGGATCTCTAAGATTCCATAGATTATTCACCTTGAATTTGACCATTCAATAATCTAAAGAGATTCAAGAAAGTCATTACTATTTTTTTCTAGTTTTTTTCCTTTAAATGCAAAAACTTGATGACTCAAAGGGAAATTGAAAAAATTCATAGAAATTTGTCGACAATAACATGAATATTCAGATGAATGAAAGAGAATGAAGATTTGACAATCATTCATGAGTGGAAAAGATGTCTTAAAGTAAAGTTTAGAAGAGCCTTAGAATTTAGGTTGAATAACTTTATCCCTAATTTATTCAGAAAAAATTAAAGAAAAATGAAATTTGATACTCATAGTGACTAAAATGACAATGAATTATCCCTAGAGAGGAAAGAGATTTCAACTATATCAATCAATCAATAATTGTATATCATTAATTGATGTAACTACTGAATTTTTACTTCTCAGCCTAATCTCTAGACAATATCATGAAAATCCAATGAATCAGAGAAATAAAATTTTAAGTGATTAGGATGAAAGCTCACAATAAATGGGGAGGGAAATTTTCATCAAGAAAAATTGAAAATCACTAAAGAATATGTTGCATGAATGTTGAATCCCAATTCCTCATGCAATAATTTACAAGACTAACATACAAGAACTTACATGGAGGAGAGATTTTAATCTCATCAAAATCTAATTCACTACGATGAGAAAAATGCAAGAGAGAACAGTTCACTAAACATAAAAACTTTATAGTATCTCGTCGAATAAATGAAATTTCTAATAAAACATATAAAATAAAAATGCCTGAATTATTTCAGGAGGGTAATTATACCAAGATCTATTTAATTTCAGTATATTCACCAGAAGAAATTAACTTTTGAGCTAAAAGCTGAATTATTTGAGATATATTGATATTTTTTCATTTGTAAATAAAATAACAGAAAACGCTGAAAGTTTCTATGAAAAAGGTTATAAAATAATCGTGATAAATGGCAGAGCTATTTATAGAAGGGGCAATTAAGTCTATTTAAGATAGAATAATCATTTGAAAGGTGGCGGAGTTAATCGTGCCCACCAATTTTGATCGTCTTCTCTAGTTGTCTCGTTCGTTGTCGTAAGAAATTGTCACCATCTTCCTCTGTTTTTCCTTTTTTAATTTTGTTTCTGTTCTGGTCGGTGGTGGTGGGGTTGTTGCCGAGGTCGGAACTTTCTCCTTTCGGTGGATTTTTTCGTCGCTTAGCGTCGCCAGATTCACTCGGAGGAGACCATCCAGCCCAAACTAACCGCGAGATTGATCTTGCGGGAGACGGGTTCGTTCTCCAATATATCAAAAAAGTTTTGTCAACTTTCTGGTGCGCCACCTCCCTCTATTTCTAGTTTAACAATTCAGTTTTTGTATTCCAATCCAGAAACTTCTCCGATCTATGCTCTGAGCAATACTTTTTGATTCTGAAACGGTTTCTTGCGTCATTCTTTTTTGTTTCTTTCAGGTGGATCTTAATCTAAATCTCTCTGAATATTGAAGAATCTGTTTCTATGCATGGATCGGGGAATTAGAGATAGAAAACAGGGAATTTCCTTCTGCTGTATCTTATATGCCTTGTCATCTGCTTTAGCAGAATGGGTGGTGATCTTTCTCCTCTTCTTTGAGGGTTTTATCTCATACTTGGTGAGAAGATTTGCTCGTTACTCAAATCTACACCCACCATGCCTCCTCTGCTCCAATCTAGACCGCATCTTGACCAGAGAGAAAGAGATAAACCTTGATGATTTGATATGTTACGAGCATAAATTAGAGATTGCCACCTGGATTAGAGACCGAGGCTTTGATGGGATTAAGCCCAAGCTAGAGAGAGAATACTCTTGTGATGACCAAGAGAGATTGATCCGAGGTGAATCTTCTTTCTCTCAGATTGATGATAATGATCCTACCAAGAAAGAGAAGATCGTTTCATGGATCACTTGCCTCACATCGGTTATGAAGAAGTCAAAGTAGCGCTCTGATTCCGATGAAGAGGTAGACCATGAAGATTTTTCATCGGAGAGGGAAAGAATTGCAGTTCCTCTGGTAGATGAAGATTCGTTTGATTCCAATGGATGAATCTGAAGTTGTGAAACCTGTTGAAGCTGGTCCTACTCATGGTTTGGAAGAACTTAATTGGAATGTAATATGAGAAGGATCACAGCACCTCAAAACTTCTGCCTATGTATGAATCATCATCAAACTGTGAGTTCTATATATTGATATATTTTTTCTCTTTTCCTCTGTCTATTTTCATTCTTAATTAAAAATTATTTTATTCTTAAATGTTTTAGTGGATGAAGCGGCAATTCTTCATGCTAAGAATTCAAAACCTACCGAGAATCAGTTGGTGCAAGTCTCAACTACAAAGGACACCAATTTGCCGATGCTTAATCACATGGATCTTAATGATGCATACAAGATGGCCATCTCCTACAGGATGAATCACGCCATTGATGCTCCTGGAAACAATGAAGATTTGAAATTAGTTATGTCCCAGATATGTTCTTCTCGAAGTCTCGAAATCCCTGGCGGAGAAATTATTTCAGGTTCACAATTACACAATCTAGGTGAAGATCTGAAGCCGTCTGATACCTCGATAACTACAATTCAAAGGAATCTAAGCAGGAAATATTCATTTGAGAGGAATGAATCGGTCACTGAATCACTTGACGGCTCCAGCATGATCAGTGAAATTGAAGGAGAGGAATCAAGGCGACCGGATGAAAGCGTCAGTTAGAAATTGACCGAAAGTCCATGGTGCTTCTGTACAAGGAGTTAGAGGAAGAGAGGAATGCTTCCGCAATCTCAGCAAAATCAAGCGATGGCTATGATCACCAGGTTACAAGAGGAGAAGGCGGCAATGCATATGGAGGCTCTACAATACCAGAGGATGATGGAAGAGCAATCAGAGTATGACCAAGAAGCCGTGCAAAGGTTAAATGATGCCTTGAACCAGAAGGAAGCAGAACTTGAAGATGCAAAGGCTGAGGTTCGGAGGTGTAGAAAGCTGTTGGAGGTGAGAGATCAGAAAGGAAATGAGAGAGACATGTGCAAGACATCGGCATTTGATTTTGCAGATGAGAAACAGTACACATCTCAGGATGGCTTTGGAGGCTTGAAAAGAAGATTTTTGTGTCCCGATCTGACAAATCTTATGCAGATTTTGGGAGAATGATGATGTAGAACCAATCAATGGATATGAGATGGTCCACGAAGATGTCAAACTCTAATCTTGATCAGGCCTCATCCACCAATCAACAAGTCAATGGAAGTTCTAAAGTGCATGAACTTGACAATGGAAGTGAGGAATCCAACACTAGTGTTGAGGCCCAAGTACTTAACCTGAATGAGAGGTTGAATGCTCTTGAAGATGATAGAAGTTTCCTAGAGCACATAGAGAAATCCCTTAGGCATGATAATGACTCAATTCAGCTTAGAGAGAGATTGCTTTCCCATCTTCGAGAGCTACGCCAAATCAGGGTGAAAAAGAGAAAACATCTGAAGGTCATTGCTTCAATTCCTTTTATTTAAATGCATATTGACAAAGATTGAATAGAATTGATAGGACTTTTGAACTACTGCCTAAACATGTAATTTTGGTGCAGGGGGGATTCCAGCATCAAATCCTGGGTCACTTATGTCTATTTGGTGTTCTGTCTATTGCAGTTGCATCATTACCGTGATGAATTCAAGACTTGGAAGAGTCTTTGTACAGAGTACGCTTCAGAGTTCACAGGCTGATTTTTTAAAAGAATATCTGTATTTTTTTTACCTGTTTACTGTTTCTTGAATTTCTCTTTTGAATTACCCCTTGTTTGCGTTCCAAGTAAAATCATCTTTCTTAGGCCGATAAGAATGAAAAACTTTGAATACTAATTTCAACATTAGATAACCAAATCAGTGTTTGAATACAGAAATACATTTTGCGGTTCTGTGACCGTCAGTTTTTCTTCATTTCTGAAGATCCTAATGGGAATCCCTTGTCCATTTATATCTTTATTGCAGATTAAGTGGTATTACCTCGTACAGAATAGAGTCATTAGGGTTCAAAAGAAGTCACTTTCTCTCTCTTCTTAAGCTCTCTTGCGTATAATCCTCAGAGATAATATTTTTTACTCTCTCCTTCATGGTAAGTCGAGTTAACCAGTTTTACCCGTGGTGAAACAAAATGTTTCCGTGTGTGTGTGTGTGTGAGAGAGAGAGAGAGAGACAGAGAGAGAGAGAGAGATCTTACACATTTCATTTTATATTTATTTATTTACTTTGAAAGAAATTAACTTATTTTAAAGGTAAGTTAATTTTGATATACAAGTGTATCTGGCTTTTATCCTAAATCAGGTGCTAACTTTCTTTGAGCTTTTAAGAATTAGGTACTTCATTTGTATTGGTGATAGAGTCAACCGTCTCCAATATTCAAGATCATTTCCAAGTCGTAGGCTTCTCTTGAAAATTTTGCTTGTGTCAGATCATTGGCTGGAATGATCAACTCTCACAAAATTTTTGTTAATGTTTTCAACAATTATAAGTGATTATCTTGACCTTATAATTATTGGTCTCTGCTGCACAAGATCAAGATCACTGAGTCTCTCGTGTTATAATTAGATGCCTCAACTAGCTTTAACGATAACTGCCTGAGAAATTTCTTAAGCTGTAGTCAAATTTTTGTCTTAACACATGTAATAGATTGAAATCTTATTTTAAAAAAGTAATGTAACTAGAATTTTTGGTTTTGTTTTGACTTCAGAGCAGCCTAGTAATTATTTGAAATATTTTGATAATGTGTTATAGTGAAATCCAATGGTTTTGGACCATTTTGGGATACCGAATGAAACCGAAACCAAATTTCTCAAAATCATGAAACCATTGTGCATTTGTTTTGTTCAGTATTTTTCAATGTGATGCTCCAAACGCCCCCTAGTAGATGATCGAGCAGTTTTAGTGTATCATCATGGTTTGTGATGCATGATGAATGACAAAGAGTCTCAAGAGTGTGTGAAGGATGAGAGGGTGTGAGGGGGGAAAGATTACATGTTCTCTGATCTTTTGATTAGCAAAATATTTCATTCAATGTTCCCCCTCAAAATGACATTTTTGAGCTATACATATAATGATGTGTAATAACTCTTAAAAAAAATGAAATTAAGTGGAGTTTAAAAATGAAGAAATTTTATTCATTAGATGCATAAGGTGAGCTGGAGGGTTGCTCTTTGGCACATCAAGTTCATTGCAGTGTAACACACAAAAATTGGTTTTAAATGGTTCCTCAGTCACTTAACATCCCAACATTTCAATCTCACTTTATGGCCAGGAAATATATAGTTATTTTTATTTTGTGTGAATGCAATGTTGAAAGATAACTCAAAGGGAATTGGCTTTCCTGAGGATATAACCTTGGAAAAACTAATTAATAAAAAATGAGAGAGAGAGAGAGAGAGAGAGAGAGAGAGAGATGATAAATAAAGGGTGCAATGATGATATAACCCGAGGGTTCATTTCTAGTTTGGCCTTGAAGGCCCACTTTGTAGGATCCAGTCAAGCCCATAGGAGAATTAGAAGTTCAAACAATAGCATTTGATGCTCCTTTACTGCTCTAAGAATTTGCAATTAATGCTTCTTTTATGGCTGCCAAAATCTGTAGAATATCTCTCTTGAGGCTTGTTAGAGCTTAGAAGCTGCCTTTTTTTGTTGTCCCCCTTGACAAATGCATATTGTTATAGTTATATTTTGAAGACTTTGAGTTGTCTTTTTAAGGGTTTTGTCTTTTGGATGACCTTTCTCTTTTGAGACCCATACGAGGCTCATATTGTAACCCTTGAAGACCCAATTCAAGTTATTCATCTTTTATAGTTTTGCTTTATTTCATTTGAGTATTCTCCCTATTTGAGAGGACTCCCGTGCTTATGGATTCGGGTACAAACCCTTGTGGATTCAAGGGCTTGAAGATGTTATTTTTTGTGGATTTGGAATCTAACTCTCTTTGTAGGCAAGGCTTGTGGATTCAAGTCATTGTCTTCCATTGTTATTGTGCTAATACTACATCAAACGGAGATGGGGTAAAAGAAGGAAAAAAGCATGATGGATAAATATAAAAATTTATAATAAAATAATGATGAAGGGGAACTTATATGCAACTTGTAAAAATTTACAAGTTATATTGCTTGTACAATATCCAACATTAGTATATATAAAAATTACTTTTTAGAAATCATGTTTGTCTGAAAGAGCCAAAGAGCTAGAAGTGCATGAACATAAATCTTTCTTTTCTTAGTTTGCATAGATGTAAAATATTTACTTTTATAGTGTTTGTTGTTCTTTATGAATGGTATGACCATCAACTAACTTTTCAATGCGTTAATCAATTAATTTTTTTATGAATATTAAACTTTCCCTCTGATATTTGAATACCATTTGGGGGTATGGGGGTGGCTATCTTCAGGTCCTTATGAACGAGAAACCCTATCGTATTCTCCATATCTATATACCATGTGAGTTTGTTTTCCTCCATTGTTACTCCCAAGAAACCCAAAATCAAGGTGAGTTTTTCTCTCTCTTTACGAAGTGAGTTTGATTGCAGGTTTTGCCCTTGAGTTAAAGATTGAAGATTGGAAGAAGAAGAAAATGTTTTTTCTACTATTATCGATTATAAGTTATTCGACTAATTCTAATTTAATATTTAGAGAACTTGTAAACATCTATTTGAAGAAATCAGAATAAGTCTAGTTTTCTATAATAGTTGAATGGTATCATAACTCCTCAGATTTGATCATTGTAGTTTCACTCGTACAAATATTTTACCCATAGCTATGATCAATGCATCGATATTCTATACATCTTGAAATTTTGTACTTCCTAAAAAAGGATCTAGAGGTGATTGTAAAATAGATTATAAAGACTCAATCAAGTGGGACTCTATGAAATAGATCTAAATCTTGAAGTCCAAATACAACTGATCACCTGAAATTTGAATGTCCATTTTGGCACAAGTACTTGTGACTCAAGAAACTACAAAGTTATATAATTTTCTTCATATGACTAAAAATAGTTAACTACATTGAGTGAAGTCCCAATAAGGGAGTTATTCAGTAGAAAAAATTGTTTTGGTGGTCCTGATAAGGGAGTTATAGAAATAAAATTAAATACACAAAGGAGGGAATCATCTCACTAAATGTGGTTGATCTATGAATCACGCAAATTATTTTATATGGATCCTGATTGAAAGCATTCTTCGTGAATGACTCCTCGAGTCAATTATCCCAAGAATTAGAGGTCTTCTAATGTACGAATCTACTTGAAATAAACATTTCGGGAATCAGCCATATGATATCATTCTAAAAAAAATTATGAATGAAATATAAATGAACTTGCTTCCTCTACCTCTACAAAAAGTGAGGGAGAGAACAGTTTTACAAGACACACATGAATTGAAAGAATTATGAAGGAACTAGATCATTATAGACCTCCATAAAAAAATGTTTAGACATTGAATATATTTAGAGAGGCAGAATAGATCTTTCCTTGATGGGATAAAATACCACATTTGAGGCATTTAATAGTCAAATATTCAATAGATATATCAAATCCACTACTGAATAACATCTATATTTAACAACATATGAAAAAAATTAAATATATATACTCAACAAGCTAGTTCAAATTACTAATCAACTGACTAATTCCAAATTTATTAGTAAGATCAAAGAACCTTTACAGGAAACACAAAAACTATGTGATTATAAATCCTTCAAACAAAAAGAATGGGGAAGGGCAAAAAAATGATCCCAAAAATAATGGGTGGTGTGATTACTACAAGAACAAAGGCAAATTAGAGAAACTTGATGGAAGTAGGTTGATGAAAAGGACTTTTTACATATCAAATGGCCACAGGTCTAAAAAAATTATAAACTCTTATAAGCATATGAACATAAGAGTATACTTCATACCAATATTAATTAGTCAATAGAGGGGTTCAAGTTTTTCTAAAATCAAGAAGATTATAGAAGCAATGAATCATTTGAAATTTGAGACAAATGTAATTGGAGTTGTTTCCATGGTCAACTCAAGAAGTATTGTTTTTGTTTCTATTATTAAATGATTTATGGTTGATGAATCAAAACTTCAAAGAGTTCATAGATATTAAATTCTTGTGATATAGATCATTTGATATCTAATACAAAATTTTTTCTTATATTTTATATATTCTAATCAAAATAAAGTTGGAAATGATCAAAATTCTTGAAGTATAAAATATTCAAAAATTATATATTCATCTCGTATCAGTACAAAAGTTGGCAAAAATTACCTAATTATGAAATATATTTTGATGATTATAGTTTTTTTTATTGAATGACGAATCCAACAAGATTGGACTTACTAGAATGGTTCAAGGATTGTATCACATCTTTGATATCGGCTGAGCACGCTATTTGAGAGAAACTACTTAAAGACAATATAAAAGATTATTAGTTAAGGATGGAGGTGTCCTTCTATTCCAGTTTTTCAAGATATTAAGTTTAGTTCAAAATAATAAGAAGCTTACAGGTGAAGTTTTGCAAGCTGGTTATGCATAAGAGGACCTTATATCTTTCCTCTATTAATATAAACACAATTTCCCCTCTGGTTGATTTATACTGATATATGTGGACCTGCATTTGATTTGTATTTCAATAATCATTGAAGGTATTTAATTTTACTTGATGATTGCAATGATTTTCATGGGTATTCTTAATTCAAATAAAATTTGAAGTTTCATATATTATTCCATACTTTTATACTCTCATCAATCAATAATTTAATAAGAAAATGAATTGATTGATAATTCCTTATGTAAATATTATTGCAATCATAAAATTTGAAATTTTTTTAGAGAAAATGAAATTCTACATGAAACATCTTGTGTATATACCCTTGAAAAAATGGAATTGTTGAGAGAAAACTAGGGCGCATATCTGAAAAAACAATAGCATTGAAATAGATAACAATATACCTAGACTGATGTCAAGAGAGGCTTTATTTAGCTACTCACGTGATTAATAGATTGTCATATTTGAGTGATATTAACATTAGTCCAATATTCTAGTTATTGGACCTTGTTCTTATACCCTTTATTTGACCAACTTATGTTGGCTTGCTTATTTCTTTACATATAGGGCTCTCTCTTCCTAGAGAAAAAAGGTTCTCATTTTCTCTTATTTATTCTCCTTATTAATGATTATTATGTGGCTTCTAACCCAATTGCACTTCCATGTATCTATTTTATGTTAATTGAAATGAAATTTATTAATTGTCATTCTTGTGAGATGTTTATCATAAAGTCTATGAGCATATGCAATGACTAAGTAAACTATGATGAGATCATAATACATTGATCACTAGCCTTTAAACATATGTTTTAAATCTTCATATTCGTAGGATATCTAAGAATTATCTGAAAGTAATAAGACTATCTGATATGACATAATGAGTATGACTAATCAACTATCAATGTAGAGACACCAAGGATAGATGATGTGTGATCTTTGGAGAAAGAGTTCATTGAATTGATTTGTATGAATCCCTGAATAGTATTATATCTATATCTCTATCAAATTGATTCATGTCACAATTGTGTATTTGGTCTTTTGAATTGAGACACAAAAGGCATCTTGTGGATAGACGACCTTATTATGATTAAGACTTACAAATCCCTAGCCACGAGATATCTAAAACATCATATATTAAATACGACATGAAGTCCTTGAAGATAATTGTGTGGTTAAGATGAAATCATTTGCCCTCGGTATTTTAGGAGATAGACTTAAGGAATGAGATGTAATAAAATCCTTGGCCAAGGTAGTAGAGAAATATCGAGCAAGAAGTTATTGATGATTTCCTCCATGCATCAATACTAACTTAAGCGACCGATTACAGTTTGATAGTTGACCATATCCTAAGTTGTTCACGAGTCTCATGTGGACGAAGGATTATAAATACATGGTAACTAATGACAACAAGGTTTCATACATGAGTTCATACACTCTATATCCCCTAGAGTACATGAAATAGCTTAACACCCAATGAGCTAGCAACTCCACCTATCGATTGGGTTAAATGTATCCTTAATTAATGAATATAAATATTAATGCAGATGATTAATAAAGGTTAAAAAATAAGGTTTCATTGGATCTATAGAGTTATTAACTATTGAGGTATATGAACCTAGAGGGTCACACGTATAAGGTTTATAGAAATTGGTACATATAGACATAATTATCAAGGCTTTTTATGAAAAATTCACATATCAAAAGTTTATAAATAGGGGGAAAGTGACCATAACTCAAGGTATCCATGAAAGCCTTTTTTATAAATTTTCTTCTTTCTTCTCTTTCTCTCTTCGTGAAGATCTTTGAAGAGGAGATCTAACCATTCAGTAATTGAGTGAATACCATTAGAGGCTATAAACTTAAATAGCTTTAAGAACTCCTTCATATGAACTCTAAAAGTATATTTTATCATACATACAAGATGATAGGATCATTAATTCTTTGTGCCTTGTGTTTTTATATATTCGATTCAATGCATTCCGATGAATTTATTCTTTTTATTGAAATTTTGGAAGCTTATCGACCATAGCCATCAATGTGGAGACACTAAAGCTAGATGGTGGGTGCTATTTGAAGAAAGAGTTTACTGAATTGATCCGTATGAATCTTTGAATGATATAATACCTAACCATCAATCAAACTGATTCATTTATGTGTTGTATATGTGGTATTTAGATATGAGACACTAAAGACATCGCTAAATGAATGATTGTGTTTTGACGATGACTTGCTAATCCCTAGCCATAGGATCTCCAAAGTATCATACATTAGATATAACATAAAGTCCTCAAAGATGATTGTGTGGTTAAATAAAGTCCATAAGATATTATTTTTTACCCTTAGTATTAGAGGAGATTGACTCAAGAAATGAGATGTGATTAAATCTTTAGCCAAGGTAATATAAATTTTTGGGTTCTGAGGTCGATAACCTTTCAAAATTTTGATCAAAATATCAAATGTCGCAAAACATTCTTACAGAGTTTCCTTCAAGGAGTTCTTGAAGCTATTCAAGTGTCTATCCTCTAGCGATATCCACACAGTCTCCGGATGGTTGGATCTCCTCTTCAGAGCTCTTCACCAAGAGAGAAAGAGAAGAAATGAGAGAATTCCTACAAGGCTTGCATAGGCACTTTGAGTTGTGGTCGTTATCCCCTTATTTATACACATTTAATATGTAGATTTTTCATAAAAATCCTTGATAATTATGTCTATATATATCCACCAACATCCATAGACCTTATGTATGTGACCCTCTAGGTTCATATATCTCACTAGTTAATAACTTTATAGACCAAATAAAAACTTATTGGTCAACCTTAATTAATTATCCACATCAACATATAGATCAATTAATCAAATATCATTTTAACCCAATCGATAGGTTGAGTCGTCAGCCCATTGGGTGCCAAGCTACACCACGTATACTAGAAGATATGGAGTATGTAAGAACTCGCTTATGGAACCTTTTTGTCATCGATTACTATGTATGTATAATCGTTCATTCTCATAAAACTCATGAATGACTTAGCGTATGGTCAATTGTCAAGCCCTAATCGATCACTCAAATTTAGTATTGATGTGTGTAGGAAATCACGAGGAACTTCTTCTTTGATATTTCTACTATCTGGGCCAAGGATTTCATCGCATCTCATTCCTTGAGTCAATCTCTTCAAATACTACGGGCGGATGATCACATATTGATCACACAGTCATCTTCGTGGACTTTATGTCGTATCCAATACATGACGTTTTAGATATCCCGTGGCTAGGGATTCATAAGTCATAATCAAAACACGATCATTTGTTCACAAGATGTCTTTGACGTCTCAAGTCAAAGGACACAACCATTACATTAATCAACTTGATAGGCAGTTAGGTATAATTACAATTCAGGGATTCATACGGATCAATTCAGTGAACTCTTTCTCCAAAGAGCACCCACCATCTATCCTTAGTGTCTCTACATCGATGTCTACAAGATCAACCATACTCATCATATGAGTCGGATTAGATTGTATTATTCTTTCTGGATAATTTGATGTCCCTCTAAAATATCCCATGAATGGATATTATATGACCTATAAGCCAATCACACTTTCATATTCATTGAAATGAACTTTTATTCATTGTCATTCATGTGTGATATTTGCAATGAAGTTCATGAACATATGCAATGATCAACTGAATTATGATAAGATCATAATACAATGATCATTGGTTTTTAAACATATGTTCTAAATTATCCTATTCGTGGGATATTCGAGAAGGACATCGAATTATTCGAAAATAATAATACTAAATTTCCACATATAAGGCCTAAAATAACTTAATTGCTTAAGTCTTTGGTTGTATCTATTTGGAAAATAAACCTAATGTTGGATTGAAATTTTTTTTGAAATCATTAATGTAAGTTCTTATTGGTTGTTCTAATACACAATAGGGATAAAAAATCAATAGAACTTAAAAAAATTATTTCAAAGGATTTAAATTTTCATGAAAATTATCAGAATTTTCTTGAGATTTTTCAAAGCATCACATTGTTGAAGAGAACATTTTGGATAATTTTCCTATTATATTAGAGTTTGATGATGCAAGAGAAGAGAAACCAAGTTATGAGGTTCGACCGCAGGTGTAGGTTCGGGAGAACAAGATTCTGGTGTGGAAGTATGATAAAAAGATTATGGAGAAAAAGATTCAGGTGTAGGTGTAGAAGGGTTCAGAGTTTAAAATGAAGAGAAGAGAAGTGACGAAGTAAAGAAGGTTCCAAAGGTTATCCGAAGGATAATGAACCTAGAAAAAAGTAGGATCTTTAGCTAAGCTAGCCTGTGCTTAAAGCTCTTGGAGAGCTTCTATGGCTACGGATCTAACACCACTCCTTTCAGAAAAAAAATGATGTTTGATTTTTATGACTCTTACTTCTACTGATTAGAGGCATTGAAGAAAATAAAATCTTGAATAGCTGAAGAGGATTATATGGAGCATTTTAAAAATTCTAATACTATTTGAATTCCCTCTAAAAAGGAAAGGAAGCAACACTTCTAAGATACTTTATCTAATTGAAGATTACTTAACATATATTTATTGATTAAAGTCTCTTTAACAATAGTAAAAGAAGCAGAGGCTCCGAATGCAATATCTAAAGTTCTAGTGGATCCTAAGTAGAGGAAGGTTTTAAACGAGAAGCTGGAAGCTTTGAAAAAGAATTCAACACATGCATTATCAACATTACTAGAAGGAAAACTTGTTAGATTGTTATGAAATAAATAAGACTCAAAGGGAGAACTAGAAGGATTCAAGGCTAGATTATTTTCTAAGGGATACATTTAAATCTATGGAATGGATTACCATGAAACTTTTTTATGGACATCATATGACATGCAAGCCAATCACACTTCTATGGCTTGTTATATTCATTGAAATGAAATTTTATTGACTTCCATTCTTATATGATGTTTGCAATGAAGTCTATGGCATATACAATGACTAACTAAATAATGATAGTATCATAATATAGATAGAACTAGCCTTTAAACATATGTTTAAGATATTTTTAGTTGAAGGATAATCAAGAAGGACATAAATTTTTTTTAAAATAATAACATTATCTTGTCACACTCATGTAAGGAGTATAAGTAGTAATGTAACCATTGGGGTAGATGAACCGAGGATATATAATGGGTACTCTTTAGGTAAAAGTGTTATCTAAATTTATCTATATGAACCCCTAAATGGTAGTACTTAATTTCAATCACGTTGATTTACATCATAGTGTTTAAGTGATCTTTAGACTTGAGACACTAAAGATATCTCGTAGATAGATGATTATGTTTTGACTATGCCTTATGAATCTTAAGCCATAAGATCTCTAAAATGTCATAGATTGGATATGATATGAAGTTCTCAAAGATGAATATGTTATTACGGTGAGATTCTCTACCCTTGTATAAGAGGAGGTTGACTCAAGGAATGACATGATATGAAATCTTGGGCCAAACTAGTAAAAATATTAGAGAATGTGTTATCGAGGATTTCTTTCATGTATCATTATTAATATGAGTGATTGATTAGGGTTTGACAGTTGGCTACACCCTAAGTCATTCACGAGTCTCGCTTGTGCCAAAGCTAAGCACCAGGATATGCCTAATGTTTCCTTTAAGATGCTATTGTACACTTCTTACTCGATGAGCTTAGTTTTCATATAGAGGAGGCCATGCCAATATAGTGCGATGATCAAGTTGCCATCTTTATCCAAACAACGCTTCCTTTTACAAGCTCATCAAGCACATCAAGATAGATTGTCATGTTATTCGTGACAAAGACCTTGTTGGCCTTATCATCACTCCTTGTGTTGGCAACTTTGGCCAACTTTCCTGGCATCTTATTAAACGGTCAAGCATGACTTCTTACAACTTTATTTCTCACGAGCTTAGCTTATTTGATCTTTATGCTCTAGCTCGAGGGGGAGTGTGATTGAAGATGACCATTTCAAAGGCATTCTTGTAAATCTCTCTCTCTCTCTCTCTCTCATGATGGTGTAGGGTTTCTACATGGTGGGTGGTTTCTCTCTCTTCCTCTCCTTCAATGAAATAATGAACATCCCCATATTATTTCATCAGCGTATGTTAAGCCCATCAAATGAAGATCAAACGGCTCGAAAACTAAAAAATACACCCAAATACACCCAAAGTATAAGACAAATAAGCCTCTAAGAAAAAAAATGTTTTTGTGTACACAAATATTTCCAGATGATATAAATGTTCTTATATATATAAACTACCAATATAATGCCTATGTTCTTACATAAGCTAGCAAAATAATAAAAACATTTCACTACTCTCTCCCGCTCCACATATATATATATATATATGTATAACTTTTCGCACTACTTTTCCATTAAATGCCCGTACGAATGGCCGAAGGTCGGCCAAAGGGGGCCTCGAGGGGCCATTTTTTGACGACCACTCGCGCCTCCCCACCTCTCCTTCACGCCTTTATGACGCCAACCCAATTGGGTCGCTCAGAAATCCACCGTCGACGGCGATGGAGTCGCTCCTGCGCCTCCATCCCCTCGTTCCTCCGTCTCCTTCCCTCAAACTTCCCCCAATTCATCGCCAGCTCTTTATCATTCCTCTCCGAGGAAAGCGGAATCAATCGCGAACCACGACATGCTGCAGCGCTGCAGCAGGGAGCAGCTGGTGGGAGAAATTGAAAGCGGTCGACACTAGTCTCAGCGACGTTGTCTGGCCCTCTGCCGGTAAACAAATTTCAACGATTGCCGGGAAATTTCAATTATTTGAAGGTGTACTTATTGTATGTAATGAAGGAGCATTTCTGGCGATGGCTGTTCTCGGGAAAATGGACCAGATTATTGCTCCTTCTGGCTTGTCTCTTACCGTAGCACCTCTCGGTGCTGTAAGTACAGTGTTATTTGCAACTCCCGCCGCTCCGGGGGCTAGGGTATCTCTCTCTCCTCTCTCTTTATATCTAATATTCTTAGAGAGAAGGGTATCACTTCTGAATCATTCTCTCTCTGGATTTGTCCCTTTGTTTCTCTATTTCTCTCGTACCTTCTCTCCTCTCTCATAAGAAAATTTCTCTCTCTACCCTATCTCTAATAATATTCTATCTCTTTACCTCTCTCTCTCTCTCTATCTCTCTCTCTTTCTAATGCTATAATTTATCTCTCCCTCACTAAGTCTATATTTTTGTCTTTCATTCTATGTTTTCTCTCTCATCCCCTCTCTCGCTCTCACATTTTACAATTCTCTCACTCTCTCTGTCTAAAGCTATAATTTATCACTCTCTCCGCCTCTCTTTCTATCTCTTTTGATTAAAGGATTCCTCTCTCCTGTAATTTCAGACATCTTTCATCTTCCTGGACACATTTTTGTGTAAAATTGGATAGAACCTATGACGAGCTGAGAAGAGACATAGAATTTAAATTATCATTTAAGAGAATCATGAATTTCTTTGCCCATTTTTTTAGGAAATAATTGATATTGATGGTAAAAGATTGGAATTTTTCAGAAGTACAACATGTTCATGGCGCAAATTGGATGTGCAGCATTTGGGATTTTGGCTCTTTACTTATTCGGGCCAGGCTGGTTAGCGCGTAGCACAGCTCTTGCAGCGTCAGTCGCCTTTATGATCATCACACGTTCAATCCATCCACCAGGTAATTCTATGATCAACATGTTTCTCTCTTCATCAACCCATGGTATCATATCTTTTATGGGAGATGATATGTCTGTCACATGGTATAGATGCTTTAAATCCTTACTTTAGATGCTTTCAAGCCCATCAACCTACGACATCATATAATAGATGTGAGATGAGTTTTAATGTCATGACCTAAGTGCTTCAATTCTAAAGCGAAGACAATTCGATGTCTCATGGACTTTGATTCGATGGTCTCTCAGATATCAATTCTTTGATGGAAGATGAGCAGTATAATCTCTTACGTTTGGTGCCTAGAAATCAAAGTTTGATGCAGAAATCTGTCATTAAATTCTCGTTTGATGCATGATTCGAGATTCATCAAACCCTAATTTACCCTTATTCACTCTAGAACGATTCTTCATTCAAACCCTATTTAGTGCCCTTAATTGTTCATTCGTAATTTTTTTGAATTTCAGCTGCTGCCTTGCCCATAATGTTCATTGATGGTGCAAAGTTCCACAGCCTTCACTTATGGTACATATTGTTCCCGGGAGCGACTGGATGCTTAATCCTGTGCTTGATTGTAAGGGTCTCAACGTATGAAACATCTTGCTCCAGTTATTTTCCAGTAATGGGTATTCTATTTTGTCCTCATGTAGCAACTGCTGGTGGATTATCTGAGAGAAAACTACAAATTCTGAAGGGCTATGTTCTTTCTATGAGGGTATATACACGTGTAGTCTTGCATAGCTCAGTTAAAAAGAGGATTGTCTTTGAAGTTTTAAAAGTTCATTACAACGGGGGTAGGGTTTGCGGATCAAATCAGGAATGGACCCAACCCATTCCAGAAGGGTGAATCCGGCCTGTCAGCATGGGACTTCTAATCCTGACCCTGACAGGGTCAGGTGAGACTTCTAGTCGGGTTGGCCTATTTGTTCTGTTTGCCCCATTTTTATGAGAGAGACTATCTCCCTCTCTCTCCTATCTGCCACTTCGAAACCTGGACTATCTCATCCCTCTCTCTCTCTCTCATCGTCCTTCTAACTGCCAGGAGGCTAGCTCCTTTCAAACACGTCAAATTCAAGTGGATCACTGCAAATTATATGATGGAAACTTGCAAAGTCCTTTCGCATTTTATTTCTATTCAGTCTTACACTGCACATCATCCTCTAGTCTCATCTTATTTCATTGACCCTCAAGTCTGAACTTTACCTTCTCAGACTCAAATGATATTTCGTTTGACAACAGCACAATAGAGAATCATAGGCTTCATGATTCACAGCACATTGGTACAGATAGAGAACTGATTCCAGAACAGGAGTAATTGGACCTCCTTGATTCAATAACGTTACATGCGCGCCATGTTTTATATCAGTTTTTTCCCTAGAATAAAAAGAACTGTCCTTTATTTGATTAAGGCGTAAATTGCTGAATCTCCTGAAAGATATAGATCAAGAGTGCTTGCTAAATTTCTATTGGAGGAAACAATTGGCCCTTGGGGAAACGGGAATAAATTCTTCAAGTTTGTTAGAACAGAAAGAAATCAATAAGTTACGTCAAGGGAGAAAATCAGTGTCGGAGTCGGAATGAAAAGGGAGGTTCGAGGGATTCTCCAGACCCATTCTTTTTACACTTATCTTCGTAATCTCGAGGCTTTTACGAATTTCCTATTAATCTTGGGTTTCTTTGAAGATAGAGGATCGTATCATCATTGAAAATCTCTAAAAAGTTAGCTTAAATTCTTGGTCAGTTGGTTTCTGCATGTAAATTATAATGAAAATACAGCACGATAGTGAAATGAGCAAGGCTTGTACAAGATTTCAATTATATTAGCAATAAAAAAAAAGATAAATGAATAAATTAAGATTCAGGATGGTCTGTTTACCAATCCAATTCAATATTTGGAAGGACATCGCGAAATAACAGAAGAATTCTTCCAAAAAATGCAAAGACAAAAATTAACGTCTAATTAATCGCATAGTAATTACTTCAAGACCTCTCTGTTGATATTTCAATAATGGTAATAACCATCCATGATCAAATTTCTTAGATATCAAATTTTGGAGAGGTAAAATGGCAAGAACCTGAGGAATTCCTAAACCTGAAAGGAACTCCCCGTTTCGATTTCTCCGAATTCGTAGAGAATCATCTGTACCTGATTCGCCCTCATTCCATGATAACCTTGGCGCCAATCTCCTTCATTTTCTCCACTATCTTCTCCGCCTCTTCCTTTAAAAACCCCTTTTTTTCAACACAGCAGGAGCCTTCTCCACCAATTCCTTCGCTTCCTTCAACCCTAAATCGGTAAAAGTCCTCACCTCCTTAATAATCTTGATCTTCGCCGCGGCATCAAAACTCTCCAGCTTCAAATCAAACGCCGTCTTCTCCTTCTTCTCCTCAACCTTAGCCGCCCCCCGTCGCCCCTCGCGCCGGCATAGCTCCTCCGAACCCCCATCCCAGGCATCATTACCGCCATTACCGGCATCTCCTCTATTCCGAGCTTTTTTTCCTCAAAAATTTCCGTCAGATCGGCCACTTCTAGAAGAGTGAGCTCCGATAATTCTTCGACAATCGCTGTAACCGTCTCGTTTGAATTTTCTTGATTAGAGGTCAAATTCCTGACATTTTGAGGTCCGGATATAAGATGTGGAGAATCTAGGGTTTCAGATGCAGTAATAAAGCATCTGGTAGTCGATGAACGCTGATTTCGGATGCTGGAGAGCGATCCAAGCAGAAAACGCCTCATTCTTAGTTAGAACCAGGAAAATGGAGAAAATTTGCAGAGAATCTAAGGGATTCCCGGCCGAAATCACATTCCGGGATCTCGAATTCCTGCAAAACCTCGAAAGGAAGAACTGGAGAGATGAAAACTTAAACCCTAGAGTGATCCATTTTCCGGGCCATATTTCAGTTAAACGGGTTGGCCCACAACGTAGTCAAATGTTTATATATTTATGTATTCAATAATTATAAACTTAAACCCACGCGAGATCCAGTTTCTAATTTATTGGGCCAATATTTCATTTTAATGGGCCGGCCCATATTTTGAGTGAGGGGTGCTTGGAACGTCGAAACCCTTGAAAGGTCCGTTTTGATGGGGGCGGCTCGAAGCATTTAAAAGTTTAAAACGGAGCGCTCAGAAGTTAAAATTAGCAGAAATTGAACTATTCCTGTAAGACTAGACAAAACTGGTGTGCTTCATTCCTGAGAGACGGTACGATGTATTGTACCTCTGCGAATCCTTTATTCTCTGTTTTCCTAAATATATTTCTACTTTTTTGCTCTTGTACATCGACTGTTTTATGGGATAGCGGCGCGTTTCCTGCTTAAACGGTAATCTCGATCGGTCATCGTTTCTTTTCGGTCGTTTGGTGTTCTAAATTAGTCGTGGTAGAGAGGATGTGTTATGTCTTTAATGTGTTTGCATCCAACAGGCATCATCGTGCAGGAAAAGTGATTCTCCCGAGTCCTTAGAATTTCTGTTTCTTTTACAGTTACTGGCTGTCTGGTTTAGAGATGGGTTTTAATGGGCTCTACGTATGTTTAATCGACTGATTCAGAGCAACTCTAGTTTAGTTTCTGGAAAATACTGGAGCAAGTGCATGAGTATTTGCTTTCATCAGGGAAACTTTCCTTAAAGCGGGGAGTTCACCGACCTCGGGTGATCTTCCCTTTTGTGTGTCCAAAAAGGGACTTAAGTTGAACTCTTTGTGAAGTTCTTTGAAACCCTGTAATCTCGGAATTATTGTCAATTTCAGTCTTATTTGCTTTCATTTCGGGTCGATCGGCATTTAATTAATCCCTTGGACGATTTCGAATTTCTAATATTACATTGTGAATAATGTTTGGCCTGTTCTATCTCAATTCCTGTTTTACTTGTGCTGCCTCTTTCATCGATATTTAGTCCTTCCTTTTCCTTAAAGATGACGTCTTTTATGTCCAAGATGCTCTAATTTCTCTATCAGTTCATTTCTTTTATGTTGCAATACACCTTATCTTTTTCCCTTCACGATTCTAGCAACTAATGAAACGATGCTCTTATCAATCATTGTACCATATTGCAACGTCCAGCTCTTGACTTCATCTCCCATTTTTGGGTTCTTTCTCCCTTATTGTATTCTTTGTTTCCTCTTTGTGCAGAGATTATGGAGTATGTAAAGTTGAGTGGGTTCCGGTTAGATGGCAGACGTCCCACTGAAGTAAACTCTAAGAATTCCTCTAATATAATGACATTTGATATTTATTATTTTCATTATTGTTTCTCACGTTGAACATTTATTCTATGATTGCGCAGATGAGGCATATAAATGCCAAAGTCGGCGCTGTGGCCAAAGCTGATGGGTATTCCATTTTGATCTAATTTATCCACCCATCGTGATCTTGATTAGAACTTCAGATAAGTATAGAGCCCTTCTGTAAGGGGATTGGAGAGAATAAGCATTAAACGAGAAAGAGTAGCACAAAAGATTGTTCTATTAGGGTTTCACAAGACTCAAGAAGATAATACATCTTGTTGGAAATTAAGAATAAAATTCTAAAAAATTTGCCCCCGAGATCCTAACTGCAATAATACAACTGTAGATGAACATATATGATAAGAAAAGAAAAAGGTTTAATCTATAACTGCATAATTGATATCTTTTGTAGAAATAGTTTCTTTCTATGTGTATATACCTTTGTCTGGGATGGGATATGATTTTGCTCCATGAATGACAAAAAATGCAGGTCTGCTATATTTGAGATGGGTAATACCATGGTCATTGCTGCTGTCTATGGACCTAAGGAGGTTGGATTAAGGCTCGTTTTCTCTTTAAATTTTACTTACTTTGAATGATGCTACAAAATATTGTCCTATTCTGTCATTGAAAATTTTTGTTCTTTAACATATGATATTCCTTACGGGATTTTTATACAGTGCTCGAAGCTTTTTTCGATTGTTTCCTTGCTTGTAAGTGTATTTTAGAGAATCACTCAGATGGGAATATGAATTTGAGGGGGGTCCCTAGCTGCTCCTAGAGGAGCCAAAAAATGATCTACGTTAATGATGAGTTCCCTTAACAGCCTTATCCCTAGTTATAGTCTTCATGCAAGCTATTAGCTGTAAGGTATAAGAGAATACCCATTATAACTGACCTTTATTGAGGTTATTCCAGTTGATGATGCCTCATTCCATGTTCTTCTATAGCATGCTTTAATCATGCGTGACCAACAGACCAGCCCCAGTTCACTAGGTTAAGGTATGACACTCAGCAATATTATTCCCCCCCTCTGACAACCATGTTAAATTTATGTTTCTCTTAGATGGTCTACATGAAACAAAAAAACGATTGGTGTTATCTTTTTAAGAAAAATGGATTTCTGCAACTTGGGCTTTTGTCTTATCATCTGGTAGCTTATTTCTTTTTCTAGGTGGAGAATAAAGGTCAGCAGATCAACAATAAGGCCCTGGTAATCTTTCTGCCTTTTTTCTAGTGCAATTACTGATGTAGTGTAGTCAAATCTTTGTATTCCAGTTTATTTTGATATTTATCTTGCTAGGTAAGATGCGAGTATAGCATGGCCAATTTTAGCACTGGAGATCGTGCAAGAAGACCTAAGGGTGATAGGTGCTTATACATACTTTCTTCTGTTTACTATCTAGGTTTCCATTCATTATTCATCAATCAATGTGATGCACTGGACTGAGAAGAGACAGAAGAGCAGAATGGTAATCGTGTCCCTTGAATTGTGATAGATCATCATAATTGTTGAATACAATGCTCAGAAGAGATTGAGATTAAGAGCTGAGAGGTGGTCATTTGTAAGAAGGTAAAAAAGAAGTGTGATATTGTCCCTCTTAAGTAGGAGAGGGATCCCCCTTTGTTGGGGGGGGACTCTACAGTTAATTGTCCTCACGCTTCGGCAGTGCAAGTATGGGTGACCTCCTGGGAAGAGGGGCACTGGGGTGAGAGGAACTCCAGAGTTAAGGGTTCTCAGGCTTGGGTAGTGGGATGGGAGACTCCCTTAGAAAAGGGATGCTGGGGTGAGAATAATTCCAAGGTTAAGGGTGCACAGTCGAGGGCAGTCAAGGGATGGGTGATCTCATGGGTGGGAAGAAGTGGGTGCTTGTACCAGTTGATCACCAATTTCTGGCAATGTTCTGCTGTAATTTCCCGAAAGAAATTCAGATGATATTATTCATCTTTCCTTAACCCTTAAGATGGGGTTGGTTAGAAGGAAAGGTATATCGGGAACCCGATATTACCTTTAATTGAGAGTCTACGATGATAATGTAATGGCAATAACATAGATAGGTATTTTATAATCATACCCATATGCTTCTAATAATTACGGAAATGCCATTTTGTCTTCTTGACAATAACCCATGGTTTAAACCCTTTTTTATGAGGAGCTTGCTCTCCAAATATGTAAGAACGAAGATAAAACCTTTCAGGCATCTTATTTGGGAAATCAGCCGTGTAAAATGGTGATAGAATGCTGATAACTTTACAATTAAACCATTTTTTTAAGAACAAAAGAGGAGGAGCACTGGCAATTGGTTATCACCCTAAATATGTGATATCTTTACTCATTGTGTACACTCGTGTCTCAAAGTATCATCCCTCCGTCATGTCTCTCTAAGCTAGAGATCCACAAGTCTTTACACACTGTGGAAAATGCCATCTTTTGAAGCCTCCTGAAGATACCCTCATTGGAGTGTAGCCAAAATGCCTAACGCATTGATAAAAACCTTCTCCGCTTCACGAGCATGCTGTAGATGTCACCCCTAAGAGAGCCCTGGAAGGCCTCAGCTGATGAGACATTTGCTCATTATATTGGCTGGTTGGTCCATATCTCTTGAAAAAGTGAGCATTCATAGAACAGATGGGAGCACTCTTCTTCGGTCTCAGTGCATAGAGCACTCTCCACCAAAGCTTCTGGGAACATTTGCTTCTTGAAGGCTCATGCCACTAGCCTCTGTCTAAAGAGTTTCTAAACAAAAAAAAAAATGCATTTTAATGGATCCTTCTATTTCCATATGATTCAGCACGCATAACAGATTGCCAGTGTCTCTTCTATCTGGCTTTGTTGGTTATGAATCATCTCTTATGCACCCTGAATAGGATGTCCTCGTCCACGCCAAACCATCTTGCGAACCCGTGGAAGGTACGAGGTGTATTATACACCATTGTCTTCTCAAATATTCCTCAAAACTCTGGTCTAGCATGGTACCATTCAAGATCAGACTCCACGTGCCATCCCGACAGTTCTCCACAGTGGTTTGAGGATTTCATGCAAGGGATAATAGGTGTGTAAACTCACATGAAATGCTCCTCACTTCCCAGTTGTTCAGATAACAATGGAATACAAACCACTCCGTGAGTTTGGCACTAAAGAATTCCCAAACTTGGAGGAACAACTACCTCAGCCCCTGCCAGAACACCGATGATTCTCTGACAAGAGCAGCGTGCCTCTCCCAATCCTTCTGTGGGCCATTTTTGTCCTTCCAGACCTATGTGTTCAAATCCACCTTTAGGTTCAGAGGCCTATATGCCCTTTTGTTCTGAAGGCAAGCTTTATAGCTTGTAGCTGCGACACCCTAAGTCCTCAATAAAGATCAGCCTGCAGACCACATCCTAAGATACCTGTGCCATCCTCCTCCCTTCCCCCATCCTTGAGCCTTTCCATAAAAATCTCCTCGTCAAACTATTCAAGTGGTTTCCAACTCCTATATGTGGCTTTAAAATAGAGAGGTAGAAAATGGGGATCTATGAGAGAACCGACTTTAGCTGCACCAAGTGCCCCCCTCTTGACAACACTTTGGCCTGCCAGGCCAAGGTCTTAATTAGCCCCATCATCAAGTGTAGGTCCTTGTAGCACATGGGTGATGTCCCTGTTAGTGTCCCCAGTGCCCAAGAACATTGGGCCTCCCCCTCTGGCAATTGCCCAAACCCGACAAAAGCTGACTTGGCCCAGTTGATATGAAAACTTGAACAGTTTATAGTTATACCCATCAGTATGGAAAGGTTCCTCGCCTCCTCCACTGATCCCTCTGTAAAGAATGTGGTGCTGTCTGCATATTGCAGAAGAGGTATACCTGTAGGAAGCGTTTTTTTTTTTGAAAAGAGAAAGAAGGGCCCACAGAATGGAGCCCCCCCGTTGTCATTGAATTAATGACTGAAAAATACAAAGTAAGGATTTAAAGGGGTACAAAAGCCGAGAGGCCTAAGCCAACTCGATTCCATGAAAGAACCAGGCCCCGCTTCATGCACAACTGCATCAACGGATGGGGTTCGACCCCTGAAGACGACCTCGTTTCGGTGGTTCCATATGACCCAAAGCGTGGCGAAGATGAGCTGCCACTCTGCCCTCCTCTGGTAGGGACCGTCCGCCATGGATCTCCAGAAATCCTCCATCGAGGATAGCCTAGGTCGAACAACTCTGGTCAACGCCCAGACCGCTTGAGCAACAGGGCACCTAGCGAATAGATGGTCGCAGTCTTCCAATATTGCTAAATACCTGTAGGAAGTGTTGGCATCTGAATCCCCCTCTGTGCGCCATGTGAATAGGCTTGGGTCATGCTTATAGTGAGGGCATCCACTGTGAGGATGAAGAGAAGCAAAGCGAGTGGGCATCCTTGTCTGATCCTGCGTTGTGGCCAGATCCAGCCCCCGCTGCCCTGGCATTAACCTAATTGCACCCGTTGCCCCCTCTTCAAGAAAAGAAAAATCCTGAAATAGTGCACCAGAGCACTTCTGGCTGCATGGGCTTTGACATACTCCTGATTCCCCACCCGTACTGTTAGAATTTGATTTGTCCTCTACCTTCTGTTTGTCGTGAGATGGATGAACCTTATGTTAGCATCATACTTTTTTATCTAGTGTTGCGTGGATCTCTGTTGCCAGTCTACCTCCACCTCGTCTTCCTCTGCTACCACCTCCTTGACCTCCTTCCGCTCAATCTATATTTCTGATAGGGATCTGGCATCTTCTTACTCATTCACAACTTCAATTCTTTCTAAAGCTTCTATTCTTTGCCCATTTCGCACCTCCTCGATATGTTTTCTGAGTTTCTTGAAGTGCCCGTAGCCATTCAATTCTTTTGGTGGGCTGTGCCATTGCTTATCCTTGCCCTAATTGTGACGACCACTATCTTACCACCTTCTCGTCCTCCCTCAGCCAAGATATGTTGAAATATGTTGGCCCACTATATCCCTGGTGCAACTACCAAATGATCAGAGAATGATCTGATAATTGATGGGGGAGCAACTGTGTGTCTGCCTTGGGAAACTGTTTTCAGTAGCTCAAGTGAGCACAGGAATCACTCCAGCCGAGATAGGGAAGTAGGGCTTGCTGTGCTCCTCGAGGGGTACATGCAGTCCAAGGATTCCATTTCCTGCAGAGCCACCTCCGCGATGAATGCCCAAAAGTCCTCTGATATTGCATCTCAGCCACCAGTCCCAAGAGGTCTGTTGCCTGTCTCCAACATCACATTGAAGTCTCCATCGAATACTAATGGGAGCCCCTGGAACTCTGACCCAACCTCTGTGAGCTACCCCCAAAATAACGCCCTTACCTTGGAGTTTACCAGACTGTAGACCAATGACATGACAAACCCAAGGCCATCCCTCTTTTTCAACCTTGCTGCTGCCACAAACTGCCCTGTCTGTGAGTCCTTCAGAGAGAACACCATCTCATTCGAGGCCACCAACAACCGTCCAGAACGCCTGCCCACATCACTATCAGGTACTCTTTGTGGAAACCATTTCTTACTACCCTCCATTCCTGCCACATAGGTCTCCTGCGTAGTCTCTTTCTGGCATACCACCATTGTGCCCAAATCTTGCAGGTATATTTCCAGAATTCTCTCCTCTGCTCATCCCAAAGCCCACAAACATTTCAGGAGATGCACTTTATTGACGGACTGATTCCTTCCCTCCTTGCCTTGGTTCCCTTAGGCACCTAGCACCTTCTGTGGAAACCATGTCTTACTACCCTCCATTCCTGCCACATAGGTCTCCTGCGTAGTCTCTTTCTGGCATACCACCATTGTGCCCAAATCTTGCAGGTATATTTCCAGAATTCTCTCCTCTGCTCATCCCAAAGCCCACAAACATTGACGGACTGATTCCTTCCCTCCTTGCCTTGGTTCCCTTAGGCACCTAGCACCTTCTGCCACTCCCCTTGCCTGATTGGTGGTGCTACTATCCTCCTCTGCTCTACATGCTGCTTATCCTCCCGCTGCCATCCCACTCACCTCCTCTGCATTTTTCTAGACCAGTTTGGTCTCCCCATTCCCTCTTGTTTGTAACTCAAAGCCTCCTCCTTCCTGCTCCTGGCCTTGGCGATCACCCTCCTTATGTCCTATAGCCTTGGCCATCATTCTTGTGATGCTGTAAATTATGGGGTCCTGCCTGCCTGGCCACCACCCATGATTTGATTCCTGTTTCATCTCCCACCCCAAATTTTGCTTTTTTGATCTGTCTAACCATATGAGGTGCCTGCTCGATGAAGTCTGATGCCTCCTGATAAGATCTTCTGTGCTCTTGTCAACTTGTTTGCTGATGGATCCTCTAGGGTTTTTGTAGGCGACCTTTGAAAGCTCTCCTCTACCATCTCCCCCTGCAGCTGAACTTGGCTCTCCAACCCTACCTTTAAGTCATGCACTTGTGCCTCTACCTGCCGCATGATGGGTGTCATCCCTGATAGTATTATATATATGTGTCATCTGTACAACAATGGTTGCAAAGGACCCCTTCCCCTCTCCAATTCACATGCTTCCTGCACTAGACTGATATAAATCCTTCCACATCCTGAATGACTCCATTGGTCAACACAGTCCTCCCCTTAGAAACCTGGTCATTACAATGTAGCTGAATTGCCCATAGGACGGCCACAAACCTTCCCCCCTTTGTCTCCCTCCTGGAGGTGTCATGCCTGAACAACGTCTGAAAAGCCTCATCAGAAGTAACCAAAGATCATGGCATCTTCTGGCTGGCCTGAATCACCTGGGTGAATGGGCACTCAAAGTACCCAACTTCATGTGATGCCGTTGACATTAAAAAGGTCAAAAATGTCTCAGACCCAGCTTGGTCTTTCCCGCATGCACCAGTAGGTCTATCCCCTGTCTCTAGGGCATGTTGAATTCCCCCCATAACTACAACAGGAGCCCCTGAAAGACTGCTACCAGGCTGGCCAGTTCCTCCCATAGACGACCTCTCAAAGGCATGCACTGGGTCATAAACTGGGATCATTTCTCTGCCTTTTCAGCCTGATCACTGCTGCATATCTCCCTGTCCACACCTCCTTGGAGAATATTGTGTCATTCTAGGCAACCACCAAGCCCTGGAGCGACTAACTGCCATATATGCCAGAAAATCATTGAGAAGACCTCGCCACCCATAGATTACAGTCTCTTGTCTTGCAGCTTTCTAACATTGTCTCCTGTAAACATACCACTGTCGTCCCGGAATTCTGTGATTCGATATATATATATATATATATATATATATATATATATATATATATATCTAGGGTGCCCCCTGCTCTTTCTTACCTCCACTATGTCCCCTTCGCCTTCTCTAGACGTTCCCCCCACCACCCCCAACAACAACATGGCACCCGACGCCTCTGCATCTTCAGCAAATGGGCTGATCCCTACTTTCCCATGTGAAGTGCCCTGATGCCGAGCATTGGATACATATTCTCTCCTGCTCACTATTCTCTATTGGCTGCTTCGTGATGTCTTTGCTCAGCACAGCTCCACCTTTATTCAACCCTCCTCTTCATGTCTTTCTACATCCTATGTGCAACCCGACTGTGGCATTTCGGACAGATGTCTGATTCAGCACACTTTTCCAATCCATCCAGCCAACCACTAGCAGCCGGCCTCCATGTCTCTGCTCTTCACCCAGAGAGCCTTGTCTGCAACATTCTCCCAGAACATCCTCTCCATGCTAGCATGCATCCTCCATGTCTCTGCTTGTTCCCATCTGGTAATGGTGGAACCAACCCCTGACGAGGTGATGATTGGTGGGTCTGTCATTATCGCCTTACCAGTAATGTGCCCCGTCCTTTCTGTGATGGGATGTTCATGCCAGCCTCTACATCACTCCATCTGCTCAAGCTCTCTTCCATCTCTGCGTCTGACTACTCCTTGTCAGCACGGGTGGAGATCCTCAGTGCCTACGATGTTCCTGTTGCCACATTGTAGGACCTGTTGATCTGCTCGTTATTTGGCCGCCGATACCCTTCTTGCCATTCACCTTTTCTTCTTCTTTGATGTCTCTACATCACCAGTGACCAGCACAAACCCTTTGCACATGCAAAAATTGTGGTTGCCTCCTGCCGAGCCTCACAATTTCAGCAAGTCTCTGCTCGCAATTGTCAAATCACCTTTCCAAATTTGCAACCCTTTGCGAACGGTGCTTTCGCAACCGCAGCAAGCATCCTTTCTTGATGATGGTCTTTAAGCCAGAATGCTGGCATGACGGCATGTGATCACCAGAACCCTCTGCTTTCTATCACAAACCTTCCTCTATCATCAGAAATCACTCAGGATTTAAATCTCGCACTCTTCTGCCCACAATCACAACCCCTCCACTCCTGATTGCTAGAAACCATGATCACCAGTCCTCTCTGCGATTGCCAGAAGCCTCAATCGCCAGAAATCACGATTGCTAGAAACTGCAATGGCCAGTCCTCTCTGTGTTAGAAACTGGAATTGTAATTTGCTAGTCCTCTCTGCCAGAAACCCTCTACTGGCAAGAGCTAATTGCCAGTCCTTTCCACTAGAAACTGTGATTGTGATCGCTAGTCCTCTCCTCGCTAGACTCCCCAGCGCCCGTCCTCTCCATGCTATATCACCAGAAATCGCCCAATATTGCCAGAAATTGCTATCGCTCTGAGAGCTTCAAAATTACTGTACTATAATTCTTGGTGAAACATAATGTTCAAAAAAACTCCATAATTTACACCTCTCCACACCACTCTCCACTGACAGGTCCTGAAAAACTCTCCAGGAATAACAAAAATACATCTCGAGTCCTGCAATCACGCTACAGAACACTCAACTTCCTCTTGATACTGTCTCACCACAATCACACCATGAAATACCCAAGACACCTCTAAGCCCACCTGAACCCTGGACTTCCTTTATGTGCCAAGATAAGAGGATATAAAGTCCTCTCTTCATGCTCACCTAAAACCTGTTCTTGGAGCACTCGGTGATTCCCCAGTGTTGCCAACCATCTCCTTCAATTGCAGGTCTCTTGATGATGAGTTCTCCGGCACCAGCCCAGGGTTTCCCCTCTGCGTCTCCTAAGGATGTTTTCCCTCTAAGGCTGATGGTGCCTCTCAGTCTGAGGGCATAGTCAACCCTTTTTTCTGTGGGCTCAGTCCAGATCGAGTCAGGCTAGGTCCTGTCATGGGTCCACCTGCTTTAGTCAGGCCCATCATTGATAAATCTGGCCCCGCCCTGTCAAACGGCATATAATTTTTACTAGATTGGATGATCTGGTATTGATCTTATGGAAATCATCACATTGCTAATATTTCTATTTCTAGAAAAAGCTGTAGTAATTTCCATGATTATAGATATTCATGGAGTTCTTTATTTTTATGTTTAACAGACGTTCCACAGAACTATCTCTTGTCATTCGGCAGACGATGGAGGCCTCCATTATGTTGCATTTAATGCCGCGATCTCAGGTCTTTTCAATTTGCCTTTTTATTCCCTCAAAATTGTTTACGATTATTGTATTGTAATATTTTTCTGGTTCTTGTTGTAGATTGATATTTATGTCCAAGTCCTTCAAGCAGATGGCGGTAACTCTCTCCCCTTCCGTCCCCTGCTCTCGCGATGATATTTCAAGTTTGATGATACTTTTACATTCTCTTAAGAATCCCCTTGTTGAACATAGGGACTAGATCGGCCTGCATCAATGCAGCGACATTGGCCCTTGCAGATGCTGGAATTCCAATGCGTGATCTTGTCACTTCTTGTGCTGCAGGATATCTCAACAACACTCCTCTACTGGGTACACCGTACAAATATTTTCCCCCATTGAATTTTTACTGAAAAATGTAGCTTTTATAGTATTTGAATGAATATTTTCATTGATCTCGGGTGATCTTCATTTTGCATTCCAAAAAAAAATTCAGTTCTCTCTCTCTCTCCCCATTTATCTCATTGTACACTTCACTGGATTACATGAAAAAAATCATTTGTGGAAATTGTATATCAAAATATTTGGGTACTTTTGTTCCTTTATATTTACTTTTATTTATTTATGTTTCGGTCACATATGTACCTGTAGATTTATCTCCGTGTTGTACAGTTCATTTTCCTTTCATCCTGATGATATTTTTTACTCATATGATAAGTATTATTAAAAATAATTTCTTCGTCTATATGTAATTCTATTATTGGGATAATTTTTTCTTAACTAATTAATCATTTTTATTAAATTTTGATATGATTCCCTGTATCACGAATCCAGTAGAAATCTTGTATATCTCAGCCAAATCACGTGAGTACAAAATTGAAAGAAAACAAATGAAACAAATGAAAGAGAAAGGTAACCAGGACCTCCAGCTTTGTGAATGCCGCAGGAACTCCTCCATGCCTGGTTCGAGAGTGGCACATGCTCTCAAACCATATTCCCTCCTTGCCCCCAATCCTGCCGTAGTTATAGGGGTAGATCCCCAACCAACTGTGTATTCTGTTAGGGTCACCTCCTTGTGTGGCCGCGGCCATTTCTTGAGACTCATGATTGGTCAATCCCCCTTCAGAACTAGCCCACTCGAATTGGAATTGCTTCACATTTGAGCTAATCATCGGTAATCTTTTGTTTTCTAATCTTGCAATGATATTTTTGAACTTTCGTTTCAGATTTAAACTATCTGGAAGACAGTGCGGGAGGTCCTGATATCACAGTGGGCTTTCTACCGAAATCAGAAAAAGTCACCCTTCTCCAGGTCCTTTTTTCTTGGAAATGCTCTCCAGTTCTTGATTAAATACAAGATATAAACTTCACTATTGATATATTTACATGAATTATCTGATAAAATGTTTGTTAAAATTGCAGATGGACGCAAAGCTACCGTTGGATTTATTTGAAAATGTCATGCAACTGGCGATTGAAGGATGCAAAGCAATAGCGACTTTGATCCGGCAGGTCGTCTTTATTTTCTTATTTACTTACGCTTTATAAATGGAATTTAGTAGAGGAATTTTTATTTTTTTAATCTTTGATTTAGGTGCTTCTGGAGAACTCTAAAAAACTGGAATATCTACGAGGCTCATAATGCGCCGAGATAAAGTTGGAATTTTTGGCGGTTTTTTCGATCTGGCGATGTTAATCATGCGTGAAAAGTGTGGAATTTAGAGCAAAATCGGTTGTCATTTTTTTTTTTCAGAAGGAAATACGCACAATGAATTGGAAAGAATTTCAATCTGAGATCGTGGGGTTGATGTGTAAATTTCGGTGATTTTTTGTCTAGAATATGCCAGGAATGTGGCTGCCTCAAAATCCCTCTGCATCAGATTTATACATTTCCTCGAAGCTGAGGACGGAGAAGATGAAGAGATAAATAAGACTATACAAGTCGGCAGAAGTAGATGATTTTATGGTATTAGTTAAAGGACGCCGACGCAAGAACAAGGCGCCATGGAGAAGATGCTTTCCCTCCTGTCGACGTACTTTCTTCTCTTCGCCTCCGGAAGAGTCTCGGGTTTCTCCAGATCACCGACGCTCCGCGCCTCATCTAAGCTGGAGAACGACCGCGATTTTCCCGCGAAGAACACGGACAATCCCTTCCTTCTGCCACAGAAAGAGGAATAGAACACAGAATTAGGGGAAAATAATTTGAAAATTCCTCGTCGGAAATTTTTTTTGTTCCTACTTGTGAGGAAGATGGGCTCGGAGAGAGAGCATGTCGAACACTTCACTGCGCGTCTCCTGCGCAACCGCCATCTCGGGGCTGAAAACTCACCGGAATCTCGTGGAGGATCGATCGACAGAGAAAAATGGACAAGAATTCGAGGACGAAAGGTACAAAGATGGAATGCACGAACGGGCTAAAGGAAAAAGGGAGGCGCTCTGTTTTTATTAAGCCAGCTGAGAGGATAAGACAGATGTGGGACCCAGCAGTTATCCGCCGCATCGCTGACGTGGAACGCCCGATAAGTACGAGCCAAGCCTCTCTACTCGACTGTCATCCGGCCACGTACCATCGTTGACTCAGTTGACTAATGTCGGGACTCTCGTCTTAAAATATTCAAGTAATTTTAAAAGTGAAAAGGGCAGCCCAATGGAGTGCCACGTAGGTCAGTGCTTATTGGTCAATCTTTTGCCCTTTTTCTGTGGGCGCCTGCCACGTGTTCGTTCATTGAATCCGGATATTCTGGTGAGCCGAAGCTTCCTCCTACCGCATTATATGCGGGTCGGCGACTCTGTTGGCGGATCTGGCTTCGATATTATCGAATCTGGGAAGAGCCTATCCAGTTCGGTCCAGCATGTAAAGACCAATATCACCACGTCTTCTCTTTATGGAAAAGCTGTGGTTAGTTACATCCGCACATGGGTCCATCAAGGGCAAAGATGATGATAATGATGATGATGATGATGATGATGAGTATAATGTTGGCGATGATCAAGATAAATGGGCCTAATGGATCGGGTTGACGAACAAAAAGTCTATGAATCTCAAAGCTGACTCGTGTCTCATCAAAATTTGAAACATATCCATTTTTAAGGGCTTTAAGGAACTCGTTGTTAATGAACCCACATTACAACATTAATAAATGAACAAATATTTAATTGGTACAAGTTGACATACACGTAGAGAGGACAGTTGACTTGGGCTAGAGTTGACTTCTTTGGTTGAAAAAAATGTGAAGTGGTGAGCCAATCCATCAGGCTTCAAAAAGTAACAATAGAAGAACCCATGGAGAAAAAAATACAAGAACGTCGTGCAAGATTACAGCTTAAAAAAACATCAAATTTGGTAAAACAAGTAACACCAAAGTCAATTATGCACATTACATGTATTGGAGTTTGTTACATGGACACTTGCTTGTGGGCATGTACAATCATTTATTATAATAGCTCATGATGCCCATGAATGTATGCATTCCATTTCCTCTTTGAATGGGAGTTTTTTTACATTTTTTTGGTGTTGTAGTGTACATATACATTTTTCACTAAGTTGAGGCAATAGTCATTTTGCATTTTTTTCTCATTATGTTTTACATGCATGCCAATGCATATATTTGTATAACGCCGCTACTTAGATTTGTCATTTGCATGATTATGTTTTGTCATAAGAGTGAATATCTCATTCTTGTGTCATTTGCATACTTCTGTTGTGGTCAATGCAATGATTGAATACACTTGTACAATATTCATAAAATAAAAAAAGAGGAATGATTGGAATTCATCCTTCTCAAAATGAAACTCTAGGATTGTCCTTGGATAAAATCCATGAAATCAGTAATTTTTTTATCATATGGCTCCCAACTTGTGTAAAAGCACATTGTACTGCACATTGAAAAAAATGACATGAACTACAAATGATGTGTTATACTAATTGCATGTTCTTACCTTTTTTTCATCATGTAATTTTTACCATGTCACTAGGACTAATAATGGAGAAGCAAGATTTTTAACTTAAGTTCATCTCATGATCTATATTTTCCTCTTCTCATGAGTGAAGTTCGCTAGGAGCAAATATATCCCAAAACACAATCTCCTACTTCTTCGTAGGGTCATCAAAGGGTTTTTTTCACACTTTTTTTCCTCATTCTATTTGCTTTTGGAATAATTTTGACATCATTTCCATTATTCTCAAACTTATATAAGTTTCAAAAATCGATCTTCATTTTTAGCCCATTAGATAGCTAGTTAGTTTTGTGTGATGAGGAGTGTCATGAGGGTGAGGGATTAAAGACATACTACAATTGTCAATAGATAGGTTCCATGTGTAGGTAGTCAATGGAACGTGCCAATAAAAAATTATTGGGGCCTATCTAGTCATTGAACATATGTGTAATTGGGTTTGGAGTATGACACACAAGGTTCTTGGATGATAGGGTATACATATATATGTTAGGTTTTTTTGAAAAAATTGACATTCTATTTAAGGATATTAAGCGGTAGAGTTTGAGGAAACCATGCAACTCTCTTCCCTAAAGTCACACTTGTATTATCATATTTCCATAGAACCTATGTGATGGATAATCATCTGAGAATCGATACTGATCAAGGCTATATTAGCTGGTGCCGCACATGACATGCACGGCAAGGAAACCCATTGAGACAATAACTTATTGGATACCACTAGAGGTCAAGCATGTGCGTAGCTTGCAACATTGCATTTAAGGAACCAAAAAGTTGAAAATTCAATTTAGCCGAAGGTGATGTGATTGTTTTTTTTTTTTTTTTCATTCATACATTTTGATTTCCTTGCTTGTCATATGATTGCAGCGATATAAAATTTATTTTTGCTAGGCATTATTTTTTTTTTCAAGTGCCCACAGATCTTAACATACTTATTGGAGCCCACGTTGATTCCCCCAATGTCTCAAATCTCTTGGTTAGATTTGGTCCCACCCATCAAAAGATAATTCTCATGTGTTGGATTTTTCCTAATCTAAAGGCCAAGGCGACTAACACAAATAAAATTTCTCCTCATCTCAAAAGTCAATTCCAAGATCCTTAGATTGAGACTCATTCCATGAAAATTCATCATGTTCATCCAAATGAGTTCAGCTTGATTATTGGGAGTACTTGCAATGCTTCATACAATGCAAAAATTATATTAATGATATTTTTGGGTCCATTGAGTTGTTAAAATGAAAAGGGAGTCAACCAACATGTGTGCACAATCCATGAAGGCCTATTGGGCTAAATCGTGCCCAATTAAGCCCATTTTATTTTGATTTCCCTATCTTGAGCACTGTTTTTTTCAATTTAGGTATGATTTGATTGAATAAAAAAATTAAAAGAGAAGGCATTATTTTGGTGATTTGTTTTGCCACCAAAAATGGTAGAAAAATGCTTTCGTCATAAATCATATGTATGAAGGATATCTATGACTCTCAAATGTGAATTAATATTTATACTCTCCTTTTGAGAAGTGCGGGAGCCTTAAATTTTCCATATCATTGCAGTTAAATTGTGAGGGTTGACTTGGTCAACTATATATTCTTGAAGTTTCCGAAACAATCTAAAATTTTATAGAGTTTTCTAGAATCTTCTAGACGCTTCTAGAATCTTTTATGCATATTCTAGAAGCATAAAAGCTCGTGTTTTATGTGGAGTTTTCTATATCATCCTAGAAGATTATGGATATCTCTAAAAGCTTGTGGATCTTTCTAGATATTCTAGAAAGTTATGGACATCTTCTAGAGAGAGTCTCTAGAAGCTTCTAAGGAGCTCTTTAAAAGGAGGAGCTCACCCGAATCTTAAAGCAACATTAAGGAAGCAACCCAAGAGCATCCTAAATGAGTGAAACCCTTGTGAAGGAATGTTCAAACTACTTGGATAGTTGGAGAAAAGAGAGGGGGCAACATAGCATCTTTGAAAGGAGCTTTGTGAAGAGGTGACAATAAGTGTGGCTCTTCTTGTTTGCTAGTCCCTTTGGTGAACTTTTTCTCTTTCCCCATTTTGTTCTAGTTTTTTGGACCTCTATTATGAAAAATTTTCATCCCATTTAAGAAGGTTTTTTTCTCCATATTTGTGGTGGGGTTTTCTCCATTTTTCTCCATTTAAGACTAGTTACATCCCTAGATTCTTGGTGGATACTTAAGCTTAGTTGACGCATACTTTAGACTCCTTTATCAAAAAGATCCTCAACACAACTAATAGGGGTTCAAAATTTTCATGATGAGTACATTGAGTATATAATTCTTCTTCATCAATGAGGGTGTCGTTTATATCAAGCACCTCTTAATTACTTGTATCTATAGAAATTTCTCTCATAATTGACTCAAATGTCCCAATCTCATTGTTACTAACTCAATTTATGTTTTCTCATTCATATTCATGCTCTAATAGTTCTCTTGCTCTCATTCTCTTACAATAATAATGATGGATATTATGTGGCCTATAAGCCAATCACACTTCTATATATCCTCTTTATGTTCATTGAAATGAAATTATTCATTATCATTCTTGTGTGATGTTTGTAATAAAGTCCATGAGCATATGTAATGATTAAGTGAATTATGATGAGATCAAAATACAATAGTCACTAGGCTTTCAACATATATTCTAAACAGTCCAATTCGTGGGATATTCGAGAGGGATATCGAATTATCTGGAAAGAATAGTACAATCTGATCCAACTCATATTATGAGTGATAACACGTAATTTATATATAAATTTACATAATTATTAATGTTAATTAAGGTATTCAATATTCCATTTGTATGTATCTTATCATATTTTGAGTACATATCTACCATTTTATGTAATTTTGGTGTATGATATAAAAATATATCATTTTAGGGATAATTATGCATAATCAAATAATATAGTTTTATTCCCATCTATATTTGAGATCATAATTATATTTTCAAGATTAAATGATAAGAGAAAATATTTTTATTTACACTCATGTATTTTTTAAATTTATTTTCTAAGAGGAATAAATATATTTTTGAAATTAAAATTAATTATATTTTTATTTAAATATTTTTATTTTTTATAATGATAGATAATTTAATTTCTGATCCAAAAAAATAAATTTAGATTAATTTGGAGTTATATTTTGAAAGTTATGAATTTTATAATATTTAATGATTTTTCTTGAATTTTTCTGAATTTATTTAAAGCTATTTTAATTTTTATTTATTTAAAAAAATTGTTTATATGTTGCTAGTTGATGTGGCAGAACGTCGCCACGTGACGACATGTGTACACACCACATGGCGGCGTATATGAGTTCGCACGTGTGTGGGAGTGTGAGTGAGAGTGATTAATGGGTTAAAGCATCCATTATGGACTTACGCTAACCCATTATACTCATGTACCTCATATACACGTTAAATAATCTAATTTTTATCATGTGGGACTATGTATCTTTGTTTTTAGTTGCAGGTGACATGACGCAATCTCAAGTAGGCGATCGCACGATTTAATCGCGATCGTCGGATTTCACTTACTCGAGGGGGTACGTGGCTGCATTTGATTAGACGATGATTCGTTTTAAAGATGATTTAATCTCAGCCGCTCATCTAGGGAGTAATAATGGTCAAGATTAAATGCACCCCGATGGACACATGGACTCATCGCGATCGCTCGATGAAGATTGAACGATGGAAATTAAGTGTCGCTTCTTCTTCACGTGCGACATGGCAGAATTTTCGACGCTTCATTGTAGATCGAACAGACGTGGCTTAGAGACAACGATTCGCGAAAACAACGTTCAATCTGAGCCATTGGTCAAAGATAAAAGCTACGCATCCAACGATTGTACCGAAATTCTCTATAAATTGAAATGTTCTTCGACAAAAAACTCGTTCTTGGATGTTTCAAGAAAATCAAACTGTTTAGACAACTCAGTCCTTAAATCACTTGATTTCTACTTCTTCTAGACTCATTTTCCCGTCCGAGGAATGTTTGAAATCAAGAATTGGTGGAGAGAATAAGAAGAAATCCCATCTTGAACACCGAACTTCCTTTTCAAAATCACGGAATGAAAAACATTGAAATTCGGCAATTAATTGGATCATTTCGAGCTCCACTTTAGGTTAGATTGCATGTTTTCCTGCTAATCTATCTTCATGTAGCATTAGATTTTAATTTTGAATCGTACATTAACTTAATTTTAGATTTAATTTCAGTTTTTATTACAAATCATGATCGATTTTCTTTCTCGATTTCTCTGTGAATTCTAATCCAAATTTCAGTGATTTTTGATTATGTGGATTTGTATTGGAGTTATATTTCTTAATATATTAAAATCCCTAATTTTTCACCTCAATTCATTGTCCGATTTGATCGAATTTCAAAGATATCTCAAAATTTCTCTTATTTCTCCTTGGATTCAACCCTTATTCACCACTATACTCTTTAATTTATTATTATAACTTTAAATTGGTGAGTTTAGAAATTTTTTTGACACGCAATTGTGTGTATTCAATGACCACATGAAATCATTTCGTCAATGAGTATGGCCTATCTTGTAGCCATCAATGTAAGGACACTAAAGATAGATAGTGGGTGCTCTTTGGAGAAAGAGTTCATTGAATTGATCAGTATAAATCCCTGAATGGTAATTATACCTAAATTTCAATCAAGTTGATTAATGTCATGGTTTTATTTGTGGTTCCTTTGACTTGAGACACTAATGACATCTTGTGGATAGATTATCGTGTTTTGATTATTTCTTATGAATCCCTAGCCATGGGATATCTAAAATGTTATATATTAGATATGACATGAAGTCAATGAAGATGCTTATGTGATCAATATGGGATCATCCGCCCTTGGTATTTGAGGAGATTGACTCAAGAAATGAGATGGGATGAAATCCTTGGCCAAGGTAGTGAAAATATCAGAGAAAGGAGTTCCTGATGATTTCGTATGCACATCAGTACTAGCTCGAGTGACCGATTAAGGTTTGATAGTTGACCATACCCTAAGTCATTTATGAGTCTCATGCAGATAAAGGATTATACGTACATGATAATCAATGATAGAAAGATTTCATAAGAGAGTTATTACATACTCCATGTCTCCTAGAGTATGCGGTGTAGCTTGGCACCCAACATGTCGGCAACTCAACCTATTGATTGGGTTAAATCGATCGTTAATCATTAATTAATTTATATGTTGATGTGGATGATTAAGTAAGGTTGACCAATAATGTGTTATTTGTTCTATAGATTTATTAACTAGTGAGATATATGGACCTAAAGGATCATACACATAAGGTCTACGGATTTTGGTAGATATAGACATAATTATGAGGGGTATTAGAGTAGAGATCTTGTCCTTGCATGGAATATCAATGATGTCCACAAACTGATAGAAATATAATCATGATAAAGAGTTTTGAAGTTTATAAAAATAAGGATGGCCAAGTCTATGATACCATAAAAGAGAAGAGGAACATGTTTAAGTGGAAAGAGAAGGAAAAATTCCTAGGAAAGAGAGTCAACACTATCTCATAGCTGTTATCATGCTCTCAACCAATCCTCCTACCACTGCGTAAGTCCTAGAAAACAAAATAGAAAGAGAGGAAAATGGTCACACATATAAGGATATACGTTCTAGTATTAATGTAGAGAAGGTTAGTGGGAAAACCAACAATTTAAGAACATCAACATAGGGTAAGGGAAGGGGTACGTTTAGTCAATCCATAAGGTTTAATGGATCAAGAATGACCATTAAAAGTGGATATAGGTGGGTAAATGGTACGAGTAAGGGAGGATATGATGGAAGGGGTTTTAGACATACGAGCAGATGCCCTTGAGTCAATTGACATACCAATATCATGGGGGTAACACACCCCCTATTAGGCACCACATAAGCACCACCTGCATGCCTCCTCCACTATTACCTATTTCCATGAGTATTCGTGTTTCCCCTTTAGCCTTGCTCATCATTAGACCTAGGTGGGTACCTTTAGCCCATTTTAACTTCTAAAATTTAGAAAAATTCAAGAAAATTAGGGAAATTTTAGAAAAATCATAACTTTCAAAATATAAGGCATTTTTGACAAAATTTTGGGCATTATTTAATAATTTTACTTCCCCCAATTATTCATGTCATTTAAAAACTTAATATGAAAAAAATATAAAAAAGAGAATCAAATCTTTGAGTTATTTTAATTTAAATTTCAAGCTTAATCAAATATAAATATTTAAATCATTCATTCTCCTTCTTCTTTGTATCTTCTTTGATTCCATTAATCCATCTAAATATTGAAATCTTCAAAACTCAAGAAAGTAATTGGATTCAAAAATTTTGACCCTATTCACAAGGTTAAACACACCAAATCTAAAATAAACATTAAAAGCATGGAAAAGGTAGAAAGATATGATTATAACATGAACTCGACTGATATAATTTGTGCATTTAATGGGATAATTAAGAATATAATTGTAAGTATGAATGAGTGTAATCAGGGACCCACCTCTTATGTGCTTACAAAACTTGGTCTATACTTGGTCTAGATTAGTTATCTTTGAATTTTAATATTTGTTTACCTTCATGTTGCGTAATACTCCATGAATTGTCTTGGAGGGGAAGTTCACAATTCTAGGATTATTTTAGATTTTGATACTCGGTGTGACCACTTGTACATAACATGCATCTCTTGAATATGCGTGCATGTTATGTGGAGGGCAGAAGTCAACTTTGGTGCACATATAGGCATTACTTAAGCACGATGCATATCAAAGAAAATAAATATTGATGCATGAAAATATACCTAAAAAAAATAAAAACTAAAATATATAATATATGTGATCAATCATCTAGTTATCTTGTTGAGGAGAGAGATGTAAGCTTCAGCCCAAAGAGATAGAGATAAAGAGAGAGAGAGGGAGGGGAAAATGAGGATAAACTTGAGTGTAGGGGAGAGAGGGCGGGAAAAAGATTTTTGGGGATAGGGGGAACATTAGAGGAAAAAATGTCAGGCGGTTTGTGCAATAATGACCTCACACAAGGGTCATGCTCATGCTCATTTTGTAACGTTGCCATGGCACAACCATGCGCTCATTGTGTGTGGTTTTGCTGTGACATGCATTTTGAGACCTATAAACACACTTGAGAGCATTCATTATAGCCCAAAGGGGATTGGAACTCTTCCCATGCCATGTAGCTATCTCAATGCCTCCCTTCTATTCATGTTTCATCTTCGCGTCATATCAATGTTTCTTTGATATTTTTCACATAGTTTTGCAATTAGCTACACATGAATGCTTGACCAAATTGGCACGACCGATACTTTTCTTTGTGAAAACTTCGCTTGGTCGGTGATTATATAGAATTCTCATGAGTACGCCTTTCTATCATTTTGGTCAATAGAGTTTAGTCGATTCATGAAATCATTTTTCTCGGGTGTCGGTTTTCATTAATTTAGGACTCTAGAAGTGTCTATTGAGGACATCTTATCAAGGAGAAGACTCTTTTAAAGGCTTAGACTACCAAAGAAATGGGGAAATTCAAGAATAATCGATAGACTCGCCATCTTCATTGATTTATCTCGGCGATAAAATACATTATAGAAGTAGGAAGTCAAGAGAATATTGCCCATTGAACAAGAAATATTATTTAATTAGATTTCTTTAATTTATCCATATTTTTTCATATATTTTAAATTCATAATTATAGGTGTAAATGTGAAAGAGGATCAAATTATTTCTTTGATTTTAGAAAAAAAAAAACTTGTCACGTGGAGCATTTCTATTGGATAAACATACGCGGCGGATTCCCGTTAGAACTCTTCCTTGGAGTCAAAGAAAGCAGGTGAAACCACCGAATACAGAGGTTTTAATGGAGTCGGCAGTAGATTAATGCTTTCTCTCTCTACAACTCTCTTCCTCTCCCCCTCTACCCCGTCAACGCAGCGCAAAACCGTTCGTTCCCTGGTTTTGAATTCCTCGATTGAAATTCAGCTCAATATCACATTTATATTGTGGAAAAAAATTGTCGATACTCTGAAGGAAGAGTTTTGATGAAGGGGGTTAAGGGAGAAAGCGGTGGTCGAGCGCGATGGCGGTGGGTGGCGGCGATTGGCGCCTTTCTGTCTTTATTTCTCGCCATGGCTGTGACGGCAGGGTTGATCCATCCTGGAATTCCGCTCTTCGGCGACGTCGGCATCACTTCATGTCCTTGCAAGGTTTTTTTTTCTCTTTTTACTTTCTCTGCTTCAAATTCATCGAGGAGTTTATTTAGAGTTCGGGTTTTAACTAAATATAATTTTATCTGTTTATCAGAGTTCTCTGAAGTATTTCTTTTGAGGTTGTTTCTTTTACAATTTTTCTGCGTCGAATCAATGGAGCATTTGATTTAAAGTGCGAGTTTTGACTTGAATTGAATTTCATCTACTTCTCAGAGTTCTCAAAAGTTGTTTCTTTTCACTTTTTTTTTACTGGTGGTTTATTTTTCTGTTTACTTTTATGTGCAATGAATTATGGAGTTGATATAGAGTGCGGATTTTTACTTAAATATAATATTTATCTTTTCATCAGATTTCTCAAAAGTGTTCCTTTTGAGGTTGTTTCTTTTTTGATTTTTCTCTGCGTCTTATTGATGGTGGAGTTGATTTAGTGTGCGGGTTTTTACTCAAACATAATTTTATCTGTTTATCAGAGTTCTCAGAAGTACACTGGAGTTGTGGAGGATTGCTGTTGTGATTATGAGACGGTTGATTCTCTCAATAAGGAAGTTCTTCATCCAATTCTTCAGAAACTTGTTACCACCCCCTTCTTCCGGTATTTTAAGGTATGCATGGGAAAAGTTTTAAAGAACATGTGGATTTTTTGCGGTTATTTTGGCCTTTTAGACCAAGAACTTTAAAACCTGTGTGATTTTATTTGATATGGTTGCCTATATCCATTTGATGAACATGAACTCCTGGTTAGGAGGAAAAATCCATTCTTCAATCTTTTTAGTTTCAAGGTTCAATCTGCCAAACCTTCAAGGACCTTTGAAACCCGGGTAAAGATGTAGTTTTTCGGGCATTTTTTTCATTCACATAGTGGCTAGACATTGATGGAAGATAAAATTTTCTGAACTTTGGAGAGGATGTAAGATCTCTTGAATCATTTTCATCATCAGGCCCAGTCTCTTCCTCGTTGTTACTTTCAAGTTCCTTTTCTATTCATTCTAAAACCCTTGCATTCTGTCTCTAAAATCAACTCCATCGTCAATTAGTGCTATGTAATTACATGAAACCCCCTGAACAATTAATCATAGAAATTCCCCCTTATCTCCTCAAGTAAATTAAATTTGTTACTATTACGTAAGACCCCTTATACTAATCTGGACATTCAAAAGCCCCTCGGTTCCAATGCCCTTATCTTATTTTCCCCATTTATTAACTTTCCATTCTACAAAACAGACATGAACTAGATACCAATTGACTATAAAACATCCTAGACAACCCAAAGCACACAAACTCCCCCTGAGTTCTAACAACTCTTTTGTTCTTTATCCATTTACCAACTTTCCATTTTGATAAGATCCCACATAGGATCCTATAGAGTTGTAGCCATTTGCTCCATAATATTGATAAGATTGATGATAATGTTGAGCTCCTTGCTGTGCTTAGGATTGGGGGTAGGGATAGGACATTAGGGAGAAGTGAGAACACTAAAGAAACTCTAAGTTCTGCCAGAAGAGGAGGACAGATTAAGAGGGAGAGGGCAAGAACAGAATACAGAGGGGAGAGAGAGAGACACTAGACTAGAAGTTCATGGGTTCAAGAGTCGATGCTTCCTTCCTTCTTCTCAGCCTGCTAGTCATCCTTATATAGAGCTTCTGATTGGCCTCCCCTTCTTGGGCCTGATAGAGACATATCACTTTGCAGGTAAAGTTATGGTGTGATTGCCCATTCTGGCCGGATGATGGAATGTGCCGGCTTCGAGATTGTAGTGTTTGTGAGTGCCCAGAAGGTGAATTCCCGGAGTCCTTTAAGAAATCAGTCTCTGGGCTCCCTCACGATGATATAGTGTGCCAGGAAGGCAAACCACAGGCTGCTGTTGACAGAACAATCGATACAAAAGTTTTCAGAGGATGGAAAGTGGTTGATAATCCGTGGACAAATGATGATGAAACTGACAATGGTAGGAATAAATCCCTCATCTTTATTTTTGCCGAATTTAATAATTTTTTATTGACAAAATCAGTGCTTCTTTGTCTCATTACAGAGGAGATGACATATGTTAACCTACTTCTGAATCCGGAGCGTTATACTGGTTACTCTGGTCCTTCAGCAAGAAGAATATGGGATGCCGTCTATGCAGAAAATTGTCCTAAATGTTAGTAAAATTTTATTTTTATGTTAATTTTGTTAATTACACACTCTGCTAGACTTTTTCTAGGCAGTAGATTTTGGTTTAAGCTTTCTTAACGGTAATTTAAATTATTTGACCAGGTTAGCCATTAGAGAAGTGATGAGATGTGATGACAATTATTGATGGGAGAGTGCAAGAGAAAGAACCATTTTTTAGAGAGAAAAAGTCAACTTTGTTTTGTGATCAGGGTCAAAGTGAAACCAGGACTAATTATTATTTTTGTGGAATTTAATTGTAACTGCCAGTGAGAGAACTTTCTGTTATGAGTTCAATGATTCTGCCTTGTGTGGTAAGATAATTGTTTTCTGGATTGATCTCAATGATGATGATGATGGTGCAGATCCTTCTGGAGAGACTTGCCCAGAGAAAAAGGTGCTATACAAGCTCATCTCAGGGCTTCACTCCTCCATATCTGTCCACATAGCTTCAGAATATCTTCTGGATGAAGCGAATAATCAGGTCAACCCCCATCCTCTGAATCCTACTTTGGCATTGACTTATTGCATCCTCTCTGAAACATATCTTTTTTGAACTTTTTCAGTGGGGCCATAACCTAGAACTGTTAAATGATCGTGTTTTGAAGCACCCAGAGCGTGTCAGAAACTTATATTTTACATTTCTCTTTGTTCTACGAGCTGTGACTAAGGTGAGTTGCCTCATATTTTCTCTTCAATAGTCACTTGGAAATAATGATGGTAAATTTTGGACTGAAGAACCTCAATCCCCTCCGCTGGCAACCTTGGTAACTGGGTTTCCCTAAAATAACTTCGCATGAGATCCCATTTAAAAATATAGGCATATTTCCAAAACGGCCATAAGTTTATTGACCAATAACTCACATTTCATCTTTCTCTTCATTCTAAGAGCAAAATCCGGGGTAACAGCCTAATTGAGTTTGTCTATATTTGAGAAATATTTCTTATTGTATTATTTTCAACCATCAGTAAGGTAAACCAGGGTCGTCTCCCATGGTTGAGGGTTTCCAAAAAAGGAGGTATCTCTAGTAGTATCTCTAGAGATCCCCTTTAAATACAGGTTATCGGAGTTATTTGGGTTAATCCTGATAAGGCCCTCCAATATAATACAGATTCACATGAAGACTAGGATGAAAATACAGCAGGAATGAGCTTAGAGATAACTGCTTATGGAATGATTCATGTTTTTGGAATGATTTGCAGGCAAAAGACTATCTGGAGCAAGCAGAATATGATACCGGTAATTTGGTGGAGGATCTGAGAGCACAGTCTCTGCTGAAAGAGCTCCTCTACAACCCAAAATTACAGGTTGCGTGTCCACTTCCCTTTGATGAGGCAAAGCTCTGGCAAGGACAGAGCGGCCCGGAATTGATGCAGCAGATTCAAAAGCAGTTCAGAAATATCAGGTAGATTTCCTTCAATATCGTGCCTATTACCACAATGGTTCTGGAGCTATAAATGCCTATTACCATAATGTTTCTGTAGTAAATTCGTCGAATTAAATGTTTTAGATCCATTTATGTACTTCCATGTATGCTGATAAATAAGTTCAGTTAGGTGAGATCAAGCTATTGGCCTGTTTTGTATTTTTTAGATGATAATGAATGAAATTAACATTAGCAAATGGGTTCCTATGAAATGTTTCAGTGCTATAATGGACTGCGTTGGGTGTGAGAAGTGCCGGCTTTGGGGGAAGCTCCAAGTTCTTGGTCTCGGAACAGCTCTGAAAATCCTCTTCTCAGTTGATGGCCAAACTCAATCAAATCATCAGGTCTCTCTCTCTGTTTAACAAAAATATTTATCCATCCATCCATCTCTTTGCCATTGGGTTGACTTTTCTTTACCATGATCAGCTTCAGTTGCAAAGAAATGAGGTCATCGCGCTTGTTAACCTTCTGAACAGACTATCAGAGTCAGTCAAATTCGTCAAGGACATGGATTCTGCGGTGGATTCAAGGATGAAGATAAAGCTGCCCTCTCTGAGCTTAGAAAGGATCAAGGGGTTCTTGAGATTCTAGTCTCCCCGAAGGCAGCACACATTTTTGGTAATTTTCTTATTATGCATGTTTGTATGAGTGAGATAACTGGCTTATCGCACTCAAACAGCATGGATCATGAACTGAAGGAACGGCTGAAAGAAACTCGAGTTGTATAAATTTAACGAGATTTTTCTAACCAGATCCAGGATTTTGATGAAGTTTTTCTAATTTCTCAACCAGAGAGAGAGAGAGATTATGGACTGATTATAGTCAACTAACAAGATATCTTATCCAGAAAAGATGTTGAACTCTCTAAACAACTTAGAATTTCATGAACACCTACTTTATGAATTTACAATGGAAAAATATCACAGGAAAATGCAGTGAGGAGTGGTTCTAGCATCAGTATGTAACATGGAATCAAGATCGGGTTATCCAATTATCTCCATCCCTTTTAAATTAATCATAGGCATATGCTTCCCCCATGACAAGAGCCATTTTCTACACTATGACTTCAATCCGTTGGTATCACGTCAATATTCTCTCCCACTGGATGTTGATTTCTATGGATCTTCAAATTGATGAAAGAAATCTCATGTGATCGAACCTTACAAACCTTTCTTGGCATGATCGACAAGAAAGGCTCGGGGATTCACTTGTCATATTGAGAAATGAATCTAAAGAGCCAGCAACTTTCAATCCTTAAAGTTTGCAAGAGGTGATACATGAATGCATCAGCTCGAGGAGCACTCAGCAGCAGAGCATGTCTCATAATCATATGGTGCACTGGGGATTACCTTGTGAGGCCTGAAGCATTAGGGGCTATCTCAGAACAAATTCTTGACTCGATAACATCGATGACTCTAGCCATACCACCAGACAAGATAATTTAGGTGTTTGTAAGTGAATGAAAATGATATGCAAAGAAAATATTAGAACATACCCAGTAAATTGTAGGTTTTGCAGATGTCTTGGGCTTCCTTTTTCCTCTGAAAGTAGCTCTAACAGTCTACAAGACAAAGCAGGTTTTCGCAGCTAATTGCTCTCTTCCGGGCCCTTACACCTGGGTAGACATTTACTCAAATTTAGGTTTTCTTTGATACAGCCCACTCAAACCCTTCAAATGCATGTGGCTCATCTTGACTTCCCCTCCAATTTCTTTGATGGAACCATATACTTGGCATGGGCAAAGGCCTTTTCCTCGGTTCCACGCGGTCTCTCTTTCATCATTAAAGACCCTTGAGAGGGAACTAGACCCAAGTACAACAACTGGTGCATGAAAGACTATTTGATGATAGATAACATGGTTTTCTTATCTTGGATGCTCACATAAAGTTTCTCTCTTTCATCACTCAAGACCCTCGAGAGGGAACTAGTCCCAAATACACTAACAAGTGCATGACAAACCTGGTCTTAAAAAAAACTCACATGACACTTATGGTTGCATATGTATGCAAATGAGAAGAAGATCTTACATTATCACAGAGATTTAAGAGTTGATAATATATTGCCTATGCAGATCAAAAGCTTCAACAAAACTTGATATTGAAAGGAAATCATTATGATACTCTTGATCATGTGTAGATCCCTCCATGAATTCTCAAATCTAGGTTCAAGTAATAGAAACCAATGCCCTGCTATCTTTGGTGGCGACATTTTCCTATAAAATACATATCTATCAACATTTTTAGTTGTAAGAGACCTATAAACAAATAAGATGCTACACATTTTATTCATTTTATTATATAGCATATATACATTATCTTCCAATGAAGTCCAAGAATATATATAATTATAAGTAAATTATGATAAGATCATAATCCAGTGATTAATTATTGAAAAATATATATCCTTAATGTTCCTAGTGGTATGATATCTGAAGACATCAAATATCTTGATAGAAAAACACTATTTGGTAAAATGATGATCTAATATCACTTGATGTAATCGTTGAACTGTAACAGTGCAAAACAACGACTTGATTCCATGGGCCTTGCTTTGCATCAATAAGCACTGAACTAACCTCTTCAACCTTTGAATCAATAAGCACTAGAGAACTCTAAAATTGGGAGAAGACTGAAAGGGAAGAAAGTAAAGCTCACAAAAAGGGGATAACTTCAATTATGTCTTCAATGGTCACAACGGGGCCCTTTTATAGGCCTAAAAAAGTAAAGGCCCCAAAAAATAATAATTATATTTTTCGTCGATAATTTTAATGTATATTAAATTGATACATTTTCGACATGCACAAATGTTGAACATCGAGTGAGCCCTTAGCTTCTCCGAGACATCAACACCGTCGTCAAAAACATCAGGCAACTACATAAGAAACTTGTGAGGGGACAAATCCTCTCTCAAGTTTATTTTAGCTTATCACGATAAACAAGAAAATTGTGACATCCTCCTCATATCCTTCATCAAAAGATCTACTCTACTTGAATGCTTATGCTAATTTGCCAATGGTTCATCAAGAAATTACTCGAGCCATTTCATGATCCTCGAAGTTCTCATAAAAACCTTTAGGAAGCAGCTCATGATCATTAATTCTTGAAGGAACACATCTTGCAAGGGGAGACAAGCAGATCACTACAATTGAAAGGTAGAAAGGATTTGAAATAGCTTTTACACGATCACTCGAAGGAATTGGCCAAAAAGATAGCCTTATACTCATTCATTCAATCTTGAATTCGGGTGCACCCATCCACTACAACAACCAATTCTCTTGCTGATTGTTGATCTAACCAGAGAGAAGTCAGCATCTCTATGGCTAGTGCATGTCCTTGGCATGCTTCCACAAAGCCCTTGGCAAGATAAATTGCGACACATCAAAGCAAGTAGAATGGCGACGAGAAGATGGCGGCACAAGAAGTTTTCTGTGTATAAGATTAGTGATGGGCATGGAAACATCATTGATTTTGGAACAACTCAAAAAGTGAACAACAAGGCAGCTTCTATAAGCACACCTGATTGCAAGAATCTCATGATTATAACATTCCTCAGGCAGATATGAAAGCCCAAACAATGATTATGATGATTGATGAGCACACATGCTATTCTTTTTTTAACATCAAAGGAAGATCACTCGAAATCGGTGATCAACCCATACAGGTACCCTCTTCTTCCCACCCAAGACTGCCCAAAGCTGAGCACCCTCAACCCTGGAGTTCTTCTCACCCTGGAGTCCCTCTTCCCAGGAAGTCACCCATCCCTATACAGCCCAAGTGCGAGCAGACTTAACTCTAGAGTTCTTCTCCACCCCTCTGTCCCTCTTCTCAGGAGGTCATCGATCCTGCACTGCCCATGCCTGAGCAGTGTTAAACCCTGGAGTTCCTCTCCAACATGGTGTGGAGAGCGACAGCTCACGTGCTAATGCAACACTCAAGCAGAGATGGCTGCATAAACCGAGGCACATGTGCAGAGATGAATGTTTGACCTCGGCAGACAATAGCAGAGACATGCTACTGCCATTGCAAGACAATCAGAGGTGACAAATGCATTTGTGGCAGATACATGCAGTATGACAACATGTCATTATTGCATGGATGCAGAAATGGCAGGGATGATAGATGAGCAGACATGCAGAGATGCAATAATAAATTTTTTTGATAAATTGACCAAACAGAAATCAGCATCAATATTCAATGGATGCAAGATTATAAACCTGAGTAAAAATGGTAAGACTCGGAAGCATGCAACAAAGGTTTCACAGATCAAGCCTTCTAAACCCCAAAGAAAAACAAGAGCAGGCATCAATGAAGGACGTACAAAATTATGACTATCCTTTCATCTATCTCTGCCTCGTGTAATCAGATGATATTTTTTTCCCTGAATTAACCATATTTATAACCTTAGTTCTCAGCTAGAGAGACGGACAGAGAAGATGATGGACAGGCGAATTGCAGTCAATGCAAACAAGAAGTATTATACAGCATAAGGTGAAGAACTGATATTGGTCAGAACAAGACAACCTTGATACGAATTTTCCTCAGTTTCCAGCAGGCGTGCATGCGCACACATGTGAGGAAGAGAGAGAGAGAGAGATACATGGTGAAGCACGAAATGACTAAATTTCTCAAACTCAAAATTAAAATATGAAATTGTAATTACCCAGAAAATTCCACATTATCAACCCTGAATGCACAGGTGTTAGCATGTTTACAGTAACAACATCTCTTCTCTACAAATCTATGATAGCACACAAAAATCACCAGTGAGAGGCCACAAAAGGCAAGCGAAAGAAGAAGATAGTTCTATTCCTTAACTAAAACCTTCTTCACAACTTACCATACCTTAAAAACCAAATCAAAATATCTAGTGCAGCCGGTTCTCTCTTCAATGCCTGCAGTTTGCTGCCACTAAAGATCCATACTGTTCATCATTGTATATGCCTGGTCAGATCACCAAACTGCTCATCATTCTCTTGGATATCATCAGAGAGACGAACTGCATCAAGCTTCTGCTTCAAAACTTCAATCGCATTGATCACCATCTGGTAAGCTGTTATAGCTCCAGTTGATTCAACAGTGAAAATAAAGTTATCTTCTCTGGCGTAAATTTCTACAAGCCCTGGCTTTCCCATGGCTTCAGCTTTCTTGATCACTTCATCATCATATGTATATGCTTCTGGGTCAACCACAATTACCTAGCAATCAAGAATAAATATTTTGATCTTAGGTAAACAATTAGTCTGATAAAAAATAGACTACCCTTGTGTATTGTTTGTAAAAAAAATTTAGTTATATGAACAGCATAGAAACATAAGGGAGGTGGGAGATGTTTTTAGTTGATTCAGAAACTAATTTTTTGAAGATGAGATGCTGACCAGGATTAGGATCGCAAGATTTTTTCAATGGCAAATGATAGAAGTTTTCCTTTTTTCAGGACGAATAGTCTTTCATTTAGATGAACCAGCTTACCTTTCCTGTATTAGGATCAAGATCAAAGACTTTAGTTGGGCTGCTTTCGATCCAGCTTAATTTCTCACGGTCATTTAGCGTGTCCATCAAATCCTCGTTGATGTGTATTTCAGGTTCGTACATGAAGGTAACAGTTGCAGCAGGAGACCACTTGGCGTGATCCTTGCCAATCCCTTTTCTCGCAATAGCTCTGAGTCTCAGTTCTTGCCCCCGCCGTAATTTGACAATGATTATTCCCCTGTCACAAATAAGCAAAAGCAATGCAGCAAAACATTACGAGAGTATTCCTATCTGAGTTTAAAGATCTACATTTTGGTCCTGATTAACTCAGAAGATCAATGTGTTGGTTAAACACACAACTAGTGGAAATCATTTGGCGAATCTCAGTTTTAACCTAACCGAATTTCCGATAGAGATAGGTACACAGGATAAATGTCACTCGCAAATTTTACGGGTGAATCACAGTTTAAAACGATTAAGAAAACCATTCCCTTAGAGAGATGAATAGTAGCATTAAAATCGGATCAAGAGATCAATAAAAGGGATAAATTACGTGGCGAAATTTCAGGTTCCAACGAAAAATTTAGAAAACCGAAGACAAAATAAGACCTCTGTTCCGGCGTGTCATAACCACCGGCAGATTCCGCAGCAATTGCGCGCTGAGCGACATCAACAGGAAGAAACCTTGGATCCAGGCACTGAAGATCCGCGCTCGTGACATCCAGAGTCTGATCCGAATCGCACCGAACACTGAGATGAAATTCCACAGAGCAATAGGAGCACGGTCCATCTCCATCGCAAGCATCGCAATCGCGAGCGAACCGCATCTCCATGGCGCGATCCGAGCAGAGCGGAATTAGCCCTAGGCGGTGCGCGATGAACTCGTCGTTGAGCACTGTGGAGTTGACTTCAATCTCGACCAGATCTATCGCCACGGTGGGGACTTCAGCCAGCATTACTCTGCGGAGAGCGTTCGCCATGCTGGCGTCCGTATCGCGGAGCTCGAACTTCATGTAGTCATCCTTCATCTCTCGCATCCGCACTCGGGGGAATCTCTGAAAGGATACTCCGTTTGCTCCGTCCATTGAGCTCTGTGGATTTCTTCCTCTTCGCGCTCTTCCAGAACCCTAGTATCTTTTTTTTCAAATAAGGCGTATGGATATCATACAGTATGATATCCATGTATCTCTCTCTCTCTCTCTCTCTCTCTCTTCATTAATGAAGACATGGGCTCATCAAGTTCTCTATACTAATTTAAATGGCATAGGCCCCAAGAACTTATTGAAAATGTGAAATTAATCACTATTCAATGTAGATTCACTCGATATTCCCTAAAAATTTGATCTTCAATAACCTAGTCTAGAAGGCCATGGGGATCAACTCTATCTTCTTCTCAATTCTCACATTTCTAACCTTCTTCCAATCAAATTTTTAAAATGAATTTCTCGCCTTGTTTGAAATGAATGAATGAAGATTATTGTGCTATAAATGTTTATGATTCAAAGATGGTTTGAGACATTTCATAAAAAATGAACTCAATTCAAAGTCCTCGCTATAGATTTGAGTGTCCATTAATATATTGACTAAAAATAAATCATCTGGGGACTCTAACTACCAACGAACTAGTTGAAACCTTAGTGTCTAGAAACCCTTGAATAGAGTTGAAACAAAGAACTAGTTGGACTTGAGCTTCAAAACTTTTAGTGAAAAAGAAGATCAAACATCCCAAAATGGAGTGCAAGTTGCTCGTGGTTTTAAAAACTTCTATATTTTATTGTAATTGAGAGTCTAATTAAACAATTTTATCCCTTTTCTTGCCCAAAAGTGTTTCTTTCACCCTATCAATGATGATTTAGAATTTTCTTTCATGTTTATGTGTGAGTTTTGATATATTTTATGTCCCATTTATTATCATTGAAATATAAATTTATTTATTATCATTTTTGTGTGATGCTTTCAATGAGGCCCATGAACATATGCAATGTCTTAGTCAATTATGATGAGATCATAATTCAAAGATCTCTAGTTTTTAATATATGTTCTAAATATCCTATTTCAAGGATACTCGAGAAGGACATTAAAATATTCGTAAAAAAAACTATCTGATCTCACTCATGTGATGAGTATGACTAATTATATGGTCATTGATGTGGAGATACCATGGGTACCATATCTAACTAACTATATGATCATTGATGTGAATCTCTCAATAGTATCATATATAACTAGAAATCATGCCAATTTATGTTATAGTTGTGAAAGTGATCCTTAGACTTGAGACAAGAAAGACATCTTGAGGACAGATGATTTTGTTTGACTAAGACTTAAAATTTCTAGCACGAGATCTCTAAAATATCATATATTGCTTATGGTATGAAGTCTTCAATTGTGATCAATAATGAGATATAATGCTAGATGACCTTTGAAATTTTTAATCAAAATATTAAATTTAATGTAAGATATTAAATTGAAAATTCAAAATATTAAAAACTAAGAACATATGATCATATCACATAGTATATAATAAAATTCATACTTACATGGTCTACTGAAAGCTATTCAAGTGTCTAGTCTCTAACATTATCCATAAGATCTGTACCTGGTTTGATCTCTTATTCAATACACTTCATCAAGAGAGAAAAAGAAGTGATGAAAGAGTTTTCCACATGGTTTGTATGAGCACTCTAAGGTATAGTTGTTCTCTATTTAATTATTGACATTGGGTATATGAACTTTTCACAAAAACCATTAAAATTATATAGATACCCACTAACATCCATAAACCTTATGTGTGTGACCCTCTAGATCTAAATATCTCAATAATTAATAACTCTATAGACCCAATAAAAATGATTGGTCAACCTTATTAATTATCTTTATTACCATATAGGTTAACTAATCAAGGATCAATTTAACCCAATCGACAAGTAGAGATGTCAGAACGTTACATGCCAAGCTACACCACGTACTCTTTGAGATATAGGGTGTATAAGAATTCCTTGATGGAACCAAGTTATTTTTTATTATCAAATAAGTATAATTATTCACCTACAAGAGACTCATTAATGATTTATTGTCCTAGAATATTCCTTAAATAAGAATGTTTAGAACATACATTTTGAACATATGCATTATGATCTCATCACAATTCACTTAGTCTTTGCTTATGCTCATGAACTTCATTAAATTTTGCTTCATTAAATTTTCAAAAACATCACATAAGAATAACAATCAAGAAATTTTATTTCAAATGAAATATAGAAGCACGATTTGGCTTATAGGCCACACAATATCTATAAAAATGGAATCGTAGAAAGAAAACACTACATCTTAATTTACACACTACTCTATGTGATGTATGTCCCTCACTATTTATGGTCTGATGCCATCATGATAACCACTTATCTTCATAATCACTTTCTCTCCTCTCTTTAGGTGATATGTTTCCTCTTCATCATCTCTTTGGGTTTACGAATTTTTGTTTAGGACCCTACTCCTCTCTTTAAGCTTGCTCCTTGAGTTCTAAAAGGCTTTTTTTATTATTCTCGCATGCACAAGGGAAATGGGGTTTACTTCCTTGATACGCAGTAATATGTTGTCTTTGGTGATGTCACATCTCATGAGAATGTTCCTTACTTTTCCTCTTCGTCACCAGATTTTCTCTCCAACTGTGGTTCAATTACTATTACACCTTCCATCATTCCCCCTTCATTTCTTCTATCAAAGGAGTGTCCAAATCAACTTACATTACCAATTATAATGTTTGGGACATTGATATACATGCCTTGACTGACTTCTATGATCTAGCAATCGATTTTTCTCTATGACAGTCCACTAAGACCATACCTCCACCGCCACCACCCAGTGACCCACCACCTAATGATCTCCACTTTCCTATTACCTAGTGTAAAGACAAATACTCTTGTATCAAACATCCCATTATCCAATTTATGTCCTACAATCGTCTTCACCCAACCTATGTTGCCTTTGCCCTTAATGTGTCTTCTGATTCATTACTTGCGTCGTATTATCAAGCTCTTCAAATACTCGAGAAGAATGTGGCTATGGATCTTGAGTATCCAGCTCTCCTACATTGTGGTATAGGGAACCTAGTGTCTTTTCCCTCAAATACTAATATTATGACATGAAAGTGGGTTTTCACTCTAAAGTATGACCTTGATTGGATGGTGGCTCATCACAAGGTATGACTAGTGGCTAGAGGATTCACTCAAGCTTATGGTATTAGCTATATTGAGACATTCTCTATGATAGTTTACCTGAACTCTATTTAGGTTCTCTTATCTCGAGAGGTTAACCAAGCATGGTCTTTGCATCAATTTGACATCTCAATGCCTTTCTATATGGTGATATGGATGAAAAAGGTTTTATGGAGCAACCCCTAGGGACGCTCCCCAAGGAGATTCTATTAAGTTTTGCTTACTTAGGAATGCTCTATATAGACTAAAATAATGTCCATGTACCTACTTTGTGAAGTTTAATCATCTTCTCACCAACTTTGGTCTTATCCCTTGCATGACTGATCTGAATTTGATATATAAGACCACATATAAAGGTATTGTGCTACTAATAGTTTATGTTGATGATATTCTTTTGACAAGTATTGATGAGGCATGTATTGCAACTGCCAAAACTTATCTTCATCAGCGCCTCATGACATGAGATTTATAAAATCCCCACTATCTCCTTGAGATTAAGTTTGCTTACTAGTAAGGAAAATTAACTTTATCCTGGAGGATGATAACATGCAATCTTAACATGATAAAACATGATTATTAATGCAATTTAAGGCATAAAACATTACATTTATGTGCATGTTATCATACTTTGAGTGCATTTTTATCATTCTATGCATATTTATGTCATAATCTCAAAATACACTAAATTAGGGTTAATTATGATGAATAATTTTATAACCCATCTTTACTTGAGATTATGAATGGTTTTTAAAGTTAAATAATAACAGAAAACATTTTTTTGAACATTCATTTAATTTTCTTAAGTTAAAAATGAATGTATTTTTGAAATATAAATTCAATCTCTTGTTATTTAAATATTTTGAATTTTTAGAATGATAGATAATTAAATTTCAGATCCAATGAAAGAAATTTGGATTAATTTGGAGTTGTATTTCAAAAGATATGATTTTTACAATTTTAGGGATCTGGATTTTTTTCCTTATTTTTTTCTGATTTAAATTTCTATTTAAAACGATAATAAATATAAATAAAAAAATTAAAAATTTGGGCGCGGGGCCGCGTGGATGCGACGTGGCACGCAAGGCCACGTGGGCAGCGCCACGTGGACTCCGCAGCGCGCCTACGTGGCGCGAAATATATTTTTATATATTATTATTATATATATAGTAAAAGGGGTCTTCAGCCTCGCCTAGAGGGGGAGGGTATTAACCCTCTAATATGTCGGGTATTATATACCCGACATGTTCCTATAATTTAGTCCGTGTGGGACTAATTTTATAACCTTTCTTACCTTTCAGGCGACGTGGCGCGAGGAGGGACGTCGGATCGTGATCGGAGCGCACCGATCGAGTGGACACGAGGTCCACCAAAGATCATCAAGCACGTGCTAAATAAAATAGTTATAACGGTGCTGATGTGGGCGACGTGGCGCGAGGAGGTTTGTCGGATCGACGGCGCGAGTCGATCCCGTGCGTTGATCGCGTGCGCGCGGTCCACAGATCAGGATCAGACGCACGTGCGCAAAATCAAATAATTATAACGGCTGCGATTTAATCTGGCGGGGAGAATCAGGACCGTTAGATCGTGATCCGACGGCGATTAATCAAAACGCTTATAAGAAGCGTTTTATTTGATTAAATCGTGGCCGTCCATCAAGATCCGACGGCCACGACTTAATCGAAACGGTCCATCGTGGACCGTTTCATCAAAACCGTCCGATCGCTTTCGATCGGACTGGTTACGCCAAATTGGCTATAAATAGCCTTGTTCTTCGTCGCTTTTGATGTATTCTTGGGAGTTTTTGATCTAATTGACCTATCTATTTGCATTCTCTCTTGAATCTCTCTCTTGTAATCGCTTCTAGACAAGATTCCGCGTCCACGGAGTGCTTATAAGAGAGATTTCGACGATCGAGTGAGGAGAATTTGTCTCTTGAACACCGATGTTCACGTTTGAATTCGCGGAATGAAGAGCCGTCGATCCGGCGATCAATTGGATCGATTTGATCGTTATCTCGGGTTAGAAAAACAAGTTTATCCTCTTATCTATCGTCGTGTATCATCAATTTTAGGATTAGGACTTTAATTTATGTTTAATTTCATTTTAATTTCAAGTATGTTCTTCGCGAGTTCGAAATTTCTCTCCACTTCCATCTTTGATTTCTCCGTGATTACTAATCCAAATCGAGTGATTTTTGATTCCACGGATAGATCTTTGAGTCTTCTTTCCAAAAACACCATTTTCCCTAATTTCTCACCTCAATTCATCGTCCAATTTGACCAAATTCTAAAAGATATCTCGAAAATATCTAAATTCCCTGTGGATTCGACCCGTATTTACCATTATACCCCTCAATTCTCTCTTAATTCCCCTAATTGGTAAGTTCGGTATTATTTTTGACACGAGACCGTGTGAAAACGACGACCTCGCGGTCTCGTCCCGTCAGAGGACATATGTTATTGGTCTTTTACAAGAGACAAGATTAATTGGGTGTAAACTTGAGACTTCACCAATAGAGACTCGACTGAGGTTTTGGGATACTAGTTATCTAGTGTTGAAGGACACAAACTATCATCATCGACTACTAGGGAGGCTAATATACTTGATAGTGACTCACCCATATATTGTTTAGTGTCATTAGTCAGTTTATACAGGAACCTCATGGACAAAAGGTTGATCTAGTCTCATGTAAAGACAAAATATCATGCCATGGCAAACATTGCTTGCGAGATGGCATGGCTTCAATCTCTTCTTCAAGAGTCAAGTGTTATCCCTCAGATACCCTTACATATGTATTGTGACAACTAAGTTTTCATATTTATTTTGAGCAACTTCTCATTTTATGAGCAAGACTGTCATTTCATGAGCAAACGAAGCCTATCAAGCAAGACTGTCATTATGTTTGGGACACGGACCTCAAATGTGTCATCTCCATGCCTCATGTAGCTCGCCCGATCAATTGGCTAAAATGATCACCAAGCTGGGCATGTTTGATCTATACTCTTCAGCTCGAATGGAGTTTTAGAGTAGAGCTCAATAAGCCTTTTTATAGGCACAAGTCTCACATGAGACATTCTCATTCTCTCGCTTCTCTCTTCTATGTAAACACATGTACTCATGTTTCCATTTTATCGATTAAGGTTTTCTTTCTCCAGATTATGTATTGTAGTGCTTCTACACATTTGATCATAATTTTTCATGTTTTCATGTTTATATTTTTTTACATTCATAATATTTACAACATGATGATTATTTTCCAAATGATAATACTCCACATGAATATCAAGCATATGCCTGTGAGGGTCCTTCATAGGGTAAAGTTAAGACTAAAAATGATACTATTCTACATGCAGCATTCCTCCAACCATGAATGATACTCAGTGCTATGATGCAAAGTACCTTTACAAGCTCTCCAGAAACCCTAGATCCAGAAAAGAACATCTTTTTAATCTCTTTCTAGCTCTCTAAGAAGCCCTGCTATTGAAAAAAAACCTCTTTTTTGTCTCTTTGTCTCTCTCTAGCTCTCCAAGAAACCTAAAACCCTAGTTTTGATAAAAAGAACGACCTTTTGGTCTCTCTCTACCCTTCAAGTTTTCAACTAGTAGATGTTTCGCGTCAAATTATGGAGACCATTCCTACGAGAAATCTCCCGACTCCGCTGCCCACCCAGCAACACTGCAGGTAGAGGAGTCTGCGGCAACACCGTTACGGACGAAGAAAAAGAACCCAAATTCGGCAAGTTCAAGTTCTACAAGAGCAGAGGCCAGCACATACTCACTAATCCCCGTGTTCTCGACGCCATCATCCGCAAATCCGGCGTCCTCTCCACCGACACCGTCCTCGAGATCGGCCCCGGCACCGGCAACCTCACCGTCAAACTCCTCGACTCCGCCTGCCGCGTGATCGCCGTCGAGATCGATCCTCGGATGGTCGATTCCCTCCTCGATCGCATCTCGAACCAGAAAGTCGCCGACAAACTTCAGGTCTCTTTCTTTTCTCTCTCTCCGTTGGGGCTTGATTTCGCCGATTACGTCTCGATTCCGATCGGACTGGTGAAAAATAATTTGAAGTGATTTATATATATTTATATATTCAAATTCTCCTATCTGTCCGCGTCGCCGCGCTATTTCGCCGATCACGAACCGATTTCGTTCGACAATTGAAATAAATTCAAGTTATTTATGCCCAATGCAAATTCCAATTGCAAATCAAATTCTTGTTATTTATGCTGGAAGCTAAATTCAATCAACCAATTACACAAATTCAAAAACTTTAACATCTTTAAATGATAAATAAACAATAAAAATTCTTTGAAGTTCAAGAAATTTAGTGTTCCTACTTCTTTCAGGTGATCGCAGGAGATGCGCTGAAGATCGACTTCCCTGAGTTCGATCTCTGCGTGGCAAATATTCCGTACGGTATCTCGTCACCGCTCGTGGCGAAGCTTCTGATCGACGAAGGTGGTAACCCGAGACGCTTCCGCAGCGCCACTATTCTCCTCCAAAAGGAATTCGCTAAGAGAATGGTAGCGAAACCGGGAGATTCGGAGCGCAATCGGTTTTCCGTGAACGTGGGCTTGATGGCAAGCGTGAATCTTCTAATGGATGTGAGTAAAAAAGATTTTTTACCTCCCCCGAAGGTGGATTCCTCGTTAGTCAAGATCCAGCCGAAAATTAATCTTCCGGAGGTGGATTTAAAAGAATGGGAGAATTTAGTGAGAATTTGTTTTTGCCAGAAGCGGAAAACTCTTGGCGCGATCTTTAAGCAGAAGGGGATTGTGCAGGATTTGATGATTAAGAGCTTCACAGAAGGAAGAGAAGATTGTGGTGTGGAGTTTTTTAGAGAGAAGATTGTGGGTGTCTTGAGAGAGGGAGGTTTTATGGAATTGAGGGCGACTGCTCTCTCAGAGGAAGATATGTTGGGGCTTCTTTCTTTGTTTAATAGAGAAGGAATCCGCTTTCATAGTAGTAGGTGAGAGAATTTCTCACTCCATATCAATCTTCTATCTTCATTGGTCTATTATTTTTTTCCATGTCTGTAGTCTATCCTCTCTACATTGAATGGCTTTATGTTTGTGTATCTTGTCTGTCTCTTCTATTCTCTCTCTATCTTTATCTGCTCACTGCCCCACCCTCTCTCTCTCTCTCTCTCTCTCTCTCTTCTATCTCTCTCTATCTCTTCTCTTTTCTAGTCTCTCTCTCTCTCTCTCTCTCCCACTTGTAGAATTTTACACCATTGCTTGATAGTATGAAAACAATGTTTCTCAAAGTAGAAAATACATAAGAGATAATAGAAGGAAAAAGCTTTATTTGCATTTATGATACTGGTGTATTTATACAGATCAATATGACTGTTACAACCTAAAGGTCATATTCCTAACCCTAACTTACGATAGGGTATAAATATAATATTTGTAGGACATAAACATAATAAGAGGAAAATTAGGCTAAAGCTGTTATCCTTCATTCTTCAACACTCCCCCTCAAGTGCAGGAATGGATATTTATCATTCTTAGCTTGGAGATTAAGTAGACGAATTGTTTGACCAGCAATCCCTTGGTTAAGACAGCAGTACATTGCTCCATTGATGGAATATATTCTGTGCTTAGGACCTTCTTCTTCAGCTTCTCGTTGACGTAGAATCAATCTATGTCTATGTGCTTAGTTTGATCATGATTCATGGGATCTTGTGCTATACAAATTGCCGAGTTGTTATCACATAAAACTCGGATTGGTTCTTCATGCTGAATACATAGATCTTTTAGTATCTCACGAATCCATAAGATTTCGTCAACTCCGTTGGACAATGCCCTGAATTCTCCTTCAGTGCTTGATTTTGGTATAATGCTATGCTTTTTACTTCTCCAAGTGACTAAATTTCCTCCAAAAATTGTACAGTACCCAATAGTGGACCTAGAATGAACCAAAGTTTCACCAAAATCAGAGTCAAAGTATATTGATAGATTTAACTTATCTGTTTTCTTAAACGTGAGGTCGAGTCAAACAGTTCCCTTGAGGTATCTCAAGATTCAAAGTGCAACTTGATAGTGGGTTTTTCTTAGGCTATGCATAAACTGAGTTAGAACATTTAAGAACTATGAATTATCTGGCCGAGTGTGAGATAGACATAATAGTTTGTCAATTAATCTTTGATACGATTCTATTTCAATCCTAGGATCATCTTCTTTTAATGTTAGTTTATGATTAGTTTCTATAGGTGTGTCATTAACTTTTCCTTGTAATAGTTTAGTTTCATTTAACCGGTCAAGTATATACTTCTGTTGTGTCATGAGATATTCATTGTTTGAGTGGTTTATTTTGATTCCAATAAGCCATTTTAGTGTTCCTAGTCTTTTTACCTCAAAATGAGTAGTAAGGTGTTTCTCTAACTTTGTAGCTTCCTCAACATTATCTCATGTAATAATAATATCATCTACAAATACTACCAAAATTTTAATCCCTCCTATTTTGAAATGCTTAAAAAATAAAGTGTGGTCACCATTACATTGTTTGTATCCCAATATTCTCATTGTTTGTATAAATTTACCAAACCAAGCCCTATGCGATTGCTTTAGTCCATACAGTGCTTTCCTTAGTCTACACACCTTACTAGTATCACCGATTTCTTTGTATTCAAGAGGAATTTTCATGTGAATTGCCTCGTCTAAGTTCCTGTGCAAGAATGCATATTGTTGTAGTGGCCAGTCTAAGTTAACTGCTAAAGATATGAGTATATGAATAGTATTCATCTTTGCCATTGGAGCAAATGTTTCATTGTAGTTTATTCCATAGGTTTGTGTATATCCTTTTGCTACTAATTTGGCCTTATACCTATCTATCCTTCCATCATAATTATATTTGATGGTAAACACCCATCTAAAGGTCTACTGGTTTAATGGCTTGTTTTAATTCCACTACATCCCATGTTGTATTTTTTTTTCATCAAGGATTGCATTTCATCATCCATAGCTTGTTTCTAATGTGGATAGTGAGCTGCTTCTATTGTTGTATTTGGAATAATTTTTTGATTAAGATTTTTAAGGAAACTCTTGTATTTAGTGGAAACCTTTCCATATTTTAGATAATTAGTTATCGCATGTAGAATGGGTTTCACACAAGCTCAAGGGTGCTTTTTGAGTGCAATAGGTAGTTCTTCTTCTTCTTCTTCCTATTTCTCAGTAGAGGCATTGTCTTCACTTATTTCTCCCTGGGTTGTCTTTTCAATACCATCCAAGTTGTGAAGAGTGCTTTCTAGACCTCGATTCTTCCGTCTTACATAATACTTAGGTAAGGTGACAACATATGGACATTCTTGTAAGTTTGGTTGTTCAATAACTGCTTGATCTTCTTGAGATTGAGGCACCTCTCTTTCCTTGATTTCCTTAGGTAAATTAGGGAATGGTAATGTTGTGGGTATGTTGTCTTTAATGGAGTTATGCTCCCCTTGAGGATCAATACTGAGAAAATAATTGAAATTATTTTCATCAAATGTAACATCTTTGGTAACGAAACTCTTTCTCGTCGGAGGATTTAACATTTTTATCCTTTCTGAGTATTTGAATACCCGATAAACATGCATCGTAAGGCTTTAGAAAATAATTTTCTCTTGGCAAACTATGTGTGTGAATGTAGCTAATACACCCAAATACTATGAGTGTCAAACCACTTCTCAGTTTGATCAGAGGGAATGCTCTTTCTAGAATTTCAATTAGAATCTATAATTGTAAACTCCTTGAAGGTAACCGATTAGTTAGATGCACAATAGTCATTACGGAGAAGCCCCACAGATACTTAGGAATTTTAGCTTGTTCCATCAGTGTCCTACTCTTATCCATTAAATCTCCAATCTTCCTTTTTGTCAATCCATTTTGTTGGGGAGTATAAGTGCACGAGGTTTCATGTCATATTCCTTCATTCTTGAAAAGAGTCAGTAACTCGTTGTTACAGAATTCTTGGCATTATCTTTCCTGAATCCTTTAACATTTACCTCGAATTGTCTCCTAATAGATTGACAAAGATTCTTCAAAATTCTTGTTGCCTTGGATTTTTTCTTTAAGAAGGTATAGCCAACATAAATGACTATGACCATCTATCCGTACTAAAAACCATTGAAATCCATTTGTGTCTAGATGTGGAGACAATCTTCAGATGTCATAGTGGATAAGTTGAAAAGGTTTGTGACATCTGAGGTTCATCGAGGGGGTAGGTTTTCCTCTTTGACTTAGACAATTGATAGGCATCACATACTATCTTATCAATGGACATATTTTTAAAATAATGAGGATACATAGTTTCCAAAAGGTGAAAGGAGGGATGTCCCAATCTTCTATGTAGTAGTATCACTTTATCCTCTTCATTTGAGCTTGTTATTGCGCTTACTTGGGCATTAGATGGTCTTCTAGCCCTTGGAACTGGCTTAGGTAGGTAGTAAAGTTCGTGGCAAACTTTAGCAAGTCCAATCTTCCACCCATTGACCTTATTGCACAAAAACATTAGTATCGTCAAATAAAATTCTATATTATCTTAGTTTAGCTATCCTCTAAACTGACACTAAGCTTACAAACACTTTAGGGACATGTAAGACTCTTGATAGTAATCCTATTGGCTCTACATGCATACTTTTGATTTCAGTAACTTTTAGTAGTGTGCCATCAGCCGTTTGGACATTTTGTTATAGTGATGCACAATTCATATGACAAAAATTGGTCTATTATGGAGTCATATGCTCAGTAGCTCCCGAATCCAAAATCTATGTGTTTTGATATGAATTGGGTGTTGATAATGATGATACAACAAAGAAAATTAAATTCTTGCTTGAATTAGCGAAGGATGTCGATCTAATGACTGATTGAGGCAAAGTTGAGTTGGACATGAGATGTTGCATCTGCTATTGGAGGTTTTGTATTTGCTGTTGCATGTTCTTTGTGTCTAGAGGAGGATGATTATGCATCTGATTTTGAGGATGAGCATGCATATGTTGTACTCCATTTGCAGGATTTGCATCATTCTGTGTCCACTATGGTCCCCCTGGTATCCATTTCCATCCTCTAGACATATCACCTAAGGTTGAGTGTGCTATCATGTGGGCCTGAGGGACTTTGCCTTGGAGTTTCTAGTAGGTTTCCTTGACATGACCCCTTCTCTTACAGTAGTTACACCAGAGGTTCTCCTTATTTCTCATAAGTCCTTTCTTGTTCTGATTAGATATCAATGTACCATGTTGAATGGTTGCTGAGTTTCCAAGATGTGTCACCATATAAGCTATAGTTTCCCTCCTTTCATTTCAAGTAACCTACTTTCCTCACCTTATAATTGGGCAACTACTTCATCAAAGGTTAGAGGGTTTTCTCTGCTATATAATTGGCTTATGATCCCTTCAAATTCAGGTCTTAAACTGTGGAGAAGCTTGTAGACCCATCTGCTAGGATATATTCGCTATCTCCTAAGCTAGAAATTGGTGGTTGATAATGATCTAATTCACCGAATATGGATCTCAATTCGTTTGCATAGCTAATTAGTGAACGGTCACCCTAATATAACGTCCATGCCTCAGTAACTAGTTGAGCTATCTTGGAGTGATCATTCTTCTTTCAGTGGAAGCTAAGAACTGCATCCCATATTTCTTTTACTGTCGTATATTCAATAAAACGATTAGCCATTTTGGTTGACATGGAATCAAAGTATCCAGCTATATGGAACTTCTTCTTCCACAGTCCATTGCTTATGATGCAAGGCTATTTTTGGAGGGGCAATATCTGTCAGATGATCAACCAACTCTCTTGGTCTTAGGATAGCTTAGATATGTCGTGTCCATAAATATAAATTGTGACTGGTAAACTGACTTCTTGCAGCTACCACATGCAATTGACTAAACCACCGGTCACTAGTGGATATGGTAAGATTTGATGGTTTCGAAGATGTCTCTTCCATAGCGTAAGTAGTGGGCTTTTCCTCATGTGCCATAAGGTCAAGGGTAAGATATGTGTACTCCCTTCCCTCTTGTTAAGTCCTGGATGAAGAACTTAAAAAAAAGATGAAATAAACTGACCAATGGCTTTGCACAATCTTTGAGAATTCACCTTCCCGGTCTATCAATAGAGCAGCTCTGATACCATGTAGAATTTTATACTCTCTATTGATTGATATTATGAGAACAATGTTTCTCATAATAGAAAATATAGAAGAGATAATAGAAGGAAAAGCTTAATTTGTATTTATACAGATCAATATGACTATTACAACCTAACGGTCATATTCCTAATGGTAACTTGTGATTGGGTATAAATAAAATATTTTTAGGACATAAACATAATAATAGGAAATTAAGCTAAGGCTATTATCATTCATTCTTCAACACCACCTTCTCTCTAGCTCTCATGTTTCTAGCTTTCTCCCTCCCACCAAAGTACACTTCATCTTCCCTACATTATATATCAGTGTCTATCTCCTCCCTCTCTACCATCTATTTGTGTCTATCTCCTCTCTTCCCTCTTTTCTCTCTACATCTATCTATTTTCTCCTTGCATCTACCTTCTTGATCGATCAATGACCAGTCAATATTAAAAATATATAAATATCTACTAGTAGGAAATTAAAAATATTGAATAAATAAAATCATAATATGTGTGTATATGATATATATATATATATATATATATATATATATATATATATATATATATATATATATATATATATATATATATATATATATATATATATATATATATATGAATATGAGTAACTATCTCAGGTGATGAAAATTAAATAGATGACTAAAAACTAAAATAGTCACTCATCTAGAAATCTAGAAAAATTGAACTAGAAACTCGAACTAGTTATTAAAAATTCCAAGTTAAAAAAAATATCCTAACATCACAAAATCCAATTTTACATCTTCCCCTGCATCAGTCTTGTCATCTTCACCGGCCTTGTTATCTTTCTAATTTCCGTTGTAAACCATCAATTCGATGTTGGTATGGTTTCAGCCTTCCAAAAAAGACAAGCTTATAGGGTATGCTAATGGTACATAAGTAGAGGAAATGGATGGGTCTAAAAACTTGCAGTAAATAAAAGCACATATGAAAGGAACACATAATCGCATTAAAGAAATACTTGTAGATAAAACAAATCAAGTATAATGATTGGTAAAGATCGAATCCAAGGGTAGTTGGGTTGAGATGTTGCGATTGATGGTCAAACCTTTGGATTAAATGAAATTAGATGATGGAATGAGATTTGAAATCAGGGATGATGGAGGACTTAAAAATAAGAATAAATGAATCCAACACATCAAACCTGAGGTCAATCAAATTAATTTGAGGGGAAAATCAAATATCAAAAATCATTGTCACTGTAGGTTAGAGAATAGTAAAATGTCAATAAATTTAAATAAAATATAATTATAAATCTAAATGTAATCCTAATCTTATTTTATGACATAGATATGGCTCCTACTAACTCACAACCAATGTGAAGATGACCCTATATGTGGTAGATGAAGGCTTCCTATTGCATTTCCCAAACGATAGGTATTGGCATTGAAGCATGGATATCTTTAGGTACTCAAGAGAAATCAACAATATTTTTTCCCTATGACAATAAAACATATAAAGAATGCAAAAAAAAAAGTATTAAGAGGGTGAAAGGAATGAGTCTAGGCCCATTATTTGGCTCCAAGAATCCAACCACAAGGAAAGACAAGGGAACTTGAGGTTTTATGGAGATTCTTGGATGTAAACTCATGATTTCTCCTTTATTTGGACACAAAGGCTAAGATTGCACCCCATGCCCCAACCCCAATCAATTTTTTTTATAATTTGGGGATGCCTCGTGATTTGATAAAGCATCAAATAGGGCCCAAGGGCTGAGATATCATTAGTTCCCCCCCTTTAATTTCAAACTAAAATTCTTAGGAATGTCAAGCATGATTTAAGTCATCTAAATATTCAAAAATATATGCAGAATGGGCTAGATTATGCCACACCACCACTTTAAATGGCTGTTTGATGAAGATCAGTGACAAGTTATCTGATAGTTTTTGGCTCTTAAATCACATGTTGGGTAGGTGGAAATCCCATATTTGTGCCATGTTGATAGCTTTCATTCATACTAACAAGTACATGCCTCATTGTCTCATTTAATATCTAAACTACAACATTTTAATACATTTTATCATCATATTTGTCTATTTTTATGTCTATCATGCTATTTCACCTAATTATAGATTTGTTGTGTTTTACCTTGTAAAAAGTGTCAAACACTAAATCCAATTATTTTCTTAATTTTTAATGATTTTAATAATTAGGTGGATTCAAGGAACCAAAGAAGATGCAAATAGAAGGAGAATTTATGATGTACATATTCACTTTTGGCTAATTTTAATTTTTACATGAAACTAAGTCAAAATTCTAACCTTCTCCTTGATAATATTTTTTATTTTGGGTTTATAAATGGCGTGATAATGTGGATCATGTAATTCCCTAAAGTTTGCAACAAATTTCATTAAAAATGGGTTCTATTTTTCAAGATACAATATTTCTAGATTTCCCAATGTTTTGAATTTTTTAAATTATTTTTCGTATTTCAATAAGGCTAAAATTGGCAAAAAGGGGCCGACTAGGCATGGCCAATGTGGCGACTGAGGAATTGAGACCGCGAGGTCGTCACTTGCACACAGTCTCGTGTCAAAATAAAGTCCAAACTTATCAATTTAATGAAAATATCTCGAATTGAGGGGTATAATGGTAAATATGGGTAGAATCCCTAGGGAATTAGGGAAATTTCTAATGATCTCTTTGAATTTGATCAAATTGGACAATGAATCGATGATAGAAATTGGGGAAAATGATATTTTATGAAATAGAACTTCAAGACGATTCCACGGAATAAAAAAATCTTCGAATTTGACTTTGATTTCGCGGAGAAATTGAAGTTCGAAGTGAGGGGTAATTTTTGAAAATCAAAATCACGAATTTACCAAAAATTAGCTTGAAATTAAACTAAATTCCTAATCTAAACGAAAATTAAACAGTAATAGAAGATAGATTAGGATAAACCGTGATCACTAACCCACAATTGCGATTGGATTAACCCAATTAATCGCCGGAATCTAGGCTTTTCATCAAAAATCTGAAAATCACGATTGTGGAGTTCAAGCGTCAATTTCTTCCTCGTCTTTCGCCCAAATCTTGATCTTAAGCACTCCGTGGACGTGGAAATGAGTTTAGAAATGATTGAGATTAAGAGATTCAAGAGATTTGGTGTCTAAACAGTTCAATTTGATTGAATTGCTCTTGAATGCTTTACAAATTGGAAGAACATCTCAATTTATAGGACATTTCGGCGTAACCGTCTGATTAAATGCATCAACGGCTCTGATGAAACGCTTGATCGAGAATTATTACCGTTAAGTCGTGGCTGTTGGATCGCGATCGGACGCTCGAGATGAAGCCACGTCGACGCGCGTTATAAAATGCCTTGAAACGGTCGTCATTGGATCTCGATCGGATGCATCATATGCGTTTCTTCGCGATTTAATCTCGACCTTTATAACTCTTGCGATCAACGGTGGAGATTAGACACATTCGGTGTACCCTGATTGTGCCAAGTGTGGCCATCAATTTAAGTGAAGATCGACGGCTGAGATTGCACTCACGATCGAACGTCCCACACGCTGCCATGTCACCTCCTCATCGCGATCGTTGATCACAATCGATCAGACAGCTCTGATCGTGCCACGTCACCTACGCGCTTTAAATATTCTGAAAATCAATATTAAATTATAAAAATTGATTTTTAATTCTAGAAAATCCTTAGAAATTCATTAAAAATTCAGAAAAATTCAGAAAAATTCTATAAAAATCCATAAAAATTAGAAAATTCATAACTTTGAAAATATAACTCCAAATTAATCGAAATTTCTTTCATTTGATCAGAAATTTAATTATCTATCATTCTAAAAAGTCAAAATTAATAAATAACAAGAGATTTAATTTCTATATCAAAAATACATTCATTTCTTTAAGATTTTAACTTTAGAAAATTAAATGAATATTTATAAAAATGATTTCTCTCATTATTTGAAATTTAAAAACACATAATCTTAAGTAAAGATGGGTTATAAAATTATTTATCTTTAATTCATCATAATTAACCCTAAATTAAAGTATTTTGAGATTTTAATGATTTTTTCATAGAATGATAGATAAATACTCATAAATATGTTAACATGCATAGGAATGAAATCATTTATGCCTTAATATGTATCAATAATCATGTATTATTATGTCTAATTAGCATGTTATCAGTGACGCACACACATGACAACGTATGGCAGAGGCTAAGGGTGTGATAACATGCAATTTATATTGATAGTTACATGATTATGAATGTAAATTAAGACATAAAATATTCCATTCTTATGCATGTTATCATACTTTGAGTGCATATCTATCATTCTATGCAATTTAGAGTTATAATATTAAAATACATTATTTTAGGGACAATTATGTATAATTAAAGAATATATGTTAGAGCAGATTATTCTCATAATTTATTTGAGATTATAATAAAGTTTAATGTTAAATAATAAGAGAAAATATTTTTTTATACACATTTATTTTTTTGTTTTTATTTTCTAAAAGAAATGAGCGTATTTTTTAAATAAAAATGCATTGTCTTATTATTTATTAAATTTGACTTTTTAGAATGATATATTATTTAATTTCTAATCGAAAAAACAAATGTGGATTAATTTGGAGTTATATTTTTTAAGTTATGAATTTTTAATTTTTAGGTATTTTTTGGAGTTTTTCTGAAATTTTAGGAATTTTTCAGGATTTATTTTGAATTGAAAAACATTAAAAATTCTATTTTTTATATACGCTGATGTGACAACACACTTACGTGTAAACACATGGCAGCGTATGCACGCACCATGTGTCACACACGTGCACGCTTCATTAGCGCACGATTAAACATATGCACCCTATTAAGGACATATGCTAACAATTAATATCACGTATACATTTATACGCAGTATTTTATGTTATTTTTTTGTGTGGGACTATCTTTCTGCTTTAATATCTTCTTAGGTGATAAGGCACACTCAGAATTGTCTAATCAATGGAAACAAAATAGATTTAATCTTAGCCCCTCATTTTCTCTTAAGTGAAGGAGGTACATGGCAACATCTGAGTGGACTAATGAACTCGATTACGTGTGTTTTCGGTCGTTGTTGTTTATTGATTTCATGCAAGAAAATTTATATTTCCTTACTTAGTACAGTGTAAGCAAGGGTTGAATCCACAGGGAGCTGAGGTAATGGGATTAGACGTTCAAATGAAACGTGAGAGAGCATGGAAGAAGTGAGAGCTTGGAAAGAAGTGCGAATGTAAATGGGGTGTGTAGAGATGTATATGAGTGATAGTTTTTAGGTTTCTTTTTTAATTAAGAGAGAAATATGAATTCCAATGGAAAATTATTCAACAATGACAAATTAATCGTACCTGATTGTCGCTATTCGTGAGAGTTACGCTCTCCCAATTCGAGTATGATGCGATGATCGTCTGTCGTCCGTAGAGAGGGACTAATCACTTAATCTCGTCGAAATTGAGTATCAAATCGATGTATTTGTACATCGAATAGCTTAGTGTAGGATCAATTTGAATTAATATCAGAAAAGAAATAGAAAAATCAGAGTTGACCGAGTCAAAATCGATGATTTTTCTTAAAAATACGCCTTAATTCCCCGGTAACGGCGTCATTTGATGTAACGAATGCATATGGTCGTTGAATACACACGATGTCATGTCAAAATAAAGTCCAAACTTACTAATTTAAAGAATAATTTACGAATTTAAGGGTATAATGGTAAATAAGGGTCAAATCCACGGAGAATTAGGGAATTTTGAGAGATATCGTTGAAATTAGATCAAATCAGATGACGAATTGAGTTTAGAAATTAGGCATTTTATAATATTAAGAAAGATAACTCAATTGCAAATCCACGGAATCAAGTATCGAGTGATTTGAATGAGAATTCGTGGAGTAATCGAAGTTTGAAAAGAGGATAGAAATTCGATCGCGAAATTGATTTAAAACCAAAATTAAAACCAAATTAAACTTAATATACGATTCAAAAGTTAAATCTAATGCTAAATGACGAAAGATTAAGATGAAAACATGCAATCTAATCAAAGGCGCACTCAAAATGATCCAATTAATGGCCGGATGGATGGCTATTCATTCCGCGATTTTGAAGATGAACATTGTCATTCAAGATGTGATTTCTCCTTACTCCCTCGATCAATTTTCGATTTCAAATGCTCCTCGGACGTGGAAATGTGTCAAGAAGAGAAAAAAATTGATTGACTCTCGAATTGTGGTGTATAGACAGTTTGATTAATCTCGAAAATCCAAGGGTGTCTTTTCCGTTGCGAAGAACATTCAATTTATAGAGAAATTGGGCGTAACCATCGGATCAACGGTCAGATTGCGATCAATGGCTGAGATGACGCGTCATTTGATCAAAACGCGTGATTAATTCGCGTCTGTTGGATCGCCGATGGAGCGTCAAGATGCGTCCACGTTGCGCGAGGAAGGGATGCGTCGTTTCGTCGCTTTCGTTGGATCTTCATCGGATGGTCATGGTGAGTCCACGTGTCGACAGATGAGTCATCAAAATCGTCACTTAAATTGCGATTTAAAGCACGTGCTCTGATGGTGATCGCGTGGACCCAGAGTCCACCTCATCGACGCGCTTTAGTTGATGCGCTCGCATCCAACACATTCCATGCTGCCACATGTCCTGCAAATTTAAGAATTCGAGGGAACATAGTCCCACACAGAAGAAATAGATTAAAATGACGGGTATATAAGGTACACGGATTTAAGCGGTTAGTGTAATATCCGATTACGGATGCTTATAATATATAATAATATATGTATATAAATATCGCGCATACGTGTCACCTCCGCGCCACGTAGGTGCCCACGTGGGCTTGCATGGCTCTGCCACGTGGCCTTGCGTGCCACATCGCATCCGCACGGGTCCCACGTGATAAAATACCACCTTTTTGCCTTATTATAAAAGGATTTAAAATGAAAATAAATTCAGATAAATTCCAGAAAATTCCTAAAAATTTGAAAAAATCATAACTTTTAAAAGCGGGGCTGATGTGGTGCACGACGGACACGTGGCGGGGCCACGCAAGCCCACGAGGATGCCTGCGTGGCGCCTACATGGCGTGTATAGTAACGGGCTCGCAGATGATGGGCCCACATGTTAGTGTGCCTAGGTTAGAGTATTGGGGCGTACTTGGCCCAATAGGGCGACGCAAAGGCTTATGGGCGTTTCCCCTTTTATACGCACGTTTTTCTCTTATTTCTTCCTCGTGGGACTATGTTCCCTTTAATTTTTAAAGTGCACGACACGTGGAATCGCCTGACGCATCAGATGCGATCGCAATGATTGAGACATGTTGATCGCGTGGACTCGGGTCTGCCCGATTGCCATCAAACACACGTGCACAAAGAAGGGCCGAAGATCGCGTAAGTGACATCGGACGCTCGAGATTAAATCACGCTCTCAGAATCGTGGGCGACACGTGGCAGCACTTGGAGACGTTGATCTAGATCGGACGGGGGATATTTGTGGGATTGTGGGATCATGGCCCACGATAATCGTGCAATCGTGGCCGTCCATTCATCTTTGCCGAATCGGATGGTCCGCGATTTTCTCATGACTTTTCCTATGAAACGGTTTTTTTCCTCTTGTGTAAATTAACTCCTGATTGAATCGTGAAGAGATTAAGAAATTTTGGAGCAAAATCCTAAGTTCTTCATGAGCCCCCTGCGTTCTAGACTGAATTCTAACCAGATTGAGGCAGGATTGATCACGAATCGTTGCAAGAATTGATCGAATTCTTCCCTTGAATGCCGAACGTATGCCGAAGAAGAAACCAATCAAATACACTTCAATCGACGCGATTTGGAGCCTAATCTTCATGTCAATCGGGTTAGTAGTGTGAATCAATTATTCCTCTTACAATAATTGTAATTTAGATTAGATTTAGATAGTCAATTTCAATTTAGAAATCAAATTGTTCTTCATTTTCACCCAAATTGGGTGTGGATTTTTGTTGATCTTTAAACAAGGATTTCTCCCTAATCTTAAGTCCAAATCTTTTGATTTTGGTTTCATTGGATTCCTTGTTTCTTCAGCTTTTTTTAGATAGAAAAATCGTAAAATTTCATCATCATTTGGCCCTTCAATTTGACGTTTGACCATCAATTATTCATTTTAATCCAAATTTGGGCATTGACTTGCGGGGGCAATTACTATTTAAATACATGGTGAAATTTGACAATTTTAGTCTCTTTGGAATCCTCTGATCGTTAGCTTTCTATTCATATGTGAATTGCAAGATGTGGATATCATTTGGTTAGTCAATTTGATGATTTAAACCGAAGTGTTCATTTCGGGATTTCTCTGATCTTTAATTTTCAATAAATCATAATAAATCTAATTCTTCTCACAAAATCGCGAATTATATATCAAAAATTTTCATTTTATATATAGTTTCTGAATATATAATTTTTATTATATTTTATGCTCGTTTTGTCATCTGAGTTTATAGAAAGTCAACGGTTAGTCAAAGTCAATGCTTTGACCTTGACTTTTGACATTTCTTCGTCAAATCAGTTTCTAAATTCTTAAAATATCTTATTTCATCTATTTATATCATTAAAATTAATCAAATATCATTTTTACTTCTTAAAAACCTTAATTAAACCTAAGTTTGACCAAGTCAACTCTTCAATTAAAGTCAACCGTGTTCTCTGTGGATCGACCCGCTCTTTACACTATACTTGATTTCATATATTTGTTATTGTGAGCTGGGAATTATAAATTTTGTGTGACCGACGTTTGTGTGTTTTCGACGACCACATAAATCGCCTTGACATTAATCAATAGAGTTCAAACTCAACAAGAAATTTTCCCCAATTATTAATATTTTGTTCATAAATATTAATAAATTATGTATCAATTAAGGCCAATAAATCTGAAGGATGAGTGTAATTTAAGGAAGTATAGCTAAAGATGAAGAAGAAGTTTGCGAATGACTAAAAACACAAACAAAACTTATATCTTAGCAATAAATTGTTACTATTCAACATGGAAGTCCTCAAATCTAGACTGTCAACTCATAATTTTATGAATAAAATGCATAAATGAATCCCCAATCGAAGGAGTCCTACATAATAGCTCCATTGCTAAAAAATAGTCACTGCTTAATTGAAAAGGAGGCTGCTTTTGGAAATCAAAGGCTTGCATACTAAAATGCTCTTGGCGTGTTTTGGCATTCAAATTTTTAATTATCTTCAATCCCTCATTGAAATCTAATTTCTTGAGCTCAATAAAATGAAAATGACTATAGACCTCTAGGTTTTATTTATTGAAAATTTTCAAAAACAAGTCTATCATTGAGGAAAGAGAGAGTATTTATAGGGAAGATTTGGGCATGACCATTAGATCTCTCCATCATTGGATCCCATGTGTTGATATTGCTCCACATGGCTACTTGACGTGTCATTTTCGTGCGTCGTTAAATCACAAAGACGATGGTCAAACAAAATTTATAAAACCGAACTCACCAAGACAAGATATAATAATCAAGTATTGGGTAAGTATCGGGTCGATCCACAGAGAGGAGGGTTGACTTTAATCGTAGAGTTGACTTGGTCAAACTTAGGTTTAAAAGAAGTTTTAAATAAGAGAAAATCAGATGTAAGGAATAAAAATGATTTAAATAAGCTAGATAAGAAGTTTTAAGAATTGAAATCTCGGATTTGACAGGGAAAAGTCAAAAGTCAAAGTCAAAGCATTGACTTTGACCAGCAACAAGTGTTCTGCAAAATCAGAGAATCAAACAGAGTCAGAAGATTACGAAAATTAGATATTTGGAAACTAGAGAGAAAATGAAATTTATTGGTATATATTTCGTAATTTTTGGATAAGAAATGAATTTATTATGAATTATTGAAAATCAACTATTAGAAAATCCCCGAAATTAACACCTCAGAGGAAATCTTCAAATTGAATGGACAAATCCAAATCTTGAAATTTATATGTCAATGGAAAGCTAAGAACCAGAGAAATCTAAAGAGACCAAAATGATCGAATTCTGATTTGTAAATTGAAAGTAATTGACCCCGAAAGTCAACGTTTGACTTCTGATAAAGGATGAACAGTCCTCGGTCAAATGTCAAATTGAAGGGTCAAATGAACTCGGAATTTGATGAATTTGCTATTCACGGAAAGCTGATGAAAAGAGGAATCCAATGAAACCAAAATCAAGTGATTTAGAATTATAATCAAAGAGATATCCTATTTTCAAGATCAGCGACTTTTTGGACTAAAAATTAGGAAAAATGAAGAACACTATGAACTACTTTGCGAAATTAAAGATCTAAACCTAATAAAAATACAAATTACCTCTTGATAATCGATCGAACCTCACTACTAAATTGATTGCCGCAAGAATGGGGCCTCAATTCTCGTGGATTGAAGCGAATTTGCTCGGATTCTTCCTTGTGGACGTTCGGAATTCAAGGGGAAAATTCGATGAAATCAAGAGGTGAAGTCGTGATTATCATGCTTCAATGGATGCATCTCTACACACTTGGAAGCAGAGGATCACGAGAACTTAAGACCTTCCTCGAAACTCGCTTAATTTCTTCACGAGTCGATCAAAAGTTGAGTTTCAAAGGGAGAAATACATTGGTTTTAAAGAGGAAATTGGGCTCGAAATCGTGGGTGATGGAGGCGATCATGGAGGCGTTTTGCAAGGGTCGTGGGAGCGGTTCCACTTGGCGAGGACGCGGCTTCAATTCCGCGATGATTTTGACCGGATTTAACGGTGAAACAGCCTCAAATTTTTTCCACGATCGCACCATGATGGGGTCACGATCGCGCCGCGATCGGGCCACGATCATGCGTCGATCGTAATCTTGGAGCTCCGTCAATCATCGTCGGCTCAAGTAGGATCGATTCCGCGGCGAAAAACGTGCGATCACGCCGCGATCGCGGCTCGATCGCAGCTCGATCGGACCGCGATCGTGGGGTTCTTCCATGCCTTGTCTGCGCTCGTCCGATTATGCTCCAGCTGGATGAACGATCGCGATTAGTCTGATCCCGTGCGACGCGATCGTGAGGCGAATCCACCGCTGGCCGTCCGATGGAGCCGTGATCAAACTGCGATGGCGATCCGTCGTACCTGGTGCCTCCACGTGTCATCGGGTAAGGCGTCGATCCATTTCACTTACTCTCCTTTTTTTTAACACGTGCTATGATGGATGATCGCGTGGACTCGAGTCCACGCGATCGACGCGTTTTAAATGAAGCTTTTTTTGATCCGACGTTTACCACGCGTCCACGTCACCTGTAGAAGGTAAGTATCGTGTGGGACATAGTCCCACACGGAAGAAAAAAAATAGAACTTATGCCTATAAATTAGGGGGCGGTTTTAGGCTTATGCGTTACCGCCCCTACATACTAACCAGGGTCCCACTATTCCCATGGGCCCTCCACCTACCTGCCTGCCACGTGGCGCCCCACACGGGTGCCCACGTGGATCCCGTCCGCGTGGCCTCTTGCCACGCGTCAGCGCCCCCTTGTGCCCCACGCTGGCCACCCGTGGCTCTGCCACGTGGCCTCAGCGCCACGTCGCACCCACGCGGTGGACTCGCGCGCCACGTCAGCCGGTCGTGCATGCCACATCAGCTCCGCGCCACGTCATCACCTGCAGGTTAGTAAACCCTTTTTGCGATTTTTAAATAAGGGAAATTCAATTTAAAAATCAAATAAAATTCAGAAAGGAGGCTAAAACTTCCAAAAATCATATCTTAAAGTATACAACTCATTTTTGATCCAAATTTTCTCCATTGGATCACAAATTTCTTCCTTTTTAATATTATGTCATTTAAAATATATTTAGAAAGAATAAATCAAGATGACTTATAATTTACGTAAATCATTTCTCATTAAACATTCTAAATCATAAATTCATCCTAAAATCATTCTTCCAAACATTTACTAAAGTCAAAACTCATTCAATAACAGAGATTAACTTCTATTAATTTTGAACAAAAGATTAATCATCTATTAAGCATGAAATTATCACTAATTTATGCATAAATATCAACTTTAGTGAAATGACATGCCAATGGAGAAAATTCCTAAAAAGTATGATAACATGCATCATATTCACATAAAATAAGTATGAATATGAGTTAATTAGGATAAGAATTCAAGTTATAAATGCATGTTATCACTACTACTATGATGAAGAAATGGTTTGTTTGATCTCAGCCATAGGATTTTGCTTTAAGCACCATAATATTTCCAAGTTGCATCTTGAAGTCAGATGTTCCAAAGACTTGATGTTGTCCACTTATTGTGGAAGTGGGTGGTCTAGATGTTGCCATGTGATAGTTCCATGGGGTTAGTGGTCCAAATTTTTGGTCTAGAAATCTCACATGATTGTAAGGGAACCACAACCCTTCATGAATTTTAATGAAAATCAAAAACTTCTATCCTCCATTGAACACTCTTGAATTCATCACATCACTTGATATATTGAATAAATAAAGACAATTGGGGCCATGCGTGAGCCGAATTCCATGGCTTTTATATGAGATTATGATCAGCATAGCTATGTGCCTTAGGTTGGTTTACTATGTAATCAAATATCTCTCCATATTCATGCATGCAAATAGATGAATACATGTAGTTATATTATGTGCTCATCATGAATTTCAAAATAATGTGAATCATTAATTACATGCGCTCAATAGGAGCCAATATATAATAAAAGACACTTCAATTACTATCTGACATTGATAATTCAAAGAGTATTTAAATACATGAAAATAAATAAACTAGGCTCTAATTTAAAAATAGATATGCTTCACATAGTGAATCATTATGACTTTCAGTTGATATGTTTATGGCATGTTTATGTGCATTTTATAAGATCAGCATTATATATATATATATATATATATATATATCAATACATCCCTAATGTGTGTTAAATAGTACACATGAATATAACTAAAGTATATTTATAAAAACATGTGATGGAAATTTATGTGATGTGTCGATAAATTAAAACTTCAATATACATATGGATGATAAAATAAAATATTAAGCTTTATATATATACATAAACATATAAAAATGTCCTCCCCAGAAATTCACGTTTTGGAAGATCCAATACAACCTATGTATTTAAACTAATTTGTGAGAAGAAAGATAACAAGCCCATGTACTTGGACTAATTTGTGGTTTTCATGATATATTAAAAATAAATTTCCATATTAACCTATAGGTATATACATTTATTGAGACACACACACACACACACACACACATATATATACGCATGATACTAATGTGTATGTCTATTCATAAAAACAATATGTATACATGCAAAAATTTCAATGATGAGATAAAATATCTAGGTCAATAAACTGAATTTTTTTCTTGTACCAATGTGTACTTTGTCCATCGATTTGAATGCCATCAGTACATTCAATCAAAAAATTTTATACACCATTTTTTGTCTCCTTAATTTCAAGAACTTACAAGCATGAGAATGCAAGCAAAATTATCTAAAATAGATGTGTAGAAGGCTAATGGGTTGTCCAAGGCATCTTTAGTGGAGCCCATTCAAAGAAGAATCGTTGGCTCTCTCCTCGCACGGGTTTCAAAGAAAGAGAGAGAAAAGGAGGTCTCCTGTAGTGTTTCATTTTCTTCTTCTTCCTTGGGCACTCTCTCCTAGGGTTAGTCATTTTAGAAATGTTGTTCGCAAGTTTTCGAGGGATCAATAATATTCTGCCATCACTACATCAAACAAGAAATTTGATACACCATTTTTTGTCTCATTAATTTCAAGAACTTACAAGCATGAGAATGGAAGCAAAATAATCTAAAATAGATGTGTAGAAGGCTAATGGGTTGTCCAAGGCATCTTCAGTGGAGCCCAGTCAAAGAAGAATCGTTAGCTCTCTCCTCGCAAGGGTTTAAGGGAAAGAGAGAGAAAAGGAGGTCTTCTGTAGTGTTTCATTTTCTTCTTCTTCTTCCTTGGGAACTCTCTCCTAGGGTTAGTCATTTTGGAAATGTTGTTCTCAAGTTTTCGAGGGATCAATAATTTTATGTCATCATTACATCAAACAAGAAATTTTATACACCATTTTTTGTCTCATTAATTTCAAGAACTTACAAGCATGAGAATGGAAGCAAAATCATCTAAAATAGATGTGTAAAATGCTAATGGGCTGTCCACGGCATCTTTAGTGGAGCCCAGTCAAAGAAGAATCAGTGGCTCTCTCCTCGCAGGGGTTTAAAGGAAAGAGAGAGAAAAGGAGGTGTTATGTAGTGTTTCGTATTCTTCTTCCTTGGGCACTCTCTCTCCTAGCGTTAGTCATTTTGGAAATGTTGTTCGCATGTTTTCGAGGGATCAATAATTTTATGGCATCAGTACACCAAACAAGAAATTTTATACACCATTTTTTGTCTCATTAATTTCAAGAACTTACAAGCATGAGAATCGAAGCAAAATCATCAAAAATAGATGTGTAGAAGGCTAATGGGCTGTCCTAGGCATCTTTAGTGGAGCCCAGTCAAAGAAGAATCGGTGGCTCTCTCCTCGGAGGGGTTTAAAGGAAAGAGAGAGAAAAGGAGGTGTTATGTAGTGTTTCGTTCTCTTCTTCTTCCTTGGGCACTCTCTCTCCTAGGGTTAGTCATTTTAGAAATGTTGTTCGCATGTTTTCGACGGATCATTAATTTTATGTCATCAATACATCAAACAAGAAATTTTATACACCATTTTTTTCCTTAATTTCAAGAACTTACAAGCATGAGAATTGAAGCAAAATTATCTAAAATAGATGTGTAGAAGGCTAATAGGCTGTCCAAGGCATCTTCAGTGGAGCCCAATCAAAGAAGAATCGGTGGCTCTCTCCTCGCAAGGGTTTAAGGGAAAGAGAGAGAAAAGGAGGTCTTATGTAGTGCTTTGTTTTCTTCTTCTTCCTTGGTCACTCTCTCTCCTAGGGTTAGTCATTTTGGAAATGTTGTTCGCAAGTTTTCGAGCAATCAATAATTTTATGCCGTCAGTACATCAAATAAGAAATTTTATATTCCATTTTTTGTCTCCTTAATTTCAAGAACTTACAAAGCATGAGAATGGAAAGCAAAATTATCTAAAATAGATGTGTAGAAGGCTAATGGGTTGTCCAAGGCATCTTTAGTGGAGCCCAGTCAAAGAAGAATCGGTGGCTCTCTCCTCGCAGGGGTTTAAAGGGAAAGAGAGAGAAAAGGAGGTGTTATGTAGTGTTTCGTTTTCTTCTTCTTCCTTGGGCACTCTCTCTCCTAGGGTTAGTCATTTTGGAAATGTTGTTCGCAAGTTTTCGAGGGATCAATAATTTTATGCCATCGAGTACATCAAACAAGAAATTTTATACACCATTTTTGGTCTCCTTAATTTCAAGAACTTACAAGCATGAGAATGAAAGCAAAATCATCTAAAATAGATGTGTAGAAGGCTAATAGCCTGTCCAAGGCATCTTTAGTGGAGCCTAGTCAAAGAAGAATTGGTGGCTCTCTCCTCGTAGGGGTTTAAAGGAAAGAGAGAGAAAAGGAGGTCTTGCGTAGTGTTTCATTTTCTTCTTCTTCCTTGGGCACTCTCTCTCCTAGGGTTAGTCATTTTGGAAATGTTGTTCGCATGTTTTCGAGGGATCATTAATTTTATGCCATCAGTACATCAAACAAGAAATTTTATACACCTTTTTTTCCCCTTAATTTCAAGAGCTTTACAAGCATGAGAATGGAAGCATAATCATCTAAAATAGATGTGTAGAAGGCTAATGGGCTGTCCAAGGCATCTTCAGTGGAGCCTAGTCAAAGAAGAATCGGTGGCTCTCTCCTCGAAGGGGTTTAAAGGATAGAGAGAGAAAAGGAGGTGTTGTGTAGTGTTTCGTTTTCTTCTTCTTCTTCCTTGGGCACTCTCTCTCCTAGGGTTAGTCATTTTGGAAATGTTGTTCGCAAGTTTTCGAGGGATCAATAATTTTATGTCGTCAGTACATCAAACAAGAAATTTTATATTCCATTTTTTGTCTCCTTAATTTCGAGAACTTACGAGCATGAGAATGGAAGAAAAATCATCTAAAATAGATGTGTAGAAGGCTAATGGGGTGTCCAAGGCATCTTTCAGTGGAGCCCAGTCAAAGAAGAATCAGTGGCTTTCTCCTCGCAGGGGTTTAAGGGAAAGAGAGAGAAAAGGAGGTCTTCTGTAGTGTTTCATTTTCTTCTTCTTCCTTGGGCACTCTCTCTCCTAGGGTTAGTCATTTTGGCGATGTTGTTCGCAAGTTTTTGAGGGATCAATTATTTTATGCCGTCAGTACATCAAACAAGAAATTTTATACACCATTTTTTGTCTCCCTAATTTCAAGAACTTACAAGCATGAGAATGGATACAAAATTATCTAAAATAGATGTGTCGAAGGCTAATGGGATGTCCAAGGCATCTTCAGTGGAGCCCAGTCAAAGAAGAATCAGTGGCTCTCTCCTTGTAGGGGTTTAAAGAAAAGAGAGAGAAAAGGAGGTCTTATGTAGTGTTTTGTTTTCTTCTTCTTCCTTGCGCACTCTCTGTCCTAGGGTTAGTCATTTTGGAAATGTTGTTCGCAAGTTTTCGAGGGATCAATAATTTTATGCCGTCAGTACATCAAACAAGAAATTTTATACACCATTTTTTGTCTCCTTAATTTCAAGAACTTACAAGCATGAGAATGGAACCAAAATTCTCTAAAATAGATGTGTAGAAGGCTAATGGGCTGTCCAAGGCATCTTCAGTGGAGCCAAGTCAAAGAAGAATCGGTGGCTTTCTCCTCGCAGGGGTTTCAAGGAAAGAGAGAGAAAAGGAGGTGTTATGTAGTGTTTCGTTTTCTTCTTCTTCCTTGGGCACTCTCTCTCACAAGGGTTAGTCATTTTGGAAATGTTGTTCGCAAGTTTTCGAGGGATCATTAATTTTATGTCGTCAGTAGATCAAACAAGAAAATTTATACACCATTTTTTAGTCTCATGAATTTCAAGAACTTACAAGCATGAGAATGGAAGCAAAATCATCAAAAATAGATGTGTAGAAGGCTAATGGGTCTGTCCAAGGCGTCTTCAGTGGTCGCCTAGTCAGAGAAGAATCGGTGGCTCTCTCAGCGCAGGGGTTTAAAGGAAAGAGCGGGAAAAGGAAGTCTTCTGTAGTGTTTCGTTTTCTTCTTCTTCTTTGGGCACTCTCTCTCCTAGGGTTAGTCATTTTGGAAATGTTTTTCGCATGTTTTCGAGGGATCAATAATTTTATGCCGTCAGTACATCAAACAAGAAATTTTATACACCATTTTTTGTCTCATTAATTTCAAGAACTTACAAGCATGAGAATGGAAGCAAAATCATCTAAACTAGATGTGTAGAAGGCTAATGGGCTGTCCAAGGCATCTTCAGTGCAGCCCTGTTAAAGAAGAATCGGTGGCTCTCTCCTCGCAGGGGTTTAAAGAAAAGAGAGAGAAAAGGAGGTCTTCTGTAGTGTTTCGGTTTCTTCTTCTTCCTTGGGCACTCTCTCTCCTAGGGTTAGTCATTTTGGAAATGTTGTTAGCAAGTTTTCGAGGGATCAATAATTTTATGCCGTCTGTACATCAAACAGGAAATTTTATACACCATTTTTTGTCTCCTTAATTTCAAGAACTTACAAGCATGAGAATGGAAGTAAAATCATCAAAAATAGATGTGTAGAAGGCTAATGGGCTGTCCAAGGCATCTTCAGTGGCGCGTAGTCAAAGAAGAATCGGTGGCTCTCTCCTCGCAGGGGTTTAAAGGAAAGAGAGAGAAAAGGAGGTGTTATGTAGTGTTTCTTCTTCTTCTTCCTTGGGCACTCTCTCTCCTAGGGTTAGTCATTTTGGAAATGTTGTTCGCAAGTTTTTGAGGGATCAATAATTTTATGCCGTCAGTACATCAAACAAGAAATTTTATACACCATTTTTTGTCTCCTTAATTTCAAGAACTTACAAGCATGAGAATGGAACCAAAATCATCTAAAAATAGATGTGTAGAAGGCTAATGGGCTGTCCATGGCATCCTCAGTGGAGCCAAGTCAAAGAAGAATCGGTGGCTCTCTCCTCGCAGGGGTTTAAGGGAAAGAGAGAGAAAAGGAGGTCTTCTGTAGTGTTTTGTTTTCTTCTTCTTCCTTGGGCACTCTCTCTCCTAGGGTTAGTCATTTTGGAAATGTTGTTAGCAAGTTTTCGAGGGATCATTAATTTTATGCCGTCAGTACATCAAACAAGAAATTTTATACACCATTTTTTGTCTCCTTAATTTCAAGAACTTACAAGCATGAGAATAGAAGCAAAAAAATCATCTAAAAAAATAGATGTGTAGAAGGCTAATGGGCTGTCCAAGGCGTCTTCAATGGGGCCTAGTCAAAAGAAGAATCGGTGGCTCTCTCCTCGTAGGGGTTTAAAGAAAAGTGAGAGAAAAAGGAGGTCTTGCGTAGTGTTTCGTTTTCTTCTTCTTTCTTGGGCACTCTCTCTCCTAGGGGTTAGTCATTTTTGGAAATGTTGTTAGCAAGTTTTCGAGGGATCATTAATTTTTATGCCGTCGAGTACATCAAACAGGGAAATTTTATACACCCATTTTTTTGTCTCCTTAATTTCGAGAACTTACAAGCATGAGAATAGAAGAAAAATCATCTAAAAAAGATGTGTAGAAGGCTAATGGGGTGTCCAAGGCATCTTCAGTGGAGCCCAGTCAAAGAAGAATCGGTGGCTCTCTCCTCGCAGGGGTTTAAGAGAAAGAGAGAGAAAAGGAGGTCTTTTGTAGTGTTTTGTTTTCTTCTTCTTCCTTGGGCACTCTCTCTCCTAGGGTTAGTCATTTTGGAAATGTTGTTAGGAAGTTTTCGAGGGATCATTAATTTTATGCCGTCAGTACATCAAACAGGAAATTTTATATACCATTTTTTGTCTCCTTAATTTCAAGAACTTACAAGCATGAGAATATAAGTAAAATCATCTAAAATAGATGTGTAGAAGGCTAATGGGGTGTCCAAGGCATCTTCAGTAGAGCCCAGTCAAAGAAGAATCGGTGGCTTTCTCCTCGCAGGGGTTTAAGGGAAAGAGAGAGAAAAGGAGGTCTTCTGTAGTGTTTCGTTTTCTTCTTCTTCCTTGGGTACTCTCTCTCTCCTAGGGTTAGTCATTTTGGAAATGTTGTTCGCAAGTTTTCGAGGGATCAATAATATTATGCCATCAGTACATCAAACAAGAAATTTTATACACCATTTTTTGTCTCATTAATTTCAAGAACTTACAAGCATGAGATTGGAAGCAAAATACTCTAAAATAGATGTGGAGAAGGCTAATGGGGTATCCAAGGCATCTTCAGTGGAGCCGAGTCAAAGAAGAATCAGTGGCTCTCTCCTCGCAGGGGTTTAAAGAAAAGAGAGAGAAAAGGAGGTCTTCTGTAGTGTTTCGTTTTCTTCTTCTTTCTTGGGCACTCTCTCTCCTAGGTTTAGTCATTTTTGAAATGTTGTTCGCATGTTTTCGAGGGATCAATAATTTTATGTCGTCAGTACATCAAACAAAAAATTTTATACACCATTTTTTGTCTCCTTAATTTCAAGAACTTACAAGCATGAGAATGGAAGCAAGATCACCTAAAATAGATGTGCAGAAGGCTAATGGGATGTCCAAGGCATCTTCAGTGGAGCCCAGTCAAAGAGGAATCGGTGGCTCTCTCCCCGTAGGGGTTTAAGAGAAAGAGAGAGAAAAGGAGGTCTTTTGTAGTCTTTCGTTTTCTTCTTATTCCTTGGGCACTCTCTCTCCTAGGGTTAGTCATTTTGGAAATGTTGTTAGCAAGTTTTCGAGGGATCATTAATTTTATGCCGTCAGTACATCAAACAGGAAATTTTATACACCATTTTTTGTCTCCTTAATTTCGAGAACTTACAAGCATGAGAATAGAAGAAAAATCATCTAAAATAGATGTGTAGAAGGCTAATGGGGTGTCCAAGGCATCTTCAGTGGGGCCCAGTCAAAGAAGAATCAGTGGCTCTCTCCTCGTAGGGGTTTAAAGAAAAGTGAGAGAAAAGGAGGTCTTCTGTAGTGTTTCGTTTTCTTCTTCTTTCTTGGGCACTCTCTCTCCTAGGGTTAGTCATTTTGGAAATGTTGTTAGCAAGTTTTCGAGGGATCATTAATTTTATGCCGTCAGTACATCAAACAGGAAATTTTATACACCCTTTTTTGTCTCCTTAATTTCGAGAACTTACAAGCATGAGAATAGAAGAAAAATCATCTAAAAAAGATGTGTAGAAGGCTAATGGGGTGTCCAAGGCATCTTCAGTGGAGCCCAGTCAAAGAAGAATCGGTGGCTCTCTCCTCGCAGGGGTTTAAGAGAAAGAGAGAGAAAAGGAGGTCTTTTGTAGTGTTTTGTTTTCTTCTTCTTCCTTGGGCACTCTCTCTCCTAGGGTTAGTCATTTTGGAAATGTTGTTAGGAAGTTTTCGAGGGATCATTAATTTTATGCCGTCAGTACATCAAACAGGAAATTTTATATACCATTTTTTGTCTCCTTAATTTCAAGAACTTACAAGCATGAGAATAGAAGAAAAATCATCTAAAATAGATGTGTAGAAGGCTAATGGGGTGTCCAAGGCATCTTCAGTGGGAGCCCAGTCAAAAGAAGAATCGGTGGCTCTCTCCTCGCAGGGGGTTTAAAGGGAAAAGAGAGAAAAAGGAGGTCTTCTGTAGTGTTTCGTTTTCTTCTTCTTTCTTGGGCACTCTCTCTCCTAGGGTTAGTCATTTTGGAAATGTTGTTCGCAAGTTTTCGAGGGATCAATAATTTTTATGCCGTCAGTACATCAAACAAGAAATTTTATACACCATTTTTGTCTCATTAATTTCAAGAACTTACAAGCATGAGAATGGAAGCAAAAATCATCTAAAAATAGATGTGTAGAAGGCTAATGGGGTGTCCAAGGCATCTTTCAGTGGAGCCCAGTCAAAGAAGAATCGGTGGCTCTCTCCTCGTAGGGGTTTAAGGGAAAAGAGAGAAAAAGGAGGTCTTTCTGTAGTGTTTTCGTTTTCTTCTTCTTTCCTTGGGCACTCTCTCTCGTAGGTTTAGTCATTTTTGGAAATGTTGTTCGCATGTTTTCGAGGGATCAATAATATTATGCCATCAGTACATCAAACAAGAAATTTTATACACCATTTTTTGTCTCATTAATTTCAAGAACTTACAAGTATGAGATTGGAAGCAAAATCATCTAAAATAGATGTGGAGAAGGCTAATGGGGTGTCCAAGGCATCTTCAGTGGAGCCGAGTCAAAGAAGAATCAGTGGCTCTCTCCTCGCAGGGGTTTTAAGAAAAGAGAGAGAAAAGGAGGTCTTCTGTAGTGTTTCGTTTTCTTTTTCTTTCTTGGGCACTCTCTCTCCTAAGTTTAGTCATTTTTGAAATGTTGTTCGCATGTTTTCGAGGGATCAATAATTTTATGCCGTCAGTACATCAAACAAGAAATTTTATACACCATTTTTTGTCTCCTTAATTTCAAGAACTTACAAGCATGAAAATGGAAGCAAGATCACCTAAAAGAGATGTGTACAAGGCTAATGGGCTGTCCAAGGCATCTCTTGTAGAGCCCAGTCAAAGAAGAATCGGTGGCTCTCTCCTCGCAGGGGTTTAAGAGAAAGAGAGAGAAAAGGAGGTCTTCTGTAGTGTTTCGTTTTCTTCTTCTTCCTTGGGCACTCTCTCTCCTAGGGTTAGTCATTTTGGAAATGTTGTTAGCAAGTTTTCGAGGGATCATTAATTTTATGCCGTTAGTACATCAAACAGGAAATTTTATACACTATTTTTTGTCTCATTAATTTCGAGAACTTACAAGCATGAGAATAGAAGACAAATCATCTAAAATAGATGTGTAGAAGGCTAATGGGGTGTCCAAGGCATCTTCAGTGGAGCCGAGTCAAAGAAGAATCAATGGCTCTCTCCTCGCAGGGGTTTAAAGAAAGAGAGAGAAAAGGGGGTCTTTTGTAGTGTTTCCTTTTCTTCTTGTTCTTTGTGCACTCTCTCTCTCCTAGGGTTAGTCATTTTGGAATTGTTGTTCGCAGGTTTTCGAGGGATCAATAATTTTATGTCATCAGTACATCAAACAATAAATTTTATACACCATTTTTTGTCTCCTTAATTTCAAGAACTTACAAGCATGAGAATTGAAGCAAAATCATCTAAAATAGATGTGTAGAAGGCTAATGGGCTGTGCAAGGCATCTTCAGTGGAGCCCAGTCAAAGAAGAATCAGTGGCTCTCTCCTCGGAGGGGTTTAAAGAAAAGAGAGAGAAAAGGAGCTCTTCTGTAGTGTTTCGTTTTCTTCTTCTTTCTTGGGCACTCTCTCTCTCAGGGTTAGTCATTTTGGAAATGTTGTTAACAAGTTTTCGAGGGATCATTAATTTTATGCTGTCAGTACATCAAACAGGAAATTTTATACACCATTTTTTGTCTCCTTAATTTCGAGAACTTACAAGCATGAGAATAGAAGAAAAATCATGTAAAATAGATGTGTAGAAGGCTAATGGGGTTTCCAAGGCATCTTCAGTGGAGCCCAGTCAAAGAAGAATCAGTGGCTCTCTCCTCGCAGGGGTTTAAAGAAAGAGAGAGAAAAGGGGGTCTTTTGTAGTGTTTCCTTTTCTTCTTCTTCTTTGTGCACTCTCTCTCTCCTAGGGTTAGTCATTTTGGAAATGTTGTTCGCAGGTATTCGAGGGATTAATAATTTTATGCCATCAGTACATCAAACAAGAAATTTTATACACCATTTTTTGTCTCATTAATTTCAAGAACTTACAAGCATGAGATTGGAAGCAAAATACTCTAAAATAGATGTGGAGAAGGCTAATGGGGTATCCAAAGCATCTTCAGTGGAGCCCAGTCAAAGAAGAATCAGTGGCTCTCTCCTCGCAGGGGTTTAAAGGAAAGAGAGAGAAAAGGAGGTCTTCTGTAGTGTTTCGTTTTCTTCTTCTTTCTTGGGCACTCTCTCTCCTAGGGTTAGTCATTTTGGAAATGTTGTTAGCAAGTTTTCGAGGGATCATTAATTTTATGCCGTCAGTACATCAAACAGGAAATTTTATACACCATTTTTTGTCTCCTTAATTTCGAGAACTTACAAGCATGAGAATAGAAGAAAAATCATCTAAAAAAGATGTGTAGAAGGCTAATGGGGTGTGCAAGGCATCTTCAGTGGAGCCGAGTCAAAGAAGAATCGGTGGCTCTCTCCTCGCAGGGGTTTAAGAGAAAAGAGAGAAAAAGGGAGGGTCTTTTTGTAGTGTTTCGTTTTTCTTCTTCTTCCTTGGGCACTCTCTCTCCTAGGGTTAGTCATTTTGGAAATGTTGTTCGCAAGTTTTCGAGGGATCAATAATTTTATGCCGTCAGTACATCAAACAAGAAATTTTATACACCATTTTTTGTCTCCTTAATTTCAAGAACTTACAAGCATGAGAATTGAAGCAAAATATTTAAAATAGATGTGTAGAAGGCTAATGGGCTGTGCAAGGCATCTTCAGTGGAGCCACGTCAAAGAAGAATCAGTGGCTCTCTCCTCGCAGGGGTTTAAAGAAAAGAGAGAGAAAAGGAGGTCTTATGTAGTGTTTCGTTTTCTTCTTCTTTCTTGGGCACTCTCTCTCCTGGGGTTAGTCATTTTGGAAATGTTGTTCGCAAGTTTTCGAGGGATCAATAATTTTATGCCGTCGAGTACATCAAACAAGAAATTTTATACACCATTTTTTGTCTCATTAATTTCAAGAACTTACAAGCATGAGAATGGAAGCAAAATCATCAAAAATAGATGTGTAGAAGGCTAATGGGCTGTCCAAGGCGTCTTCAATGGCGCCTTGTCAAAGAAGAATCGGTGGCTCTCTCCTCGCAGGGGTTTAAAGAAAAGAGAGAGAAAAGGAGGTCTTTTGTAGTGTTTTCGTTTTTCTTCTTCTTCCTTGGGCACTCTCTCTCCTAGGGTTAGTCATTTTGGAAATGTTGTTAGCAAGTTTTCGAGGGATCATTAATTTTTATGTCGTCAGTACATCAAACAAGAAATTTTTATACACCATTTTTTTGTCTCCTTAATTTCGAGAACTTACAAGCATGAGAATAGAAGCAAAAAAATCATCTAAAAATAGATGTGTAGAAGGCTAATGGGGTGTCCAAGGCATCTTCAGTGGAGCCCGAGTCAAAGAAGAATCGGTGGCTCTCTCCTCGTAGGGGTTTAAGAGAAAAGAGAGAGAAAAGGGAGGTCTTTTGTAGTGTTTCGTTTTCTTCTTCTTCCTTGGGCACTCTCTCTCCTAGGGTTAGTCATTTTGGAAATGTTGTTCGCAAGTTTTTCGAGGGATCAATAATTTTTATGCCGTCAGGTACATCAAACAAGAAATTTTATACACCATTTTTTGTCTCCTTAATTTCAAGAACTTACAAGCATGAGAATTGAAGCAAAATTCATCTAAAATAGATGTGTAGAAGGCTAATGGGGTGTCCAAGGCATCTTCAGTGGAGCCCAGTCAAAGAAGAATCAGTGGCTCTCTCCTCGCAGGGGGTTTAAAGAAAAGAGAGAAAAAGGAGGTCTTATGTAGTGTTTCGTTTTCTTCTTCTTTCTTTGGGCACTCTCTCTCCTAGGGTTTAGTCATTTTTGGAAATGTTGTTTCGCAAGTTTTCGAGGGATCAATAATTTTATGCCGTGAGTACATCAAACAAGAAATTTTATACACCATTTTTTGTCTCCTTAATTTCAAGAACTTACAAGCATGAGAATGGAAGCAAAATCATCTAAAATAGATGTGTAGAAGGCTAATGGGGATGTCCACGGCATCTTTAGTGGAGCCCAGTCAAAGAAGAATCGGTGGCTTTCTCCTCGCAGGGGTTTAAGAGAAAGAGAGAGAAAAGGAGGTCTTATGTAGTGTTTCGTTTTCTTCTTCTTTCTTGGGCACTCTCTCTCCTAGGGTTAGTCATTTTGGAAATGTTGTTCGCAAGTTTTCGAGGGATCAATAATTTTATGCTGTGAGTACATCAAACAAGAAATTTTATACACCATTTTTTGTCTCATTAATTTCAAGAACTTACAAGCATGAGAATAGAAGCAAAAACTCATCTAAAAATAGATGTGTAGAAGGCTAATGGGGCTGTCCAAGGCATCTTCAGTGGAGCCACGTCAAAGAAGAATCAGTGGCTCTCTCCTCGCAGGGGTTTAAAGGAAAGAGAGAGAAAAGGAGGTCTTATGTAGTGTTTCGTTTTCTTCTTCTTTCTTGGGCACTCTCTCTCCTAGGGTTAGTCATTTTGGAAATGTTGTTCGCAAGTTTTCGAGGGATCAATAATTTTATGCCGTCAGTACATCAAACAAGAAATTTTATTCACCATTTTTGGTCTCCTTAATTTCAAGAACTTACATGCATGAGAATTGAAGCAAAATATCTAAAATAGATGTAGAGAAGGCTAATGGGGTGTCCGAGGCATCTTTAGTGGAGCCACGTCAAAGAAGAATCACTGGCTCTCTCCTCGCAGGGGTTTAAAGAAAAGAGCGAGAAAAGGAGGTCTTATGTAGTGTTTTGTTTTCTTCTTCTTTCTTGGGCACTCTCTCTCCTGGGGTTAGTCATTTTGGAAATGTTGTTCGCAGGTTTTCGAGGGATCAATAATTTTATGCCGTCAGTACATCAAACAACAAATTTTGTACACTATTTCTTGTCTCATTAATTTCAAGAACTTACGAGCATGAGAATGGAAGCAAGATCATCTAAAATAGATGTGTAGAAGGCTAATGGGCGGTCCAAGGCATCTTCAGTGGAGCCCTGTCAAAGAAGAATCGGTGGCTCTCTCCTCGCAGGGGTTTAAGAGAAAGAGAGAGAAAAGGAGGTCTTTCTGTAGTGTTTCGTTTTCTTCTTCTTCCTTGGGCACTCTCTCTCCTAGGGTTAGTCATTTTGGAAATGTTGTTAGCAAGTTTTCGAGGGATCATTAATTTTATGTCGTCAGTACATCAAACAGGAAATTTTATACACCATTTTTTGTCTCCTTAATTTCGAGAACTTACAAGCAGGAGAATAGAAGAAAAATCATCTAAAATAGATGTGTAGAAGGCTAATGTGGTGTCCAAGGCATCTTCAGTGGAGCCGAGTCAAAGAAGAATCAGTGGCTCTCTCCTCGCAGGGGTTTAAAGAAAAGAGAGAGGAAAGGGGGTCTTTAGTAGTGTTTCCTTTTGTTCTTCTTCCTTGGGCACTCTCTCTCTCCTAGGGTTAGTCATTTTGGAAATGTTGTTCGCAGGTTTTCGAGGGATCAATAATTTTATGCCGTCAGTACATCAAACAAGAAATTTTATACACCATTTTTGGTCTCCTTAATTTCAAGAACTTACAAGCATGAGAATTGAAGCAAAATCATCTAAAATAGATGTGTAGAAGGCTAATGGGCTGTGAAAGGCATCTTCATTGGAGCCCAGTCAAAGAAGAATCGCTGGCTCTCTCCTCGCAGGGGTTTAAAGGAAAGAGAGAGAAAAGGAGGTCTTATGTAGTGTTTCATTTTCTTCTTCTTTCTTTGGCACTCTCTCTCCTAGGGTTAGTCTTTTTGGAAAAATGTTGTTCGCAAGTTTTCGAGGGATCAATAATTTTATGCTGTGAGTACATCAAACAAGAAATTTTATACACCATTTTTTGTCTCATTAATTTCAAGAACTTACAAGCATGAGAATAGAAGCAAAATCATCTAAAATAGATGTGTAGAAGGCTAATTGGATGTCCACGGCATCTTTAGTGGAGCCCAGTCAAAGAAGAATCGGTGGCTTTCTCCTCGCATGGGGTTTAAGAGAAAGAGAGAGAAAAGGAGGTCTTATGTAGTGTTTCATTTTCTTCTTCTTTCTTGGGCACTCTCTTTCCTAGGGTTAGTCATTTTGGAAATGTTGTTTGCAAGTTTTCGAGGGATCAATAATTTTATGCTGTGAGTACATCAAACAAGAAATTTTATACACCATTTTTTGTCTCATTAATTTCAAGAACTTACAAGCATGAGAATCGAAGCAAACTCATCTAAAATAGATGTGTAGAAGGCTAATGGGCTGTGCAAGGCATCTTAAGTGGAGCCTAGTCAAAGAAGAATCGATGGCTCTCTCCTCACAGGGGTTTAAAGGAAAGAGAGAGAAAAGGAGGTCTTATGTAGTGTTTCGTTTTCTTCTTCTTTCTTGGGCACTCTCTTTCCTAGGGTTAGTCATTTTGGAAATGTTGTTCGCAAGTTTTCGAGGGATTAATAATTTTATGCTGTGAGTACATCAAACAAGAAATTTTATTCACCATTTTTTGTCTCCATAATTTCAAGAACTTACAAGCATGAGATTAGAAGCAAAATCATCTAAAATAAATGTAGAGAAGGCTAATGGGGTGTCCGAGGCATCTTCAGTGGAGCCGAGTCAAAGAAGAATCAGTGGCTCTCTCCTCGCAGGGGTTTAAAGAAAAGAGAGAGAAAAGGAGGTCTTGCGTAGTGTTTCGTTTTCTTCTTCTTCCTTGGGCACTCTCTCTCCTAGGGTTAGTCATTTTGGAAATGTTGTTAGCAAGTTTTCGAGGGATCATTAATTTTATGCCGTCAGTACATTAAAAAAGAATTTTTATACACCATTTTTTGTCTCCTTAATTTCAAGAACTTACAAGCATGAGAATAGAAGAAAAATCATCTAAAATAGATGTGTAGAAGGCTAATGGGGTGTCCAAGGCATCTTCAGTGGAGCCCAGTCAAAGAAGAATCGGTGGCTTTCTCCTCGTAGGGGTTTAAGGGAAAGAGAGAGAAAAGGAGGTCTTTTGTAGTGTTTCGATTTCTTCTTTTTCCTTGGGAACTCTCTCTCATAGGTTTAGTCATTTTCGAAATGTTGTTCGCATGTTTTCGAGGGAACAATAATTTTATGCCATCTGTAAATCAAACAAGAAATTTTATACACCATTTTTTGTCTCATTAATTTCAAGAACTTACAAGTATGAGATTGGAAGCAAAATCATTTAAAATAGATGTGGAGAATGCTAATGGGGTGTCCAAGGCATCTTCAAAGGAGCCGAGTCAAAGAAGAATCAGTGGCTCTCTCCTCGCACGGGTTTAAAGAAAAGAGAGAGAAAAGGAGGTCTTATGTAGTGTTTCATTTTCTTCTTCTTTCTTGGGCACTCTCTCTCCTATGTTTAGTCATTTTCGAAATGTTGTTTGCATGTTTTCGAGAGATCAATAATTTTATGCCGTCAGTACATCAAACAAGAAATTTTATACACCATTTTTTGTCTCCTTAATTTCAAGAACTTACAAGCATGAGAATGGAAGCAAGATCACCTAAAATAGATGTGTAGAAGGGTAATGGGCTGTCCAAGGCATCTCCAGTGGAGCCCAGTCAAAGAAGAATCGGTGGCTCTCTCCTCGCAGGGGTTTAAGAGAAAGAGAGAGAAAAGGAGGTCTTCTGTAGTGTTTCGTTTTCTTCTTCTTTCTTGGGCACTCTCTCTCCTAGGGTTAGTCATTTTGGAAATGTTTTTAGCAAGTTTTCGAGGGATCATTAATTTTATGCCGTCAGTACATCAAACAGGAAATTTTATACACCATTTTTTGTCTCCTTAATTTCGAGAACTTACAAGCATGAGAATAGAAGAAAAATCATCTAAAATAAATGTGTAGAAGGCTAATGGAGTGTCCAAGGCATCTTCAGTGGAGCCGAGTCAAAGAAGAATCAGTGGCTCTCTCCTTGCAGGGGTTTAAAGAAAGAGAGAGAAAAGGGGGTCTTTTGTAGTGTTTCCTTTTCTTCTTCTTCTTTGGGCACGCTCTCTCTCCTAGGGTTAGTCATTTTGGAAATGTTTGTTCGCAGGTTTTCGAGGGATCAATAATTTTATGTCGTCAGTACATCAAACAAGAAATTTTATACACCATTTTTTGTCTTCTTAATTTCAAGAACTTACAAGCATGAGAATTGAAGCAAAATCATCTAAAATAGATGTGTAGAAGGCTAATGGGCTGTGCAAGGCATCTTCAGTGGAGCCCAGTCAAAGAAGAATCGGTGGCTCTCTCCTCGCAGGGGTTTAAAGAAAAGAGAGAGAAAAGGAGGTCTTCTGTAGTGTTTCGTTTTCTTCTTCTTTCTTGGGCAATCTCTCTCCTAGGTTTAGTCATTTTGGAAATGTTGTTGGCATGTTTTCGAGGGATCAATAATTTTATGCCGTCAGTACATCAAACAACAAATTTTATACACTATTTTTTGTCTCTTTAATTCCAAGAACTTACAAGCATGAGAATGGAAGCAAGATCATCTAAAATAGATGTGTAGAAGGCTAATGGGCGGTCCAAGGCATCTTCAGTGGAGCCCTTTCAAAGAAGAATCGGTGGCTCTCTCCTCGCAGGGGTTTCAGAGAAAGAGAGAGAAAAGGAGGTCTTCTGTAGTGTTTTGTTTTCTTCTTCTTCCTTGGGCACTCTCTCTCCCAGGGTTAGTCATTTTGGAAATGTTGTTAGCAAGTTTTCGAGGGATCACTAATTTTATGCCGTCAGTACATCAAACAGGAAATTTTATATACCATTTTTTGTCTCCTTTAATTTCGAGAACTTACAAGCATGAGAATAGAAGAAAAATCATCTAAAATAGATGTGTAGAAGGCTAATGGGGTGTCCAAGGCATCTTCAGTGGAGCCCAGTCAAAAGAAGAATCAGTGGCTCTCTCCTCGCAGGGGGTTTAAAGAAAAGAGAGAAAAGGGGGTCTTTTAGTAGTGTTTCCTTTTTCTTCTTCTTCCTTGGGCACTCTCTCTCTCCTAGGGTTAGTCATTTTTGGAAATGTTGTTCGCAGGTTTTCGAGGGATCAATAATTTTATGCCGTCAGTACATCAAACACGAAATTTTATACACCATTTTTTTGGTCTCCTTAATTTCAAGAACTTACAAGCATGAGAATTGAAGCAAGATATCTAAAATAGATGTGTAGAAGGCTAATGGGCTGTGCAAGGCATCTTCAGTGGAGCCAAGTCAAAGAAGAATCGGTGGCTCTCTCCTCGCAGGGGTTTAAGGGAAAGAGAGAGAAAAGGAAGTCTTCTGTAGTGTTTTGTTTTCTTCTTCTTCCTTGGGCACTCTCTCTCCTAGGGTTAGTCATTTTGGAAATGTTGTTAGCAAGTTTTTCGAGGGATCATTAATTTTATGCCGTCAGTACATCAAACAAGAAATTTTATATACCATTTTTTGTCTCCTTAATTTCGAGAACTTACAAGCATGAGAATAGAAGAAAAATCATCTAAAATAGATGTGTAGAAGGCTAATGGGGTGTCCAAGGCATCTTCAGTGGAGCCCAGTCAAAGAAGAATCAGTGGCTCTCTCCTCGCAGGGGTTTAAAGAAAAGAGAGAGAAAAGGGGGTCTTTTGTAGTGTTTCCTTTTGTTCTTTTTCCTTGGGCACTCTCTCTCTCCTAGGGTTAGTCATTTTGGAAATGTTGTTCGCAGGTTTTCGAGGGATCAATAATTTTATACCGTCAGTACAACAAACACGAAATTTTATACACCATTTTTTGTCTCCTTAATTTCAAGAACTTACAAGCATGAGAATTGAAGCAAAATATCTAAAATAAATGTGTAGAAGGCTAATGGGCTGTGCAAGGCATCTTCAGTGGAGCCAAGTCAAAGAAGAATCGGTGGCTCTCTCCTCGCAGGGGTTTAAGGGAAAGAGAGAGAAAAGGAAGTCTTCTGTAGTGTTTCGTTTTCTTCTTCTTCCTTGGGCACTCTCTCTCCTAGGGTTAGTCATTTTGGAAATGTTGTTAGCAAGTTTTTCGAGGGATCATTAATTTTATGTCGTCAGTACATCAAACAAGAAATTTTATATACCATTTTTTGTCTCCTTAATTTCAAGAACTTACAAGCATGAGAATAGAAGAAAAATCATCTAAAATAGATGTGTAGAAGGCTAATGGGGTGTCCAAGGCATCTTCAGTGGAGCCCAGTCAAAGAAGAATCAGTGGCTCTCTCCTCGCAGGGGTTTAAAGAAAAGAGAGAGAAAAGGGGGTCTTTTGTAGTATTTCCTTTTCTTCTTCTTCCTTGGGCACTCTCTCTTTCCTAGGGTTAGTAATTTTGGAAATGTTGTTAGCAAGTTTTCGAGGGATCAATAATTTTATGCCGTCAGTACATCAAACAAGAAATTTTATAGACCATTTTTTGTCTCCTTAATTTCAAGAACTTACAAGCATGAGAATTGAAGCAAACTCATCTAAAATAGATGTGTAGAAGGCTAATGGGTTGTGCAAGGCATCTTCAATGGAGCTGATGTAGGATATTCTAGAAGAGGTATCTAAATCCTACAATATGGGGAGGACCTATGAAATGATATCACTAGGAATTATGTTTATAAATCAGTGGAGATATATTTCAAGAATATAAGGTCATATAAAGATTTTAGTAGAGACGATAATAGGAATAATAAGATAAGAGAAGAGACAAAGGAAGAGAATAAGAGCAGAACTAAGAGAGAGGTTGTGAATAGATATAGAGGTAATAATATAGAGGAATAAAAGAGTGATGAAATAGAGAAGAGGTAAGAACAGAGATTACTTAGAGGAGAGATTTAAGAGGAGTGAATAAGGATGGACTTAAGATATTATAAAGCAAACTATAGATCACGGTTTAGAGGATAGAGGATGATACCTGAAATGATGCGAAGTAGAAGCCCTTGGAAACCACTCCACGATCAAGATGAAATCTCTTTTTGCTTCTTACTGTGAGGAATATGAAAGAGGACAGAAATGGGGGAGAAGAGATAGGAGGATAGAACTCGGAAAGGAGAGAAGGTGCGGGAGAATGGAGAAACACAGGAAGAACAGTGAACCACAGGGTAAAATCGAACCGGAACCAACGTAACCAATTTTGATAAAAAACAACATCCGTCTTCTATTACAATCGTCTCTTTTATAGGAAGAAAGAGAGGTTTCAAAAAGAGAGAATAGTCAACGGTCGTTTACGCAATTTTTCGCAGACCGTCTCGCGTCTTTCGGATTTCCGATTTTGCAGGACCGTCGATCACAAAATCGCTGGAATCTTGCGTTGACGCGTGGTAAGTGGCGGTTTCTCCTGCGGCTTTCTCTCGCGACGGGTAGAGGAGGCGAGCGATGTCTTGTACGTAGTCAAGTTGACGTCTTCTCCAGGCGATTCATCTTCACGCTTCATCAGATATGGCCGATGGTAAATGGGAATGGATGAAGTCTATTTGTGTGTTTTCATGTGCCGACGATGGACGATAGTTGATAGGTGAAATCTCCGTAACTTCGTGAGGAACTCGTCAGTGAAGATATTTAACACGATAATTGCAGCGATCGTGGATAACTTGGAGGATTTATTTTCCTGTCCTTTGAAGTTTCTCGGTTTTTATCAGCAGATGACGTCCGATGCATTAATCCGAGGGAATCCGAAGTCTTGTTGTCTTCTAGTGAGTTTCCGAGGTGAGATGAAGAGAAGCTCGGAATGGTTGACGAAATTCTGATCTCATTGCATCGTCTCGTGTCTTCGAGTTTATTCACGTGGAGTCTTTTAACCTTCACTGTTCTATGTTATTAGAGAAAGGTTGCATGGAATGACTTGTTAGTTGTGCACGTAGGATGGTGGTAATAATCTTCAACCCAAGCTTTCATAGTTTGCTGCAAAGGTGTAGATCTCGTCGGAGGTAACCCTCCTGGCTTGGACTTCCTTTAGGCTCTCACAATTTGGTTTTACCTGTCTTTACTGTCCTCTTGATAGTTGTTGACAGCTGCGATCGTTGGAGATGTCAATAGTTGACCGGTTATCAACAGGAATACCAGGTCTTCTTAGTCTTTAGGAATCATAGATACATTGCTCCACATGATTTGTTTGCCATGTATTTCCTTCATGCTTTATGATGGCTGAGGGCTGAGATGTAGAGTCTTCTTGATCTTTGGATAGTCTTGGAGTAGACCCACAGTTAAAGTATTACTTAGATCTAAAATTCTATCTCAAGGTGGTTTTCAAAGAAAGAAGAAATTAGAAATCAAGGATGTTCCTATTGACTTCTTGAGATCATTACTTTATAAATATACAAGGTTCCTATGATATGGTGGATAAGGTTTGGAAATTAGGATCATATATCAAGGAAGAAGGTGGTTGACTTGGTCCACTCAAAGAATTATAAGTATCTAAAGATAAGGCTAATTTCTTTTGACCAAGTCAATCATTAGATCAGTGTAAAATAAGAAGAGGAGGGGAGATAATTCCCTTAAGATCTACTCTCTCTTTAATTATTTAGAGAGGTCTTCTTCATCCATTTAAGGAATGGATAATTTCACAAAGTGGTAGATAAGGAGGAGGAGGAGGAGGATATGTTCACTTAGAGCCCTTGTGTTCATGTTTCAAAATAATTCTCCATCATTCCCCCGGGGTTGGAGGACTTCATCTCCGAGGAAGTGTCTTTCATATATAATAAAAGTCAGAAGCAAATGAGGGGCATAATGTAATGGATCAAGAGAAGTAATCCAAGAAGCATCACTTATTGTATTGCCATTCTATTGTAATAAAAATAAGTAATCATCCTCTTTAGAATCAGTGATAATAGTTCATTGATCAATGATCATATCTATAAGTCCAACATTAGACACAAGAGTAGAAGAAGGAAAAATAATTTGGAAGGAATTGACTTTCAAGAGGATGGGGAGATGAAAAAAATTTTAATAGGTGCATCATTATGCTCAGGAAATTCTAATAAATACAAAGTAGTAAGTGAAATAGATATGCCCCAATAAATATGATACCAAATATGTGTATTAGTTTTAAGAGAAGTTTAAAAGGAATATAATTTTTTTGTTGAAATGCAAAAGAGAATTTAAGAAGTATAGGAGGGTGAAATTTAGTATCTACTAAATCACTTGGTTTAAGAATTTTATATCTTCTAGGAAAAGCAATAAAGGTTTTATATCGTTTATATGATGATGCAAATTTTTTTAAAACAATATCATGAATGATATGATCATGCTCAATGGATATTGTCTTATCTAATTCATGAATTTCATCTTCTAATTCAATATTCTTACTATCATTAGTAGGTAAAGGATTGGAATCATCCATAACTATGATCATTTTGGAGCAATTAGCTTTAACATGCCCTACTTTCCTGCATTGATAACACCTAATGATCCTATTGGATCTAGGGGTAGGGTTTATGCATTGGATGGTCTTTGGAAGGCTATTACTCATATCCTCATTGAGGTATTCTTTTGGATCTTCTACTTCCTTAAACATAGGGATGTCCACTTTAACTTCATTATACTCATAATCAATCCTATCATTTGGAAAATAATCATTAGAAGGCACAGAATTAGAGGAATCAAGATGATCATTAAGAGGTTCTTTTGGAATCTCTATTTGAGGAGAGTTATCTTCCCAAGAATCTGAATCGTCTAGAGATTCTAACTTCTTAAGCCTCATGTCTAGCTGATCTATTTCCTCCATAAGGGCTCTAGCCCAAGTAGGTATGGGTTCCTCTAGAGATTCTAGGTTCTCATTTTCATGGTCATGCTGATCAACTTCATCAATAAGGGCTTGCAAATTAGCATTAGTGGCTTGCAAGTTAACATTAGTGGCTTGCATACTCTCTATCATAACTCTAGCCCAAAGAGGCATGGGTTCCTCTTGGGTGGGATCATCAAGGATATGCAAAGTATTGCTACCAACATTCATATCAGCAGTAGTGTTAGAAGCAATGGATTTTGATCTAGTATTCATAATGATTAAAAATCAATGATGACATGATAATGATTCCCACTTAAATGATATCAATTCAAACTGAGCTCTGATACCAAATATGATGTAGGATATTTCTAAAATTGATAATATTCCTACAAATTAGGGAGGACCTATGAAGTGATATCACTATGAAAGGAATTTATGATTCAGTGAGAATATATCGAAGAATAATTTAGAAGTATGAAGAGAAGATTTTAGATGAAAAGGTAATATATATATTTATATATTACTAATGAATTAGACTATAGTTATGAAGAGGAGAAGAATAGGTATAATGTTAAGTAGCTTAGATGATGATGAAATAATGATAGAAATGATGACAGAGAATGTGAGGAGAAGAGATATAATATTATATATTTAATAAAGAAAATGGAGGAGAAGAAAAGATCGGCAGTGATGATGACGATAAAGATATGGGTTGTGACAGGAAGAAATTGGATAGGGTGCCGAGAGGATCGGATAATAATTTATATTTAATATAGATGAAATAAGAATAGAGGAGATAATGGTGATAATAGAGAATAGAGAAAGAGATATACGAAAATAGATAATATGTAAGAACATGGAATAGATAGGGGGAGATTTAAGAAGAGTGAATAATATGGACTTATGATATCATATACGAACTATTACACGGGAAGAGAAGAGAGGATGATACCTGAGAGAAAGGAAAACGATGCTCCCGAATCGCTCCACTAATCCAGATATTCCTCGAGATAACCTCTGACGGTAAATGAGTGAAAGAAGACAGAACGGGAGGGAGAAAGGGAAAGGAGGGTAGAACTCGGAGAGGAGAGAAGGTGGGAGAAGCATAGGGATACACGAACACAAAGGGTAAATCGTAACCAAACAGGTAACCAGTTTTAACAAATTCAACATGTCTTCTGTCATTTACAGTCGTGCGTTTTATAGAATTTAATAATGGAGGTTATGGGGAAACGACGCGTCGACTGGTATCTGTTGATTGGGGTAGTTGTAACACTATCGGGCTTTTCTCCTCTAACGCATTTTCCCGACGATTCCGCGTTAACTGGGCACGCTTTACCTCCATCGTTGGTAGCTAGTTGACGTCGGAATATATCCTTCGATGGGGTGACGAGAGGGCAGAGGTGGTCGTCTGATAATTCACGTGATTATTCTTCGCGCTCACGTTGGGTATTTGTGCGAGTTTCGTGACGACGCCCAGGGTGAAAGTCGACAAGGAGGATGAATGATATTCTTCTGTTGTCTCCTCTTTGTTTCCGAGCCCGTAGGCATGTTGACGGGTTTGGCGTCCTTTGGCTTTCACTCGATAGGTCGACGACGTCCCCATCGGCAATTACTGTGAATTACTGGAGAAGGTAATAGCAGGCAATGAGAAGCTTTCCCGGTGGACGAGACACGTAACGCCGTGGAGCTCTATCCTTGGATTAGTCGATCAGGGAGTTGGCGTGAATAGAGTTCACGATGAAGACAGGAATCTTTGACTATTCTGGCTTAACCACAGCAGGGGCGGAGGTTGAATAAACTGTATTTTCCGATAATCTGCAGCCGATGTCCAATTTGTATTCATGAGCTTGATAATTACGAGGATTGCTTTTGGGAGATCATTCTTTTTCCTCCTTAGTCATGGAGGTGATGTTCACAGTAGAGATTGTCCTTGTTGTTGAAGCTTTTACTTATGCACGGAGATGTTGCTCAAGAGAAGATGAGGATGACTTATCCTCATGATGATCTTCTTTGTTGTTTAATCATGGCCGTCTTCTTTAATGGTAGATTGCTCCAAAATTATTACCAACATCTTCAACTCTTCAATCTGATTGGAGTCACTATAGGCAGGGAATTATTCATGAATAGGATAGAAAGATAAGTTGTTCCCTTAATAATAGATCTCTTCTTAAAAATTCTAACTAAAGGTGGTTTTCAAAGAGAAAAGGGAATATAACACAAAGGTGTTCCTATTGAATTTTCTTTCTTGAGATCATTAATTATAATTATAAGAGGTGCCTATGATATAGTGGATATGGTTTGGAAAATAAGGACCCTATATCAAGGTAAAATGGTGGTTGACTTGGTACATTCAAGGAATTCTAATTATCTAAGGATAAGGCTAATTTCTTTTGACCAAGTCAATCATTGGATCAGTGTAAAATAAGAGGGTGAGGGAAGGTAATTCCCTTAAGATGTACACTCTCTTTCAATTATTTAGAGAGGTCTTCTTCATCCATTTAATAAATGGATAATTTATCAAGTTGGTGGATAAAGAGGAGGAGGAGGAGGAGATAGGTTCACTTAGAACCCTTGTGTTCATGTTTCAAAATAATTCTCCATCAGGAGCCCAGTCAAAGAAGAATCGGTGGCTCTCTCCTCGCAGGGGTTTAAAGGAAAGAGAGAGAAAAGGAGGTCTTATGTAGTGTTTCATTTTCTTCTTCTTTCTTTGGCACTCTCTCTCCTAGGGTTAGTCTTTTTGGAAATGTTGTTCGCAAGTTTTCAAGGGATCAATAATTTTATGCTGTGAGTACATCAAACAAGAAATTTTATACACCATTTTTTGTCTCATTAATTTCAAGAACTTACAAGCATGAGAATCGAAGCAAAATCATCTAAAATAGATGTGTAGAAGGCTAATTGGCTGTCCACGGCATCTTTAGTGGAGCCCAGTCAAAGAAGAATCGGTGGCTTTCTCCTCGCAGGGGTTTAAGAGAAAGAGAGAGAAAAGGAGGTCTTCTGTAGTGTTTCGTTTTCTTCTTCTTCCTTGGGAACTCTCTCTCCTAGGTTTAGTCATTTTGGAAATGTTGTTCACATGTTTTCGAGGGATCAATAATATTATGCCATCAGTACATCAAACAAGAAATTTTATACACCATTTTTTGTCTCATTAATTTCAAGAACTTACAAGCATGAGAATCGAAGCAAAATCATCTAAAATAGATGTGTAGAAGGCTAATGGGCTGTCCACGGCATCTTTAGTGGAGCCCAGTCAAAGAAGAATCGGTGGCTTTCTCCTCGCAGGGGTTTACGGGAAAGAGAGAGAAAAGGAGGTCTTCTGTAGTGTTTCGTTTTCTTCTTCTTCCTTGGGAACTCTCTGTCCTAGGTTTAGTCATTTTGGAATTGTTGTTCCCATGTTTTCGAGGGATCAATAATATTATGCCATCAGTACATCAAACAAGAAATTTTATACACCATTTTTTGTCTCATTAATTTCAAGAACTTACAAGCATGAGATTGGAAGCAAAATCATCTAAAATAGATGTGTAGAAGGCTAATGGGGTGTCCAAGGCATCTTCAGTGGAGCCGAGTCAAAGAAGAATTAGTGGCTCTCTCCTCGCAGGGGTTTAAAGAAAAGAGAGAGAAAAGGGGGTCTTTTGTAGTGTTTCATTTTCTTCTTCTTCCTTGGGCACTCTCTCTCTCCTAGGGTTAGTCATTTTGGAAATGTTGTTCGCAAGTTTTCGAGGGATCAATAATTTTATGCCGTCAGTACATCAAACAAGAAATTTTATACACCATTTTTGGTCTCCTTAATTTCAAGAACTTACAAGCATGAGAATTGAAGCAAAATATCTAAAATAGATGTGTAGAAGGCTAATGGGTTGTGCAAGGCATCTTCAGTGGAGCCACATCAAAGAAGAATCAGTGGCTCTCTCCTCGCAGGGGTTTAAAGAAAAGAGCGAGAAAAGGAGGTCTTCTGTAGTGTTTCGTTTTCTTCTTCTTTCTTGGGCACTCTCTCTACTAGGTTTAGTCATTTTCGAAATGTTCTTCGCATGTTTTTGAGGGATCAATAATTTTATGCCATCAGTACATCAAACAAGAAATTTTATACACCATTTTTTGTCTCCTTAATTTCAAGAACTTACAAGCATGAGAATTGAAGCAAAATATCTAAAATAGATGTGTAGAAGGCTAATGGGCTGTCCAAGGCATCTTCAGTGGAGCCCAGTCAAAGAAGAATTGGTGGCTCTCTCCTCGCAGGGGTTTAAAGGAAAGAGAGAGAAAAGGAGGTCTTATGTAGTGTTTCGTTTTCTTCTTCTTTCTTGGGCACTCTCTTGAAAAGTCCCAATAGGGCGGTGGTTTAACCTTAAGAGGGGGGTGAATTAGGTTATGTGTTAATTTTAGTTACTATATACTACTTTTCTTTTTACTATGATTCGTTGGTTAATCACTCACTTCCTATCCACTCGATACACTCGATATTATTATACTGGTTGGGGGACCTAATGTCCCTTAATCCAGTCCCGAGTACTATAGACTCGGAGCCTCCTCCTCACCAAATGAAACCTAATCCTCTCACCCCTCAAATGGGTGAAGGACAATGTTTAGATACAAGGGTTTAGGGTTTGCCCCCTACGGCAAACCTAACACTCACCTTTACCCTGTCCCTACGGCACTACCCACTAGGCCTCGACCTTCTCGGCTCCCTGGACGCCCTGACTCTCTCAGGTCGATCTCCACACGATCGCTCGTCCTGTCACGCTCTGTCGTGCCTCTTCCGCTAGTACCGCCGACCACCGATAAAACTGAGACCTCGTCTTCCGGCTTCACTCGGTCTTCCTGCTCCAGAAGTCTCGACTCCTTCTCGTCTCAACAAATGAGATCTTCTCGTCCTGTGCGTGTGTGTGTGATTATAATAGATGTGTATCTTAACTATGCTACCTAAGTGAGTGACTCTCCTGACTAATAATAGCTTTCTGCTAGAATTGACCCCTTTCTGACAGAGTTGACTTTCTTGATTCTAGTTGACTTTGATTAGACTTTGACCTACGGTTGACTTTTATGAGTTCTGATGACTCTAAGTTGACTAATAAACTAGAGTTGACTTTCTGCTAAATTGACCTTTCCTGACAGAGTTGACTTTTTAATTTCTGTTGACTCAAGGTTGACTTTTGACTTAAATGGGGTTGACTCTTGATCTAATTAGGGTTGACTTTCCTGACTGGGGTCGACTCTCCTCAAATGTTTGACCTTTTGTCTACAGTTGACTTTTTCTTGACAGAGTTGACTTTCCTCAAAAATCTGACTTTCTGTCTACCGTTGATTTTTTCTTAACAGAGTTGACTATGATTTACCTTGACCTACCTCTCTCAGAATTCTGGAAATCAAGGAATAAAACTTATAACAACAGGAAAATAGATCTGATACAAACAAAACAATTAAGTTAAACTATTGCAACACAGTGATAAAAAAATGAAACTAGTGTAATATAATTTACCAAAAAAACGCCTCGTGTATACATCGTTATGAGTCTCAACTCTCTGTAATTAATATGGTAGAAAACTTTGATGACAGAAAATAACTAAATTCAATTATCCAACTAATTTAATTAATAAACACACTGATTGATGAATCAATATAATCAGTACTGTAATTTAAAAACTAACTTAGCACAATATAATCAGTAATGTAATTGAGAAACTAAGAATAACACAATACAACCAGCAATATATCTTCTGTTCGTCACTGAGAATTTCAACCTGCAGAGTGTTGACAAAAGGAACAATATACGATATATATATATATGTCTAATTGGATTGAGATTTAAGCACGACTTACTTGATGTGCCTCGTGTCACTAACTGCCAGTGTTAATTCCAGAGAGATAAGATATGATAGAAACAAACTAAGTGATTTAAGAATATCAATTTCGTATAAAAGTACAGTACCTCTTGTTTGCCTTTAATCACTTCAACCTGTTGATGGTTAAACTTACCAGAATATTTAACAATAGTGAATAACTGTATGCAGACAGTCAGACCAGTTTAATTGAAGAAGTAAAATTAAATAGTAACTTAAACACTATAACTGTCGATCTGCTAAAACTTAATAAAGCTGAATTTATAACAACAGTGAATAACTGTATGCACGTAATCAACCTAACTTAATTTAATGAAAATAGGTATGGATTAATTCAAAGCGATATCAACGATTTATAATAGGAATATTTAATATTGAAAGCAAATAAACTAACTTTGCAATTACGACTGATAGCTAATCTACCACAACAACGATTAATAGACAGAATATTTATTACTAAGATTCTACAAGAACTTGAAATCTAGATTCACCCCAAACCTTCTCCAGATGACTATCTCCTCAGATGACAGATTTACCACAAATGAAATATATTTATTTTAATTTAATGACGGATTTGGAATATGCAGAGAAGAAGGATCAAAACAAAACTAAGAATCGACACAGGAATCAGATCTATTCGTTGAATCAGAAGAAAATCAGATTGTTGAAACCGTATTAGCAGAACACGGGATCAAACCGTCGCTGACGCGTATTCCTCACGGACCGTCGAAGATGAAGACGATGAAAGCCCGTATGCCAGATGAAGATTCCTCTTCGCACCGGTCTTGTCTTCACCCAGATCGCAAGGAGAGGATGATCACAGCTCGATGGATCGTCAAAGTTGGCGTCAAACCCTTGTATTTTCGATGCCCTAATTTTTCAAAAACTCACACCTTTTATAGTGTGTCGGGTTAGAAAGAGAGGAACCATAAAATACGATAACGCCCTTAATGAACTTATGAATATACTTTGAATGATAATAGTAAATATAAAGTGAACTTATGAATAATAACAGTAAAAAAAAAAACTTCTTGCTGCATTTCCTGAAACCAAAACACTATCACAGTGAGTAAGATATTAATAGTAATATTGGGAATATTGATGGTAAGATAAGAGCAGGGCAATTGATGTTAATCTTAATAGTAAAATAAGAGCAGGGCAATTTATAACTTATGAAATAGAGTTAATACCGCACTTACCTCTCTGTCAATTCAAGAACAGGTTTATATCAAAACAAGTGCGCTAACAATCTCCCCCTTTTTGATGTATTACAAAATCTTGAATTGACACTTGGCCAGCTCCCCCTTAATCTATGCTCTAAAGGGAAGTGTTCTCCCCCTTTTTGTAATAACTCAAAAAGAAGAAAAAAAATATGGAATCTAGATAACTCCCCCTCAGTTTATGACTAATCAGAACCAAACGACAGTGAAAAAAAAACGAACAAAGGGATCAGAGAACGAAGAGTGCTAAATAGAACCAGGGGAACATTTCAGAGTTTAAATTCATGGTGAGGAAAAAATGTTGAAGATGCCGAAACGACAAAGACGCGGATTTACTGAGAGTAAAGAAGGCGCTGATTACACAGACACAGTGAATAGAATTGAGTTCAATAGAGTGAGCAACGATCGAATTACTGAGAGTAAAGAAGCGCTACGGGGCAATGTATACACGATAGAACAGAAATCTGAGGAGTAAAAAAAAACTCTGAGATAATGAAGTACTACACGTACGGCTACGAGCACCAGAAGAAAAAAATCGATCGACAAACAAACACACACCGAAAGTGTTGAAAAAAATGACTTTCTCATCATTAGATGTCCCCCAGTGGTAAGAAGGAAAATACCAAAATAAAAACACAATAAAATAAAAGAAAATGAACCTGACGGTTAAAAAAATGAGTCGACAAACCTAGGTCTTCACACAATGTGATCAGGAGCTACGTCAGTGGCTCGAATCATGCCTAATTCTCTAACTAAAGAATTGAACCTCTCTGTTCCAAGAGGTTTGGTAAAAATATCAGCTAGCTGACGAGAGGTGTCAATAAATTTTAACTCTATATCGCCTTTGCTAATGTGATCTCGAATGAAATGATGACGAATCTCAATGTGTTTAGTGCGAGAGTGCACAATGGGATTTTTAGCGAGATTGATCGCACTGGTGTTATCACACATTATGGGAATCTTCTGAATACGAATCCCGTAATCGGCCAACTGACTTTGCACCCACAGAATTTGTGCTGTGCAGGAGCCACTGGCTACATATTCTGCCTCGGCGGTTGATAACGCAATCGAGTTCTGTTTTTTTGAGTTCCAGGAAATGAGGCAGCCGCCTAGGAAGATACATGATCCACTGGTGCTTTTCCTCTCTACACGACATCCCTGCAAAAATCAGCATCACAATATCCTACTACGGAAAACTCCTGACCTTTGGGATACCAGAGGCCCAGATTCTCAGTTCCAATGAGATATCGAAAAATTCGCTTGACTGCAGTCAAGTGTGATTCTTTCGGATTACTTTGAAATCGAGCACATAGGCACACACAAAATAATATATCGGGTCTACTGGCCGTAAGATATAACAGTGAGCCTATCATGCCTCTATATAGCTTCTGATCAACACTGTTACCCTTCTCATCGACGTCAAGTTTGACTCCATTCGCCATGGGGGTGGCTTTGCCTTTAAGGTCTTTAAAATTGTATTTAACTAACAATTCTCGGGTATATTTTTCTTGTGACACAAACAATCCAGTGGGGGTTTGTTTAATTTGTAGACCTAAAAAGTAAGTAAGTTCCCCCATCAAGCTCATCTCAAATTCCTTTTGCATTAATTCAGCAAACTCATCACATAGTGCTTGATCATTTGACCCAAATATTATATCATCTACATAGATCTGAACTACTATCATCTCGTTGTTCATTCTCTTGATGAACAGTGTGGTATCTACATTACCCCGATCGTATCCATGGTTAATTAAAAAACTACTGAGTTTCTCATACCAAGCTCTAGGAGCTTGTTTGAGTCCATATAACGCCTTGTTTAATTTAAATACCCAATCTGGATGTTTATCATCGCCAAATCCCGGGGGTTGTTCCACATATACCTCCTCTTTTATAATTCCGTTCAAGAAAGCACTCTTGACATCCATCTGGAATAATCTGAATTCATTTGCACATGCAAATGAAAACAGATGAGACGAATGGCATCTAATCGAGCTACGAGAGCATACGTCTCCTCGTAATCGATGCCTTCTTCTTGGACGTACCCTTGAGCTACTAATCTTGCTTTGTTTCTAATTATCTTCCCTTCTTCATTTAATTTATTCTTGAATATCCATTTAGTTCCAATAACAGTCTGATGTTCCGGTCGGGGCACTAAATTCCACACTCCATTTCGCTCAAACTGTTCCAACTCTTCATGCATTGCGTTTACCCATTCTACCTCTAGGAAGGCATCATCGACCTTCCTCGGTTCAATTTGAGAAGTGAATGCTACATTTAGGTCTTCTCTAAGCCGTGATCGAGTTTGAATTCCTTCGTCAATGTTTCCTAAAATGTTGGCAGGTGGATGATTCTTTGTGAATCTCCAAGGAGGGGGTAGAGTAAGTGGCTCTGTGGCTTCCTCAGCTTGATTTTGTATCTCCCCATCTGATGAGTATGAGTCCTTCTCTGTTTCAGGTGCTATTACAGCAGGTGGCTCAATACTCTCAGAGGTGATGATGGTGTGATCACCACGATGAGGTTGCCGTTCTATGAATTTGACATGAACAGACTCTTCAACCACCAATGTGCGCCTGTTAAAGACTCTATAGGCCTTAGATCTTTCCGAGTATCCTAAAAATATTCCTTCATCGCTTCGAGAATCAAACTTTCCAATATTGCTCTTCCCATTCACTAAAATATAGCATCGACACCCAAATATTCGAAAATATGAAATATTTGGTGTTCGTTTCTTAACAAGCTCATAAGGAGTCTTGTTAAGTGTACCTCGTATCAGTGCTCTGTTTGCTACATAACATGCTGTACTCACTGCTTCTGCCCAAAAGTATCCGGCGAGTTATGTTCGCGAGCATCGTTCTTGACATATCTAGCAGAGTACGGTTCTTACGTTCGCGACTCCATTTCTGTGTGGAGTCCGAGGTGCTGAGAATTGATGCGTTATTCCCAATTCATCGCAAAGATTCGTGAAGTCATGATTTTCAAATTCCCCCCCATGGTCACTCCGAATAGTTTTAATCTTTAATTCCAACTCATTCTGAACCTTCTTAGTGAAGGTTCGAAATGTGTCAAACGTGTCATTCTTCTGTGATAAGAAGAATACCCATGTATACCTTGAGTAGTCATCTACGATGACCAGACAAAAATATTTTCCACCTAGGCTGGCTACTCGATTAGGACCAAAAAGGTCCATATGAAGAAGTTCTAGAGGTTTCTTTGTAGAGATCTCCTTCTTCTTATTGAAAACAGATTTTACCTGTTTGGATTTTATACAAGTCTCACATGAGTTTGGTGTATTTCCTAACTGTGAGGGTAACCCTCGTACCAACCCTAAGGATTCTAAAGTTCTAATACTTCGAGGGCTGAGATGTCCTAGACGACGATGCCACAATTCTGCCTCGTTTTCTTCGTATTGTGCCACTAGACACATGCGAGAGTTTCTCACTTCATCTAAGTCAACTATGTAAATGTTTTTAATCCTATGACCTACAAATAATAATTCTCTAGTTTCCTCATCTAATATATTGCATCCTATCCTATGAAACTCAGCAATCATGTGATTGTCACACAATTGACTTATACGATCGGATTGTGATGAAGACCCTCTACAAATAGAATATTTTTTTCACCAAAACATCATCATCTATGGAGATCTCTCCTATACCCTTAATCCTTCCTTTATTACTGTCCCCAAAAGTAACTGTGCCTCCTTCCATCTCCTTAATGTTGTTTAACCATTTCCTATCCCCTGTCATGTGTCTTGAACACCCGCTGTCCAAATACCACTGTGATGATGATCGATGATTTCCTGCGCAAAAGATTTAGGACCTTTAGTTCCACCCCATGGAAGCCCAAGGTTGGATCTGAGGAAATCTAAATCTAGAATTGGCGTCCATTATCCCAAAGGGTGTCATTGGCATGTGGTGTGGTGCAAAAACATGTGAATGATAGAATTTTGGGTGTTCAGCCATGTGGTGATAACGCATATATGTTGTGGGTTCCATTCTATACGGGTCTCTGTCCCAAGCCCTACTTGGTGAAATGTGTGTCATAGGAAATTTTTTATAAGATGTAGATTTATCATTTCTACCTACTGATCTCATTACGTTGCTAGTTGGTACAGAGTGACTATAAGTTACTCTACGGACTCTCCTCTCAGAGGTTCACTAGCTGAAATTACTATAGGATCGACTAATTGGTCTACTATCCTATGCTCTCCTAGAATTCCATAGCTATGCGAATATCTGTACCTAGGATCCTTTCGGATTGTCTCATCTATGACATAATTTCTGGATCCCTTTCCTTTCTTCTCACTATTTACAGCTATTGATGCACCTTGAGGTTCTGGAAATTTAAAGAAATCTTCCATTCCTTCCTTTATCCATTTTTGTCCCTTCAGTTTCTCTAGTTGTGTCATCAGGTTTGTAGCCTAGACCCTCCTTTCTCAGCACAGATTTTTGACTTCCTAACAACATTTCCAGAGCCTTTTGACTTCCTAACAGTTTATCATATCTCTCTCTAAGTTCTACAATTTCTAACCTAGTGTTCTCCTCTCCCAAATTCCTAAAATATTCGTTTTCCTTAGCTGGAAAACTTGACTCTTTCTCTAACCTCTCAGTCAAGAGAGAAATCTGCTCGACTAATTTGAGATTTTCTTGTCTACTTCTCTTCAATTCTCTCCTAGTGATTCTATAGGTACATAATAGGTCAGACAATGCATCACTGAGTTCTTCATTAGTAATATCATCAATACTTACCTCACCTTCACTAGATTTTGCCATTAAGCACAAGTTGACCTCTTGGTCTCCTTCTCCTCCTTCTTCATCGTTGTCTTCACCTTCACTTGAGTCACTCCAAGTTGCCTTGAATGCCTTCTTCTTCTTGTCTCCCTTCCAGGTTGATTTCTTCTTCATCTTCTCGTTCTCCTCCTTCTTCTTTAAGTTTGGGCATTCATCTTTGAAGTGACCTGGTTTCCTGCACTCATAACAAACTTTAGATGAATTTCCAAACTTCCTTCGGCCTCTTAGCATTCGTGCTATCTTCCTGGATAGCAATGCAACATCCTCATCATCATCGATGAGGATTCTTGTGCTTGAAGGGCAATGGACTTGTCCTTCTTGATCATTCCTTCATTCCTCCTTGCCTCATTCATCTCATGGGTGAGAAGTGACCCTACTATCTCATCCAACGGTGTTGTAGTGAGGTTCTTAGCCTCCTCAATAGCTATAACCTTAATCTTCCATTCACTAGATAATGCATTCAGCAGCTTCCTATTCAACTCGAGTGTAGAATATTCCTTCCCCATGTTCTTCAACGCATTTATCAACGCGTTCATCCGTCCTACCAAATCACGAATGGATTCTCTCGTCTTACGTCTCGAATAACTCAAAGTCATTTACTAAAATACCTACTTGGTTATCCTTCTGCTGTTGTGTACCCTCATGTGTGGTCTTTAGTTTGTCCCACATTTCCTTAGCCTTACTGCAACTTGACACTTGATGAAACAAGTTATCACTGATTGATGCGAAGATGATATTCTTCGCGCTTCCGTTGAATTCCAACTCTTCCTTAGAAAACTTCTCATACTCCGTGTCAACTCCCTTGACCATCATACTCCATACTTCATGTTTCTTCCCCATGGTATAAGCTTCAATCCTTACCTTCCAAACAGCATAGTTAGTGCCATCAAGAGTTGGAGGAAACAGTCTAGAATCACCACCCATAATAGATCGACTTGTCGATTCGTTACAATCGATGAACAAGTCAGGCTCTGATACCAATTGAAAAGTCCCAATAGGGCGGTGGTTTAACCTAAGAGGGGGGGTGAATTAGGTTATGTGTTAATTTTAGTTACTATATACTACTTTTCTTTTTACTATGATTCGTTGGTTAATCACTCACTTCCTATCCACTCGATACACTCGATATTATTATCTCGGTTGGGGGACCTAATGTCCCTTAATCCAGTCCCGAGTACTATAGACTCGGAGCCTCCTCCTCACCAAATGAAACCTAATCCTCTCACCCCTCAAATGGGTGAAGGACAATGTTTAGATACAAGGGTTTAGGTTTGCCCCCTACGGCAAACCTAACACTCACCTTTACCTGTCCCTACGGCACTACCCACTAGGCCTCGACCTTCTCGGCTCCTGGACGCCCTGACTCTCTCAGGTCGATCTCCACACGATCGCTCGTCCTGTCACGCTCTGTCGTGCCTCTTCCGCTAGTACCGCCGACCACCGATAAAACTGAGACCTCGTCTTCCGGCTTCACTCGGTCTTCCTGCTCCAGAAGTCTCGACTCCTTCTCGTCTCAACAAATGAGATCTTCTCGTCCTGTGCGTGTGTGTGTGATTATAATAGATGTGTATCTTAACTATGCTACCTAAGTGAGTGACTCTCCTGACTAATAATAGCTTTCTGCTAGAATTGACCCCTTTCTGACAGAGTTGACTTTCTTGATTCTAGTTGACTTTGATTAGACTTTGACCTACGGTTGACTTTTATGAGTTCTGATGACTCTAAGTTGACTAATAAACTAGAGTTGACTTTCTGCTAAATTGACCTTTCCTGACAGAGTTGACTTTTTAATTTCTGTTGACTCAAGGTTGACTTTTGACTTAAATGGGGTTGACTCTTGATCTAATTAGGGTTGACTTTCCTGACTGGGGGTCGACTCTCCTCAAATGTTTGACCTTTTGTCTACAGTTGACTTTTTCTTGACAGAGTTGACTTTCCTCAAAAATCTGACTTTCTGTCTACCGTTGATTTTTTCTTAACAGAGTTGACTATGATTTACCTTGACCTACCTCTCTCAGAATTCTGGAAATCAAGGAATAAAAACTTATAACAACGGGAAAATAGATCTGATACAAACAAAAACAATTAAGTTAAACTATTGCAACACAGTGATATGAAACTAGTGTAATATAATTTACCAAAAACGCCTCGTATACGTCGTTATGAGTCTCAACCTGCTTTGTAATTAATATGGTAGAAAACTTTGATGACGAGAAAAATAACTAAATTCAATTATCCAACTAATTTAATTAATAAACACACTGATTGATGAATCAATATAATCGATCTTGTAATTTAAAAAAACTAACTTAGCACAATATAATCGGTAATGTAATTGAGAAACTAAGAATAACACAATACAACCAGCAATATATCTTACGTTCGTCACTTTGAGAATTTCAACTGCGAGTGTTGACAAAAGGAACAATATACGATATATATATATATGTCTAATTGGATTGAGATTTAAGCACGACTTACTTGATGTGCCTCGTGTCACTAACTGCCAGTGTTAATTCCAGAGAGATAAGATATGATAGAAACAAACTAAGTGATTTAAGAATATCAATTTCGTATAAAAGTACAGTACCTCTTGTTTGCCTTTAATCACTTCAACCTGTTGATGGTTAAACTTACCAGAATATTTAACAATAGTGAATAACTGTATGCAGACAGTCAGACCAGTTTAATTGAAGAAGTAAAATTAAATAGTAACTTAAACACTATAACTGTCGATCTGCTAAAACTTAATAAAGCTGAATTTATAACAACAGTGAATAACTGTATGCACGTAATCAACCTAACTTAATTTAATGAAAATAGGTATGGATTAATTCAAAGCGATATCAACGATTTATAATAGGAATATTTAATATTGAAAGCAAATAAACTAACTTTGCAATTACGACTGATAGCTAATCTACCACAACAACGATTAATAGACAGAATATTTATTACTAAGATTCTACAAGAACTTGAAATCTAGATTCACCCCAAACCTTCTCCAGATGACTATCTCCTCAGATGACAGATTTACCACAAATGAAATATATTTATTTTAATTTAATGACGGATTTGGAATATGCGAGAGAAGAAGGATCAAAAACAAAACTAAGAATCGACACGAGAATCAGATCTATTCGTTGAATCGGAAGAAAATCAGATTGTTGAAACCGTATTAGCAGAACACGGGATCAAAGCCGTCGCTGACGCGTATTCCTCACGGGACCAGTCGAAGATGAAGACGATGAAAGCCCGTATGCCAGATGAAGATCACTCTTCGCACCGGTCTTGTCTTCACCCAGATCGCAAGGAGAGAATGATCACAGCTCGGTCGATCGTCAAAGTTGGCGTCAAGCCCTTGTTTTTTTTTTTCGATGCCCTAATTTTTAAAAAACTCACACCTTTTATAGTGTGTCGGGTTAGAACGGAAAAAAATAAGAGACGATAAAGCCCTTGATGAAAGAATATACTTTGAATGATAGTAGTAAGTATAAAGTGAACTTATGAATAATAACAGTAAAAAAAAAAACTTCTTGCTGCATTTCCTGAAACCAAAACACTATCACAGTGAGTAAGATATTAATAGTAATATTGGGAATATTGATGGTAAGATAAGAGCAGGGCAATTGATGTTAATCTTAATAGTAAAATAAGAGCAGGGCAATTTATAACTTATGAAATAGAGTTAATACCGCACTTACCTCTCTGTCAATTCAAGAACAGGTTTATATCAAAACAAGTGCGCTAACATCTCTCTCCTAGGGTTAGTCATTTTGGAATTGTTGTTCGCAAGTTTTCGAGGGATCAATAATTTTATGCTGTGAGTACATCAAACAAGAAATTTTATACACCATTTTTTGTCTCCTTAATTTCAAGAACTTATAAGCATGAGAATGGAAGCAAAATCATCTAAAATAGATGTGCAGAAGGCTAATGGGCTATCCACGACAGCTTTAGTGGAGCCCACACAAAGAAGAATCGGTGGGTTTCTCCTCGCAGGGGTTTAAGGGAAAGAGAGAGAAAAGGAGGTCTTCATGTAGTGTTTCGTTTTCTTCTTCTTCCTTGTGAACTCTCTCTCCTAGGTTTAGTCATTTTCGAAATGTTGTTCGCATGTTTTCGAGGGATCAATAATATTATGCCATCAGTATATCAAACAAGAAATTTTATACACCATTTTTTGTCTCATTAATTTCAAGAACTTACAAGCATGAGATTGGAAGCAAAATCATCTAAAATAGATGTAGAGAAGGCTAATGGGGTGTCCAAGGCATCTTCAGTGGAGCCGAGTCAAAGAAGAATTAGTGGCTCTCTCCTCGCAGGGGTTTAAAGAAAAGAGAGAGAAAAGGAGGTCTTGCGTAGTGTTTCATTTTCTTCTTCTTCCTTGGGCACTCTCTCTCCTAGGGTTAGTCATTTTGGAAATGTTGTTAGCAAGTTTTCGAGGGATCATTAATTTTATGCCGTCAGTACATCAAACAAGAAATTTTATGCACCATTTTTGGTCTCCTTAATTTTGAGAACTTACAAGCATGAGAATAGAAGAAAAATCATCTAAAATAGATGTGTAGAAGGCTAATGGGGTGTCCAAGGCATCTTCAGTGGAGCCCAGTCAAAGAAGAATCAGTGGCTCTCTCCTCGCAGGGGTTTAAAGAAAAGAGAGAGAAAAGGGGGTCTTTTGTAGTGTTTCCTTTTCTTCTTTTTCCTCGGGCACTCTCTCTCTCCTAGGGTTAGTCATTTTGGAAATGTTGTTCTCAAGTTTTCGAGGGATCAATAATTTTATGCCGTCAGTACATCAAACAAGAAATTTTATAGACCATTTTTTGTCTCCTTAATTTCAAGAACTTACAAGCATGAGAATGGAAGCAAAATCATCTAAAATAGATGTGGAGAAGGCTAATGGGGTGTCCAAAGCATCTTCAGTGGAGCCCAGTCAAAGAAGAATCAGTGGCTCTCTCCTCGGAGGGGTTTAAAGAAAAGAGAGAGAAAAGGAGGTCTTTGTAGTGTTTCGTTTTCTTCTTCTTTCTTTGGCACTCTCTCTTCTAGGGTTAGTCATTTTGGAAATGTTGTTCGCAAGTTTTCGAGGGATCAATAATTTTATGCTGTGTGTACATCAAACAAGAAATTTTATACACCATTTTTTGTCTCTTTAATTTCAAGAACTTACAAGCATGAGAATGGAAGCAAAATCATCTAAAATAGATGTGTAGAAGGCTAATGGGCTGTCCACGACATCTTTAGTGGAGCCCTAGTCAAAGAAGAATCGGTGGCTTTCTCCTCGCAGGGGTTTAAGGGAAAGAGAGAGATAAGGAGGTCTTCTGTAATGTTTCGTTTTCTTCTTCTTCCGTGGGAACTCTCTCTCATAGGTTTAGTCATTTTCTAAATGTTGTTCGCATGTTTTCGACGGGATCAATAATATTATGCTATCAGTACATCAAACAAGAAATTTTATACACCATTTTTTGTCTCATTAATTTCAAGAACTTACAAGCATGAGAATGGAAGCAAAATCATCTAAAATAGATGTGGAGAAGGCTAATGGGGTGTCCAAAGCATCTTCAGTGGAGCCCAGTCAAAGAAGAATCAGTGGCTCTCTCCTCGGAGGGGTTTAAAGAAAAGAGAGAGAAAAGGAGGTCTTCTGTAGTGTTTCGTTTTCTTCTTCTTTCTTGGGCACTCTCTCTCGTAGGTTTAGTCATTTTGGAAATGTTGTTCGCATGTTTTCGAGGGATCAATAATTTTATGCCGTCAGTACATCAAACAAGAAATTTTATACACCATTTTTTAGTCTCCTCAATTTCAAGAACTTACAAGCATGAGGATGGAAGCAAGATCACCTAAAATAGATGTGTAGAAGGCTAATGGGATGTCCTAGGCATCTTCAGTGGAGCCCAGTCAAAGAAGAATCGGTGGCTCTCTCCTCGCAGGGTTTAAGGGAAAGAGAGAGAAAAGGAGGTCTTCTGTAGTGTTTCGTTCTCTTATTCTTCCTTGGGCACTCTCTCTCCTAGGGTTAGTCATTTTGGAAAGGTTGTTCGCATGTTTTCGAGGGATCAATAATTTTATGCCGTCAGTACATCAAACAAGAAATTGTATACACCATTTTTTGTCTCCTTAATTTCAAGAACTTACAAGCATGAGAATGGAAGCAAAATCATCTAAAATAGATGTGTAGAAGGCTAATGGGGCTGTCCAAGGCATCTTTAGTGGAGCCCAGTCAAAGAAGAATCGGTGGCTCTCTCCTCTCAGGGGTTTCAGAGAAAGAGAGAGAAAAGGAGGTCTTCTGTAGTGTTTCGTTTTCTTCTTTTTCCTTGGGAACTCTCTCTCCTATGGGTTAGTCATTTTGGAAATTTTGTTCGCATGTTTTCGAGGGATCAATAATTTTATGCCATTAGTACATGAATCAAGAAATTTTATAGACCATTTTTTGTCTCCTTAATTTCAAGAACTTACAAGCATGAGAATGAAAGCAAAATCATTTAAAATAGATGTGTAGAAGGCTAATGGGCTGTCCAAGGCATCTTCAGTGGAGCCCAGTCAAAGAAGAATCAGTGGCTCTCTCCTCGCAGGGGTTTAAAGAAAAGAGAGAGAAAAGGAGGTCTTTTGTAGTGTTTCCTTTTCTTCTTTCTTCTTTGAGCACTCTCTCTGTTATTGTTAGTCGTTTTGGAAATGTTGTTCGCAAGTTTTCTTTTCGATCAGAATGATGTAATGTGGATGAAGTTCAGTGTAATGGTGTTTTTTTCTCCTTCTGTACCTTTTGAAGTCCATCTCCTTCCTTGGTCCCTCTTCTGCTCTCCCTGCTCTTTGTCTTACTTCAGTTAACGATTTTGCTCCTACTCTCTTTTTCTTTCCCCCTGTTTTCTAAATCCCTCGTTCTTTCTCGCCGAATCACACTTTCTCTCCTCCGTCTCTTCGATCTCCCCCACTGTCTTTTATCGCAACATCTTCCTCTCCTCGCAATCACCACTTGTCATCATTTTCCTGGTTTTCCCTCTCTAATTCAACTATTTGCATTCCATTAATCGTCCCTCTCAGGCCTGCTTCCCGTTCTTCCACCTTTTCCAAAATCCCTCTCCCTCGCGTTTTCTCCACCCCTCCTAAACTCATTTTTGGTCTTTCCAACTATCTCGCGACCTGATGTTCTCTCTCCCTTTCTTGCGTTCTCTCTTATTTTCGATCTCCATCTCCTTCTCTCTTGAATTCTTTTGTCCTCCTGTGCATTCCATCACTCTTTTGTTTCCTTTCTTTTCTTACCTTTTCTTTTCTCAACCTTGCTCGCGCATTCTCTCTCCCTCTCTCTCTATCATAAACCTTCTGAATCTCATCTTCTGGACTTCTGCATTTCCTCTTCTTTCCCCGCATCTCCCATTCTTCCTTCCATTCTTGACGCAGCCTTAGCGCAGGAACAATGAAGAACATGGGCTTGAATCCACAAATCTTGATCTTCAAGAAGGGTTAGGTTCTGAGTCCACAAAACTAACCTCTTCAACCCTTGAATCCACAAGGGGTGTACTTGAATCCACAAGCACAGAGAACTCTCTAAAAGAGAGAACACTCAAGAGAAGAAAGCAAAACTCTCAAAAGGGGATAACTTCAAATTGTGTCTTCCAGTGTTACAATGGGGGCTTTATATAGGCCTCAAAAAGTAAAGGGTCGTCCAAGTGATTTGACCCATGAAAAGACAACTCAAAGTCTTGAAACTATAACTCTTGCACCATGCTTGTATCAGGGGATGCGCCTGACACAACAAAAAGAAGCTTCTACGCCTAAAAAGAGACACTTTGAAGATTCTGGGAACTGTAGAGCCTGACACACTATTTGTGAGTCTCTAGGTGATCTTTTGCAGACAGTGACAACTCCTCGAGATTCCCTCCTAGCCCAATAACCTCTAATTGGGCCTCATAAGTGGGCCCTATGACCTTCTGGGCTTATGAGTCATAATTGGGCCATGGAGGCTCTTGGCCTACATCGCATTGAGAGCTCCTAGAGATTCTTTGAGGCCGATTAAGCTTAAATGGGCCAACAAAGTGGGCTGCCTCAGCTTCATTCAAAAAAGGCTCTTGGGCTGGAATCTGGGCTACATCAATTCTACATTTCACTCCCTCTCCCATTTGCAATCTCGTTCGAAACTCATTTATCTCATCATTTCTCTCTTTTGTTCCTCTCTCACAAACTTTGCCCTTTTCTTTTTGGTTGCTCCCTCTTTACCTCTCGCACACCTCTCTATCTTGCCGTCATTTTCGCCTCCTCGCTATCTCTCAATTTTTAATTTCATCGCTCTAAACCTTTCTTAGCCTATTCTCTCTCAACCTCTCCATATATTGCTTCCGTCGGCGCGCCCTTCTCTTGTTACTGGATCTCTCTCTTAATCTCTTCCTCTCTCCATTCCAAACATTTGCATGCTCTCTACTTTTCTTTCTCTGTCTCTCGCACCTCTGTGCTCTTTCTCTTCCATCGGGGTCTCCAGTTTCTCCGCAATTTCTTATTCACACCTCCTCCTTCCTCCCTAATCTCATTCCCTCTCTCTCTAGCTTCATTCCTCACGTCTTTGATTCCGTTCTTCCGTATTTCCGCCTCTTCCAATTCTTGTCTTTTCCTCTCACTCACCCCATATCCCAAACACTCCCTCTAACGATCTCACATTTTCTTCCTCTCTCTACTATTCACTCTTCGTTGCATTAGTTCCCCCTCTAGCTCTCTCTCTCATCATCGCACCCGATTCCTCTCCTAATTTCCCTCATTCGCACCTAAACCACGTCTTCCGCTCCTTTGCAACTCTTTCTCTACCCTTCCAGTCTCTGAATCTCCCTCTTCCTCTCTCGCGGTCCCACACGACAAATTCCCTTTCTCATTATTTCCGCACTCTCCCCCTATCTCTTTCTTCCGCTATTTTCGATTTTGCCTTCGCTCCATTCCTCGATCTCTCTCGTGCATCAATTCTTTCCCTCTTTATTTCGCTCTCTCTCCCTCTCTCTTTTCCTCCCGTAAATTTGCTTCTCTCTCCTATTCGATAATTCTCATCGTCTTCCTGCCTCTCTCATTGAATCGCTCTCACTCCCTCTTTTTCTCTATCGCTCTTCCTCTTCCCACATTTCGGTTAGTCCTTCTCTTCCGCCTCATCTTGCTTTCTCACTTTCTTTCTCCTAGTCTCCCCTCGCAGTCAAACTTTTCTTTCCTTTGTTCAACAGTGTCCAATCGCGTTTCCTCCTCCACCGCATTTTAATTTTCTCCCCTCTGCTCTCTCTTTCTTTGTTTTCGAATTCATTGTTCTACCTTTCTATCTCAAAGTTTTTTCCTCTTCCCCGACCATTCACGTAGACGATAACCTCCTCTCTCGGATTCTCTTACTTCAGCACATCCTCTTCTTCCACGTGGACCTCTCCTATTCTCCCTTCTGTGATTCTGTTCTGTCTTTTTCATTTTTCTTCTTTCTTACAGTCATTCAAACTCTCTCTAGCCCTTTTCCTTCTTTTGTCTCTTCCGACCGCATTCTATCTCTTATCGCTCTCTCCTTTTAAGTCTCTCTTACTATCTTTACTCATTCTCTTTCACCCTTTCCCTCTCCCACCTATCAGCCTTGTCTCTTGGTTAATCGTTTGATCCATTCTCCCGTGTCTTTGTTTTCTCCTAGGTTGCTTAATTCTCTTAATCACTCTCATTCTCCTATATCTCTTCCATTCATTATCTTTCTCCATGCATTTCTCTATAATGCTCGTCTCTAATTAACTGAATTTTCTATTCTCTCTTTGGTTTGTGCCCAAGAATCCTTGTGGATCGACCAAGAAAGCTATACACTCTACATAACTCTATCATTAATAGCTTCCTAGCTAATAAATAGTAAGTTTTTTGGGCTTGAATACACAACGACTTTGAGTCTGTCAACCCTCAGAGCAGTTAGATGCTTATATGAATGAAACCGTGAAGGATGAGGGGGACCCCGTGCTACATTAGTGGGCTCGTAAGGTAAACATTGCATATCCTACCCGTTGCCCCAATTGTATGAGAACTCATGGTAGTATGTGCAACCAGTACTCCGTCCGAAAGTGTGTTCTCTGTCGGTCGAGCTGTGGTCACATACAAGTGTGCACGTCTCACAGCAGAAAGCATCGAAACACTAGTGACCGTAAAGTGTTGGCTTCGGGGGAATAACACCAAGTGGTATGATAATGTTCATGATGAGGATGCCGACATGAGTGTCAATGCGGATGAAGTGGTAAGAACATTATATGTAGGGAATTCATCACTTATCATAGTCTTAACATTTAAATGTTATGATTTGCTCACTAATTTTCATGACTTCACCTTGTAGGAGATAAGCAACTGCGAAGGGGCCTCCGATGCTTGACGATCTTCCCAAGCGATAACGAGGAATGAGCAAAGGGGAATGGTGACCAAACAACCGATGAGGTGATGAGGTGACCATACACCCGATGAGGAATGATGAATGAGAAAACTTTATATGAAAAATGTGGACCTTTGTAGACGTTTATTTCAAAGTTCTTTTTAATTTAAAAAATTCCAAGGTTTTTTAATCAATTTTTAGAGAGGAACTCTATCAAAAATATTTCAAAATTACCCACTTAACTAGTTAACTCACAAATATTTGGTCCTCAAATGTAATAATATTTAAATGTTAATAGTAGTTAACTTGAAGTCAAAATGTAAAGATGATTATCATGCAATTAATGCACAATTTATAAGATTTACTATCCTTTTCATCTTATTATGATTTGATATAAAATTTTTGAATAATTTTCTATATTAAATGGTCAGGTATAGGCTAATTAAAAGATTATTTTCCTAACTATTAGGTTTTATAAACTTATTAATCTTACCACAATTGCACTTGTAGTAAGTTATTAATCAAATTTCTTACACAATGGTTGATCAAATATTAATTCTAATATTATAAGGCTATAAAAACTTCTTAATTCTTGAAATTTCAAAGTTCTTTTTAATTTCAAAAAATTCTAGGGTTTTTTTTATCCATTTTTAGAAAGGAATTCTATCAAATTTTTTTCCAAAAAATTACTCACTTAACTAGTTATCTCTCAAATATTTGGTCCTCAACTATAATATTGTTTAAAATATTAATATTAGTTAACTTAGAGTCAAATGTAAAGATGATTATCATGCAAGTAATGCACAATTTATGAGATTTACTATCCTTTCCATCTTATTATGATTTGATATAAAATTTTTAAATAATTTTCTATATTAAATGGTTAGTTATAGGCTAATTAAAATATCATTTCCCTAACTATTAGGTTTTATAAACTTATCAATCTTACTACAATTTCACTTGTAGTAAGATATTAATCAAATATCTTAGATAATGATTGATCAAATATTAATTCTAATATTATAAGGTTGTATAAACTAGCTAGCTCACAAATATTTGGTCCTCAAATGTAATATTATTTTAAATGTTAATATTAGTTAACTTAGAGTCAAAATATAAAGATGATTATCATATAATTAATGCACAATTTATGAGATTTGCTATCCTTTACATCGTATTACGATTTTATATAAATTTTTTGAATAATTTTCTATATTAAATGGTCAGTTATAGGCTAATTAAAGGATTATTTCCCTAACTATTAGGTTTTATAAACTTATCAATCTTACTACAATTGTACTTGTAGTAAGATATTAATCACATATCTTACATAATCATCAATCAAATATTAATTCTTAAATTATAAGGTTGTATAAAATTTTTTTACTTTTAATAGGATTCAATGAAATTAAAGTTCTTATTTTCAAATAATTATTAATTAAATGGTTAATGAGATATTATTTAATTAGTTGTTCACAAATTATTGGATTTTTAAAAAATTTCAAGATTTGTTGACATTTTATAATTTTTAAATCACTCATTTGAAACGAGTGTGCAAAGGTGATCAATAATGCACACTGTAATATAAATCATATCATAAATAATTATAACTAAAATATATAATACTTTTATTTTTTAAACTTTATTTAAAATGTTGATTCTCTAAGGTCACATACTTTATAATTTATTATTTACATTTATAAATTTATAATAATTTATAAACTTATTTTTTTATTTTCAGGTTCCGTCTTTCGTCATCCGATATCATAATCGAGTACTTGATACCATCATCCAGTACCCGATAGCGTCATCTAGTGCCGACATCCGGTACCAGAACTATACTATTAACATCCAGTACCGCACCTATTCTCCACAGTAATTCGATATCCGATATCTAGAACTGGATAACGGTATCGAGTACTAGATATCGGGTACTAGGTACCAGAACTATACTGTTAACATCTAGTACCGAACCTATTGTCCACAGTAATCCGATATCCGATATCTAGAACTGGATGACGGTATCGGGTGCCGGGTATCGGTTAGTGGATGAAGGTATCAAGAGATACCGGTATTGGATGACGGTATCAAGTGCTGGGCATCGGTTAGTGGATGAAGGTATCGAGAGATACCGGTACTGGATGACATACCGGATGACGGTAGTCAAACCCTAGTTTGGATTATCCTCATCAGGCCCATGATTGGCTCTATCTTTCACTTCCTCCACTATTATCTCCTTTTACCTCTAGTAACTGCTACATTCTTCCTCTCTTTCTCTCCCCTATTTCCTATCCTTTTGTTTTAATGCAATGCTTGAGCCTTCTTCTCTTTAGCTATCAAAATCTATATATTCAAAATTTATCAATGAAGCATTTTCAATAATAGAATTCCAACTCGAGAAAAGGTTTAAAAACACAAATAGAAAACTAGTTTATAGAAAATTTAAGAGAAAATTTCTATTCAACCAACCTTTGTTGTATCTTATGAAGTAGGAGACGAGGAATTAAATCCTTGGAAAAGATGGAGAAAGATTGGAATTATTGAATCCTTAAAAAAATTGTAAGACTAGGTTCATTGGGGTTTGGGGGAGGGGGGCAAAGGCGGCATTAACTCTCTGTCCCTGGTTTTTGTCTACTCTTCCTCACTCTAGAGGCCTATGTTAGTCATCCATATCCTTTTATCTATCACTCTCATGTCTCTGATGTACCTTAAAGTCTCTCTCTCTCTCTTCCCCCACTCTCTCCCCTTCCCATTCACCCTCCTTCTTTGTATGTTTTCCCAATTCCTTTTTCTCAATGTTTATTTCTCTCTCTTTCTCTCCCTTCTTCCACTCATCTCTTCCCTCCATTTTCTAGTTTATAGTTGCAATCTCCCTCCCTTGTCTGCCTCTCTTCTCCTCCTCTTTCCTTCGACGCATTTCTCACTTTTTTTTTTGTCGATTTCTCTCGCTCCTCTGCCTTTATATTCATATACCATCATCTCTCGTTTGTATTCTCTCTCACGAGTCAAGTTTATCCTCTCTCTCTCTCTATCGCAGGCATATAAAAACTTTCTCTCTCTAATATTTTCGGCCGAACTTTAATGGTTCAGGAATAAATATAAAGTTCAGTAAAAAGAAACAGTAGATTAATTAAGATTGAATACGAATTAAATTAAAAACTAAAAAAGGAAAAAATTTCTTTTTTTTCCGAGTGGCCGCCGAGCTTCGGTGTCCTTTTACGGATCCAATCCACGCTCTCTCTCTCTCTCTCTCTCTCTCCCCATCTTCTTTTCTGTCTCTCTGTTGCTATCTCTCTCTCCTTGATGGCTGCCCAACTCCTATCTCGATGTTCGAAATAGGACACAGTAGGTCAGAATCGGAGACTACTACTCCCGCCGTTTCGGAGTTCACGAGCGCGAGAGGAAGATAAATAGGTTTACACCGGAGCTTATGCGACACGAAAGGTGAAATATTGTATCCTTCTTTTCTGTAATCTTTCCAATTTGATGAGTTCCTCGGATGGTCTTCCTTTTTCATTTAGTCTGTTTCGTTCCTGCTGCTGCGGTTTTATCTCTTTATTAGCTCCCGATGATGTGCTTAGGAGGTGGATAGATCGGTTTTAGCTCTTTTTTCTGTGCATGATGCATCGATAGTTGATTTTTAGAGGGATTTGTCGATTTTGGGAGTTCGTTGGGGCGCGTGGATAGACTTTGAGGGTTTCGGGCATTGTATCTCTTGATCGATCATCTTGATGATGGTTCTAACATCTCCTGACTTTGATTGTTCTCGTCTGAGCTGAAGAAATTTGTTTTCTATCGTAGTAAAAATTACAATCCTATGAAATAATACTCTATTCAGGGTGGTTTTTAATGAGTTTTGTGGATTTGATTGCTGGTAGAGAGTGTAATGGCCGGAAGTATAAGTGATGACTCAAGTCATGAGAGCTTGTCTTCAACACCGGAGGTCATATCAACAGGGCAAATCTGCCAAGCTAGCGATTCTGTTGGAGAATGGAGATCATCGGAGCAAGTTGAGAACGGGACTCCATCCACTTCTCCTCCTTACTGGGACACTGACGACGATGATGATGATTTTGGTAATTTCTTGCTTATTACTGTTCGCTGATTTGTTATTGAAAATTATCTGAGGGAAGTTTATGTTTTTCTGAAGGACCGAAGCCTCCTGATCTGTATGGAAGATTCACTTGGAAAATTGAAAACTTCTCGCAGATCAGTAAAAGAGAGCTACGGAGTAACGTCTTCGAAGTTGGTGGCTACAAGTGGTAATTGTCCCTGGAATTTTATATTTGCAAAACTACTTTTTTTGCCCCGAATCTTCTCCTTTCTTCTCTATCTTGTCTTAGCTATTACCGATAATCCTGATCTTGTCTCTGCTAGTGCCCCTCTCTGTGTTATATATCATGTAGAATTCCAGTAGTTTGCACTTCATTTAATTTAATAAATCCAGTTTTATATATAGTTTCCAGTGCTTGCTGTCCTCTCATAGCTATTCTCTTTGATATCTGCTAAAGATGAGTTTTCTGGATCATATATCGACGTTATTTAGTTTCAATTCCCGATCATTTTCATCTCAATGAAAGAGTTTCCTTACTTATTTCTTAGCCTCATTAGCCTTTCCTGTCTGCTCTTGCTTCTGGAAAATAGTCAACTTTTCCTTTGTGGAATTTTTAAAGGTCAACCATAATTAATGGTTTATCACTTGATTGATTCCTTTCAGCTAAATTTAATTGAGAACAAATCATTCTGGATGAAAGATTTCCAAACGAGGACAATTCATTAAAACTTCTCTCTCATCTTCTCTTATGTACAAAAACCAAGTGTTAAGGTCCCTGTGACCCACAAGGTGGGCAGATTTCAGAACAAATCATTCTGGATCAGTTGACTAATTGTCTTCAATTTCAGGTATATTTTAATCTACCCACAAGGATGCGACGTATGCAATCATCTCTCTCTCTTCCTATGTGTCGCTAACCATGACAAACTTCTTCCAGGTCTGCATGTATATCATTATTAATACTGTGATGGTTATGCGATAATGGCATTTTCCATAAGCCTTCAAGTTTTTCATAGGTTGGGGCCATTTTGCTCAGTTTACTATAGCAGTGGTAAACAAAGATTCAAAGAAGTCCAAATACTCAGGTCAGTGAAGGCCAATCCAATTAGTTTATTTCCATTTCGTGTTTACAGGCTTCTGTTGATTACTCTATCAACTATTTTCAGATACTCTGCACCGATTTTGGAAGAAAGAGCATGATTGGGGGTGGAAGAAGTTTATGGAACTATCAAAATTGTCTGAAGGTTTTATTGTTGCTGATGCCCTTGTGATAAAGGCTCAGGTTCAAGTAATAAGGTATAGAAATTTTCAGCTTCATTTTTCAAAAGTTACTAGAAGACAGCTTCATTTTTTTCTTGACCTCTCTATTCAGGGAAAAATCACACCAGCCATTTCGTTGCCTTGACCGTCAGTATAGGAGGGAGCTTGTTCGTGTGTACTTGTCCAATGTAGAGCAACTATGCAGACGTTATGTTGAAGAGAAAAGAGTGAAATTTAGCAAAGTGATTGAGGACAAAGTCAGATGGTCAAGGTAAAGCCAAACTTTTAAGAAGTTTCAATTCACCTTTTTCCTGATGTGTCACTTACATTGTGTTTCAATTTTGATTTTTTTTTTCAGTTTTCGTGCCTTCTGGTTAGGCGTTGATCCAAGTGGTCGTAGGTGTATGTCGAGAGAGAAGACAGAAGCCATACTTAAAGTTGTGGTTAAGCACTTCTTCATTGAGAAAGAAGTTACATCAACTCTGGTTATGGATTCACTTTATAGTGGTCTGAGGGCTCTTGAAGGGCTCAGCAAGAACAAGGGGTTGACTAAATTGCTTGAAGGGGAGGAGATGGCAATGCCCTTTATCTATGTGGAGAAAGATATGTTCTGTTTGACGGATGATGTGTTGGTGCTTATCGAGAGAGTTGTTTTGGAGCCCATTTTGCCTAAGGACGAGAAGGCCTCTCAAAGCCAAAATCAGAATCGAACAAAGGTATTTAAGGAGTCTCTGTAGTAGATGCTCATAAATCAAACAGAACAAATCATTCAAATTGTTTTTTGTATGGTATCTTATTCATTGATATTACACAAGTTATGACCATGCTTATGTCAGTTGATCACGTAGCTTTCTAAGATCACTCAGAAAATATCAATATTGTAGTATCCATAGCTTAATGGTGTAATTATGAACTAATGTTGAACTTGAAGTTGGAAAAAAAATATCTTCAATGCCCGTCACTCTTTCAGGATAGTAGCTCGGGAGAAGAATTTAGCAAAGATTCCATTGAACGAGATGAAAGGCGGTTGACAGAACTGGGACGAAGAACAGTGGAGTTATTCATTTTGAATCACATTTTCAGGTGGTCTTCTTGTTCATCTTTTTCATATCATGATAATCTTTTCAATCAATCTCATACTTTTCATCTTCAAACGAATCAGTCGTAAGTTTTTGAGTCCATACTTTTAAAACAACCCGTTCTCTGTCATCTTTGTTGATCAATTAGCTGACTCTTATATATTTGAATGTGTTGCATGTGATCCACGCACACACAGATAATAACACGCAGAGACAGAGAGAGAGAATTAATTTACTTCAGATCTTGTGATTTCATGAGTTTCTTTATTTTCAATTGGCAGTGTTTGCATTTTACTAATCAGCTGTTAATAATGTGCATTCTTCAGACTGTATTATGGACAGCGTTCTTTCTAATGTAATAAAATGATTGAAAATTACTTATTTGTCCCCAGCCGAATTGAGGTTAAGTACCAGGAAGCTGTTGCTTTGAAGAGGCAGGAAGAACTCATTCGTGAAGAGGAAGCTGCTGGCCAAGCAGAGATTGAACTTAGGTCAAAGCGTCTTGCTGCCGAAAAGGAGAAGAGAGCCAAAAAGAAGCTGGTTTGTTGGATATAATTAGTTCATAAGCACATGACTCATCATCTGATGACTCTTGCCATAAAAATTTTTCAGGCAAAACAAAAGCGAAGTGCTCGTAAGGGTAAAGAACGTGCTCGAGAGGAGAGAGCTGACTCAATGATGCTTGAGAAAACCCAAGCAGAGAGCATATTAAATGAGCTTTCTGAAGACCAGTCTTCCTCTCTAATAGACAAGGCTGAGATGGCAGGAGATGTTTCTGATGCATCAGATGTAGATGAAAGAGAAGCACATGCTGACTTGGACGAGCAAGATTCCTGCCTTGATGTAGAAAAGAGTAACTCACCTTCTCTTCATGATGGCTCTTTCTCATCCTTGTCTGAGTCGAATCCTTCAGTAGTGCTTAATGGTCCTCATAAGAAGAATTCCTCCTCCCCAGTGATTAAAATCATGGCAAATTTGTCAACTAGGTATTTGTTTTTGGCTTTTTCTATCTTAACCAGCTATATTTTTCTTTATTTGATGGGGTTTATAATGCAGAGGAAAGTTTCAGCAGAGTAAGAGCACACGTGATAAAATGCTGCAATCTGAGACGTCCACAGAGGTATCCATTAGTTCTCGGGATGCTGCAGTAGAATCAAAGGCTTCTGCTCCCTCCCCAGTAGACAGCATACACCGGCCTGAGGGACAGCATATGGAGAAGGTTAGAGGACTCTCACTTTATTGTGTTCTTAATGATAAGGCGCTATCTTCTTATACAATATTCTTTATAAAGAAATTTGGATATTTATCTGCATAGAATGTACTATATTAAGAAATTCAAATTTTTCCTTGCCAGGAGGATCTTACTTGTGCCCAGAGAAAAGCTACCATCAAGGATCAGGTTGATGAGGTCAAACCCATCAAACCACTCACCACTGAAAGGCCTGTTGACCCACCAACCAGTACCCAAAGTCAACAAATCGATAGACCCATCTCCTCTCCCGGAAAATCAGCAAATATTCAAAGACAAGAGTCAACAAAGCCTGCAGTCAACCCTTCAAAGGTCATCACTAGGCCACCAAGTGCCCCACTCATTCCGGGCCCAAGACCAGTGGGCTCACCAGTGTCCACAGCCCAGCAAGCTCCTCTCCTATCACGGTCTATAAGTGCCACTGGCCGGCTGGGAGCTGAACCAATTGGGACGATGCCATTGACTCATGGCAGCATGGGCATCCAGTCTTACCGAAATGCTATAATGGGAAAAACATCTGTGATTGGAGGAGCCACCAGCTACACTGCTCGCCCTTCTCTGAAGACCACCAGCCATGGCAGTGCCACCACTCACTCCCAGTCCTTGCCTGTCCCACTTCTCCAAAAATCTACCAGAGTCGACCCTGTAAGGTCAGCATTGACTTTCGGGTCTGTGAATCCAGATACCTTGCAGAACAGGCATCAGTGGGGGGAGGAGCCGTTGCAGCAGCTTCATTCAACAGGAGGAAACCTCATCTCTGGTGTCCGGTCTCTGGACCTAAATGGAGGACTCACTCCTCGTTGGGGCTTGTCGGACGAGGCTTCATCAGCTTTGCCTGTGCAAGACGAGTTCCCCCACTTAGACATCATCAATGATCTGCTTGATGAGGGAAATCCAATGTCTGTGATGCAGGGATTGGATGCATACCGCACTCATCAAAACGATCATCATCACACCCTTGCTCGACATTATACATTTCCAAGGGAAATTCAATCTAGTAGTGGGAGATTGTTCTACAACGATGGGGTCCAAAGGATCTATGGCTCCCCAAGTAGCCAATACTCAAGTGAACTGATGGATTACTCTACTTTCATGAATGGTCAGAGCCAATGGCAGATGGGTGGGAGCACCATCGATCATCAGCCACTAGATGGTGGGGGCTATCCTTATCATGATACTTCAGATATGCCTAGTGGGCTGAATGGATATGGGATGTTCCACCGACCTGGAAATGGGCCGTAAGAGGTTATTATCTGAGATTGTTGACTTTTGCATGGTGTGATGCTGGGCTATGTTGTCGGGTTTACCTTGTAAAGCCTTGCTTTTTTCTTACGTCTCGTTCTGAAGCTGTTTGTCGGCATATGCCAAACATGGATACCACCTGAAGCTGTTTGTCGGCTGGCTGAAGGTGACTTCATGCTGTATTGCATTGCATCAGCTCTTTGGCCCTCTCAATGGGAAGTGGAGGTTTCGATTTCCCCACTGCTGGAATGTAGTACTGATTTAGAAAGGGGAAGGAAGAAGAATGAGGAGAATGGATTCTCTGTTCATCTCTCTCTCTCTCTCTCTCTCTCTCATTGTCTAAGCTGGCTTCTATCATTAGCTTCTTTTCTTGTTTCATTGATGTTAATTGAGATATAAGGGTAGCATTAGGTAAGTGAAACTTAGTTATTTTCTTGAACTTAAGAACTTATTATTAACAGAAATACTTAGTTTTCCTTCTCTACTTAATGAATTATTAAGATAAACCAAAGCAACAGTCAAAATCGCATTGATCATCGAAATGCTAAATCCAGATAAAAACAAAGTCCTAACTCACTTTGATTAATGATCAATAAAATGAAGTTACAGATATGGGCCAAATTTGGGGAGAAGCTTTTTGAGAATTCTTTACTATTTTTTTAAAAGTAACCCAAAAGATCTTTCCAATGAAAATTAGACTTGAAACAAGGGTCAAATTGAAGAGAGAAGTTGGAGAAAAATCCAACAGTAAAAAAAGTTTATTAATCTAAGGCTTTAAAGTCTATTATAACACTAGATGATGATAGAAAAAGAAAAAAAATATCACAATACTAACCATAAACCACTAAAAGCATAGACTCGATTAATAATTTAAACACCAATTTTTTTAATTCAAACATTTCTTGAAGGAAGTTGTGTTTGAGAGACAATTCCTCCATTGATTTTAGGTTGAGATATTGATAACTTTTCCTCAATTTGAGTATAAGCCATTTACAAGACTCAAAAGTCAAGACAACCAACACAATATCATCCTTTCATTGGATCAGCCAAGATAATTCAAGAATAATTCGATTGCGGAGAGAGAATTTGAATAGGAAATAAAGGGATGATTTATAGTGATGATTAATCTCTATAACTGAAGATTGAGGCTCTAGGATGCACCAATGGACCTGGTCATAAATGGTCATGTATGAAGGATTTAATGGTTTTGATGGGAATATATCATTGCCCAATCTCATTGCTATGCGTACCCCCTTCACTTTAAGTGAAAGTACATAGTGTACATCAATCTCATGCATTTAATGCTTATTGTCATATCATGTTGATCCCATGAAAAATAAATCACTTTATTTTCTCCTTACACAATGACATGCACTTGCCACATGCTCTCCAAGTGGAAATTCTACTATGTGACTCCCTTTCTCTGATTCTCAAAAAAATCCAAATAAATTGGAAAAAACTTTAAAAATTTATTAATTTCAAAATTTAATGACTTTTCTAATAAAATTTTGGCAATAGATCAAAATTAATCGATCTTCATTTTCAGCAATATCCAAAATAAAAAAATAAATTAAAGTGAATGGGAACATGAGTGCCTCATGATTAAAATTTAGAAATTCTTTGCAAGAATGTTGATTCTCTACAAGCATTTTATGCGCACACTTAAACACTGAATATACAATTTCTTTACTTTCAAGGAAATCGGTTAATCAATCTCCTACAAAAATATCCATTTCTGTGTTCTCAATAAACTAAAAACTCTTAGAAGATGGAGAGTGAGGTATCAAATAATTGAATTTAAACATTTTATGATGAGAATCATAAAAATCAGAGAAGGTTTATGAAGTTTATTTTATCACCAAAACTAGAAGAAAGGGCCTTGAGGGGGATATTGAGAGGGGGGGGGGCGACATTCAACAAAAAAAAATCCAGTAAGATTTTGAGAAAGAAAACCTTTAGAAAAAAGGATAAGTGATAAGTCACTCATTACAAACAGGCACTATGGGCACTGAGTGCATTCCTTTTTCAGTTAGCTCTTTTCAGATGCATCAAATTTTTCTGAGGTTAGTGTGAATCTTCCAAGTTGACCTAGAATCTTGGGGTGGTTGCAAAAGCTTTGAGTGAACTTGAAATAGGCCATGGACTTGGATCTACCAAATGATAAGATTATTAAAAAAGATATAAACAAAAAAAAAATCAAGGGATTGATATGATCCATATACTTAGGCTTGACAAGTAGCACAAACTAAATGAATATGGGCTTTGATGATTCATAAATGAATACTAGATTGCCATAAATTATTTTTTTGTAAAAAAATTAGATATGTTGATTCATAATATTTCATATGGTTTACCTAATTAGGATGAGACTAGAGGAAGCTTGAGATGTTTGAGATCTTGTCAGAATGCTTCCTTGAAAGGACGATCTCCCATCAATTTTTGGGATAGAGGAAGAGATGATTTTTCAAAATAAAAGTAATAAATACACCTCTTGTTTTGTAAATTTTTTCAGATCCTAGAAGAACTTTTAACATTCAAATTTTTTCATGAGAGATATTTAGTGAAGATAGCAAGAGACCATTTTTCAGTCCCTTTTTTCCTCTGTTGAGGTTTGAAGTCCCTGCTTGTTTGATGGCCCTTTGTCCCATTTTCTCTAAGCTCTTTCTCTCAATTTCAATCATTTCAATCAAGTTAGAAAAGCTATGGTCAAGTATGCATCCTTGGGGATGCTTTGTTAAAATTTCAAAGAGGATGATATAAGGATCCATGTGGTAAAGATAATTAAGCTTAATTTTAAAGGATTAATTTAAAATTATCTTAATCTAGAATAGAAATTTATCGACAGATTTATCTTTTTTGCTTTTTCAAAATCCATAGATAATTACCTACATGTATAAATTTTCATGAAGAATGTGATCGAAATGATCGAAGCGTGTCTTAGCTTTTGGGATTTTGATATCATATGGTACCCAAATTGGAAACTTGATATTATTTTGTGAACACATGAATGTATATATCTTTGACTTTCTCCCAATTTCTTTGACTTTTTCTTTGACTTTTTGACCTGATATCAGCATAGATCAAATACATATATCATAATGAGTTATCTAAATAATGAGAATCCGTATCATTTCATGCATAGAAAACATATATGATGATGAGCGTCAGTCAACGTGGGCAAAGAGAAACTTCAATTTTCAAATCCCTGATTACTATAGCTCGACAAGTAAATTTTTTTCTTAAATACCCTTGTAGATCTTCACTTTGCGTAATCAGAGCAGAAGAGATCTCTTTTTACGAGAGATGATCACCCGCTCTAAGCTTCCAGACCAGCTCAGAGACCGCCAGATCCGGTCCCAGCACTAGTGCGCCTTCATCTCCATCTTTTTCCCCGAAACCTCGGAACAGCAGTAGGTTTGTTTCGGATCTCATGATCTTTAAGACTTTACTTCATATTTTCATGCTTACCGGAGTTAGATCATTCTACCGTTCCATTGCTGTTGAAGTTTTAAATCGTTCCCGAAGGATACCTTTTCGCATCGATCTGTGAGGTGATCTTTGTTTAAAGCCTAAGTGTAGTTGTTTGCTAATTTTTTTCTAATTTACTGAGATCTGATTGAATCTTCGAGGATTTCATCCATCTAACAGCAGATCTACTGAAAGTGCTGGTTTCTCCTCAGCCAGGATCGGTCTGCTGTAAAATAAACGTCAATACGATTTGCATCATCAAACTTACTTCCATTCACTTCAAGGACGAGATCAACGAACATCTATTTTAGATTCGTAAGCAATTTGAAACACAGAACAAATAATTAGCCTTACAATCAGTGCTTTGCCTCGGAGAATAATCTATTAGAATGCTTGAAAACGTGTAAAACAGTTATGGATGCGATTATAGGTACCTTTCTTTGATTGCTTCAGTTTTTTTTTTTTTTGCAGTATTCAGAAATTACGCAGCTTCTAATGTTCCCAGCATCGAATGATCAATTTTCAACTTCATAACAAATTATTTGAATGGTTGATTAAATTCTTGTTTGGAAATTGCTTTGCGAGACCAAGAACTATGAGTTCAAGTTCTACGGAATCTACTTCAGTAGATTTCCCAATTGGTTACAGTAAGGTGAATGAGAAGCCCCTGATGAATGCATGGAATAACTTAGGATGCCCGCAACTTAGGAAAGATCAAGACCCATGTGTGTCATGTAGAGTAGCAGTTCATCAACTAGTCAGTAGTAAAGGCTCGAATCTACTTGACACTCATTCTTCACAAAAGAAAGACGATGTTGGTTCTGATCAAGTTATTGATTAGTTCAAACATTTCCTTCCCAAATTTACAAAGGACATCGATAATATTTCCACAAACAAAGAATGAAGTCTCCCCCCCCCCCCACCCCAAATGATTATATGCAAAGAAAATAGAGTAATGACACAAATTGTGTCGTGTCAAATTCAGTATTGCGATGTCAAACAACTACTGAGATTCCAAATAAAAATGATTTTATTTGAACAAACAAGGAGAAAGCTCACTCCCTTACGAAAAAAAAAATTATGGTAGAGATAACCCATGATCACCATCACATTTTTTTATAATTGCCATAGATCTTCATGGATCAGGTGAAATGATCAACCCTAGCCTAGAGGTGTTCTTTCAAGGAATAAGTGATCTTTCTAGTTTTTAGATGTAAGAACTCGATGAACTAAACAACACCATATAACTAGACAAATCAATTTCCTCACTTAGATCACCATAAAGGAAGATATTTTAAAATCAAACAATTGAAGTGGTCATTGATAACATGCAATTTATATATGAATTTACGTGATTATTAATACAATTTAAGGCATTAAATATTTCATTTGTATGCATGTATCATATTTAGAGTGCATATTTATCATTTAATATAATTTTAGGTTATGAAATAAAAATATATAATTTTAGGGATAATTATGCATAATTAAATAATATAGTGCTAATCTTATTTATATTTCAGATCATAATTATATTTTTATGATTAAATTTTAAGAGAAAATATTTTTATTTACATTCGTGGATTTTTTTAAAATTTATTTTCTAAGAGGAATGAGTGTATTTTTGAAATTAAAATTAGTTCTCTTATTATCTAAATATTTTGACTTTTTATAATGATAGATAATTTAATTTCCGATCTAATAAAACAAATTTAGATTAATTTAGAGTTGAATTTTGAAAGTTATGAATTTTCTAATATTTAAGGCTTTTTTAGAATTTTTTTGAATTTATTTAAAACTATTTTTTTTAAAAAAGAATAAAAAAATATTTATATATGTCGCAAGCTTACGTGGTAGAACGTCGCCACGTGGCGACGTGAGTACACGTCACGTTGATAACAAACTAATTAGACATAGTAATACATGATTATTGATGCATATTAAGACATAAATGATTTCATTCCTATGCATGTTATCATATTTATGAGTATTTATCTATCATTCTATGAAAGAGTCATTATAATCTCAAAATACTTTAATTTAGGGGTTAACATGATGAATTAAAGGTAAATAATTTTTATAACCCATCTTTACTTGAGATTATAAGTGTTTTTAAAGTTAAAATAATGAGAGACATTATTTTTATAAATATTTATTTAATTTTCTAAAGTTAAAATCTTTAAAGAATAAATATATTTTTGAAATAGAAATTAAAACTCTCATTATTTATTAATTTTGACTTTTTAGAATGATAGATAATTAAATTTTGGATCAAATGTAAGAAATTTGAATTAATTTGGAGTTATATTTTGAAAGTTATGAATTTTCTAATTTTTAGGGATTTTTTCGGAAATTTTCTGAATTTTTAATGAATTTCTAAGGATTTTCCGGAATTAAAAATCAATTTTTCAGAATATTTTAAGATCGCAGGTGACGTGGCGGCTTCAGAACCGTCTGATCGATCGCGATTGATTATCGCGATAAGGAGGTGACATGGTGACTTGTGGAGCGTCCGATCGCGGGCGATATCGACCGTTGATCTTCACTTAAGATCGATAGACCATGTGACTTAAATCAAGAGTTCACCGATCGCGTCTAATCTCGACTATTGATCGCAAGAGTTATAACGGTCGAGATTAAAATGCATCGAAACGCATCGGAGACGTTAGATTGAGATCCAACGGCGATGGTTTGAAAGGCGTTTTATAACGAGCGGCACGTGGCATCATCTCGCGCGTCCATGGCGATCCAACGAATGCGACTTAATCGTAACGGTTCGCGATGAACTGTTTCATCAGAACCGTTGATTAAATCGATCGGACGGTTATGCCCAAATACACTATAAATTGATATGTTCTTCCGATTTGTAAAGTATTGGAGAGCAAATCAATCAAATTGATTTGTTTAGACACCAAATCTCTTGAATCTCTTGATCCTAATCTCTTGTAGACTCAATTCCGCGTCCACGGAGTGCTTAAGATCAAGATTTGGGCGAAAGACGAGGAAGAAATCAACGCTTGAACTCCACGTTCGTGAATTTTGGATTTTTTTATGAAAAGCCTTAATCAGGCGATTAATTGGGTTAATCCAATTGCAATATTGGGTTAGTGGAAGCGGTTTTCACTAATCTTTCGTCTATTCACGTTTAATTTTCATTTAGATTAGTAATTTCATCTTAATTTCATTTTATTTTAGCGAATTTCGTTCTTCCTATTTTCGAAATCACTCCCCACTTCGATCTTCAATTTCTCCGCGAAATCAAAGTCAAATTCGATGATTTTTTATTCCATGGAATCGTCTTGAAGTTCTCTTTCATAATCTACCATTTTTCCCAATTTCTATCATTGATTAATCGTTCGATTTGATCAAATTCGAAGAAAACATCAGAAATTTCCCTAATTCCTTGTGGATTCGACCCTTATTTACCATTATACCCCTCAATTCGAGATATTTTCATCAAATTGATAAGTTTAGAATTATTTTTGACTCTTGACCGTGTGAAATTGATGATCACTCGGTCTTGATCCGTCACACGTGGTGGCGTATCTGCGCGTATGTGCGTTCGCATGTATGCGTGTGTGCGTATGTGTGCATGCGAAGGTGATTAGTGGGTTAAACCATCTATTAAGGATTTATAATAACTCATTATACTCATGTACCTTATGTACATGTTAAATGATATGGATTTTGATCATGTGGGACTATGTATCTTTGTTTTTAGTCGCAGTTGACGTGGCACAATCTCGAGCAGACGATCGCGCTATTTAATCGCTATCGTTAGATTCCACTGACTCGAGCGGATACGTGGTTGCATCAGATTAGGTGACGATTTGTTTTAAAGATAATTTAATCTCAAACGCTCATCTGGGGAGTTATAATAGTTGAGATTGAATGCACCTCAATGGACGCGTGCACTCATCTCGATCGTTCGATGAAGATCGAATGGTGAACATCAAGCGATGCCTCTTCTTCACACGTGAAGTGGCAAGATTTGGACGCTTCATCATTGATCGAATGGACGCACCTAAAAGATAATGATTTGTGAATTGGCATTTAATCTTAGCCGTTGGTCAAAGATGAAGAGGCGCATCCAACGTTCGCGCCCAAATTCTCTATAAATTAAAGTGTTCTTCAACGTAAAAACTTGTTCTTGGATGTTTCGAGAAAATCGAACTATTTAGACAATTCAGTCTTCGAATCACTTGATTTCTACTTGTTCTAGACTCATTTCCGCGTTCGAGGAGTGTTTGAAATCAAGATTTGGTGGAGAGAATCAGAAGAAATCACCTCTTGAATGCCAAAATTTGTTTTTGAAATTGCGGAATGAAAAGCCTTAAATTCGACGATTAATTGGATCATTTCGAGCGCAACTTTGGGTTAGATTACATGTTTTCATCGTAATATATCATCCTTTTGCATTTGATTTTATTTTTGAATCATAGATTAGCTTAATTTTAGATTTAATTTAAATTTTTATCACGAATTGCGATCGATGTTCTTTCTCAACATTCATTTGTGGGTACATCATATTCTGCCATCTTCAAGCCAAGAAAACTACTTGACCACTTGATTGAAAAAGTCCCTCCAAAAACTGATCCACAATATAAAAAGTAGATTGTAGAGAAGGAAGTTCTATATACTTGGATTCTTGACTCTATTTTAATAAATAGAGAGTGAGGTTAGACCGTAGGGAGATCGAGTGGGAGAAGAAGTTGTGGAAAGTTGTTGAGTAGGTGTAGAAGTCAAGAATTCAGAAAGATTTTGTTGTAGGTTCGCGAGAAAAAGATTCTTAAGAAATGAAAGAAACAAAGTGAATGAACAAAGGTAACAAAGTGAAGTTATTTTCTTTATTTTTTTCACTTCATTACCTTTAGGATTATCATCATCAAATTTTTGCATTAAGAGCCTAGTTATCAATATCACACCAAGGTGGTGAGTGGGTGCAGAAAGACTCATCCTATAGGTAGGAATTGAAACGATTTAAAATCGGTAAATTGATTCATTGAGTATGAAATATTGAATGAGATATGGGATGTGCCTTTAAATATCGTTCCAAGGAAAATGAAAGATAAAAAATTGCTTAATTGGTGAATCGAGCTAGAGCTTTAAAACAAGGTGACAAGTTAGTGCTCTATGTATAGTGAGTTAGATAACTATTAAACCCCCATCCATTATCTAGTAAACCAAGAATATATCCTCTTGGAGATAGGATCTATGAACTCTTTCAAAGGTTAAGGCTAGAATTTCGAAAGCATTTGAGGTCAATTATATAACATAGAGAACTCTATGTCCTTTGATGGCATAGTGTCTCAATGTACTAGTGAAGAAAGTTGCCTCTAGAAGATGAAAAGAGGGGCTGAAATCTAAGCTTATACAATTACTAATTCAAGAGACTCTACATCTAATCAAAGTGCCCAGCCCGCTCCAATTGCTAAAAATCCCAAGAAACCTCAATTAAAAACAATGATAACCTATGGTGAAATTATTGTAAAAGAGAAGGACATACAACAGAAACATAGTGAAAATTACATATGTAACTAATCCATACCTCATAGAACATCTGATGAACAATAGTTGATGCCAACATATGTATATTCACCACACAATGCAATGTAACTACATATATCCATGACATTCAAGGCACATATAACTCCTCAAAAAGTCTAAAAGATATGAGAAGAGATGCAACAAATGAAGAATTTTCAAAAACAGATGCACAATCTCTTATCTTTATCCACATAATATCATTGGCTTGATGTCCTCAGAGAATTTAGGCCAATCTGATTTTTTTTCAGCTTTATCATCATAGTCATAAAAAAAATCCCATCAAAGTTCTTAGATTTTAGGTTGAGGACCAACGAATACTATGATATGAATATCAAATGTAGTCATGCCATATGAACAATGTTCTACTAATAAAAGGGTAATGATGAAACAAATTCGTGCAGTCGTTGAATACACACGATATCGTGTCAAAACAAAGTCCAAACTTACCAATTTAAAGATTAATTCACGAATTGAAGGGTATATGGTAAATAAGGGTAAAATTTACGGAGAATTAAGGAAAATTTTAAGATATCTTTGAAATTCGATCAAATCAGACAACGAATTGAGTTTAGAAATTAGGCAATTTAGTATATTAAGAAAGCTAACTCAATTGCGAATCTACAAAATCAAAAAAATCGAGTGATTTGAATTAGAATTCGCAGAGTAATTGAAGTTTGAAAGTGAGAGAAAATTCAATCGCGAAACTTGCTTAAAAACCGAAATTAAACTGAAATTAAACTTAATCTACGATTCAAAATGTAAATCTAATGCTAAATGATGAAATATTATGATGAAAACATGCAATCAAACCCAAAGTCACGCTCGAAATGATCCAATTAATCGCTGGATTCATGGCTATTCATTCTGCGATTTCGAAGACGATGATGTCATTCAAGATGTGATTTCTCCTTACTCCCTTGATCAAATTCTGATTTCAAACACTCCTCGGATGCGGAAACGAGTCAAGAAGCTAAAGAAATCAAAAGACTCTCAGATTGTGGTGTCTAGTGACGTGTCGTTTTCGTGCGTCGTTAAAACACAAAGACGATGGTCAAACAAAATTTATATAACCGAACTCACTAAGACAAGATATAATAATCAAGTATTGGGTAAGTATCGGGTCGATCCACAGAGAGCAGGGTTGACTTTAATCGCAGAGTTGACTTGGTCAAACTTAGGTTTAAAAGGAGTTTTAAATAAGAGAAAATAAGATGTAAGATATGGAAATGATATAAATAAGGTAAATAAGAAGTTTTAAGACTTGAAATCTCGGATTTGACAGAGAAAAGTCAAAAGTCAAAGTCAAAGCATTGACTTTGACCAACAGTAGGTGTTCTGCAAAATCAGAGAATCAAAAAGAGCCAAAAGATTACGAAAACTATATATTTGGATACTAGAGAGAAAAATGTAATTTATTGATATATAATTCGTAATTTTTGGATAAGAAATGGATTTATTATGAATTATTGAAAATCAACTATCAGAAAATCCCCGAAATTAACACCTCAGAGGAAATCTTCAAATTGAATGACCAACTGAAATCCAAATCTTGCAATTTATATGTCAATGGAAATCTAAGAACCATAGGAATCCAACAAGACCGAAATTATCAAATTCTGATTTATCAATAAAAAGTAATTGACCCCGAAAGTCAACATTTGACTTCTGATGAAAGATGAACAGTCCGTGGTCAAACGTTAAATTGAAGGGCCAAATGAACTCGGAATTTGATGAATTTGCTATTCACGGAAAGCTGATGAAAATAGGAATCCAATGAAACCAAAATCAAGTGATTTGGAAATTATAATCAAATAGATATCCTATTTTCAAAATCAGCAACTTTTCGGACCTAAAATTGGGGAAAATGAAGAACACTTTGAACTAATTTGCAAAATTAAAGATCTAAACCTAATAATAATACAAATTACCTCTTGATAATCAATCGAACTTCACTACTAACCCGATTGCCGCAAGAATGGGGCCTCAATTCTCGTGGATTGAAGCGAATTTGCTCGGATTCTTCCTCGTGGACGTTCGGAATTCAAGGGGAAAATTCGATGAAATCAAGAGATGAAATCATGATTATCATGGTTCAATGGCTGCGTCTCTACACTCTTGGAAGTAGAGGATCACGAGAACTTAAGACCTTCCTCGAAACTCGCTTAATTTCTTCACGAGTCGATCAAAAGTTAAAGAGAAAGAAAGGGGAAATACATGCTTTTAAAGAGGGAATTAGGCCCGAAATCGTGGCCATTGGAAGCGGTCGTGGGCATTGTTTGAAGGCGTCGTGGGAGCGGTTCTTTGGGGCGAGGATGCCGCTTCAATTCCGCACAAGATTGACTTCAATTTTGCTTCAACACGAGCCCCGATCAAGCCATGATTGAGCGTCGATCGTGGACTTGGATCTCGGTCGGCCGCTGTCTTCTCAGGTTAGGATGATTCCGCGACGAAAGGAGGTCCAATCGTGGCACGATCGAGCTCCGATCGCGCCGCGATCGGGTCACGATCGGGCTACGATCGGAGTTCTTCGTCGTGTTCTGTCTGCCGTCCGATGAAGGTCTGATCGTGATGAAAATCCGACGCGCGAGATAGTTCCACGCGGCTTCACTGGATGCCGTTAGATCGCGATCGCGCGATCTTCATTTAATGATGATCGGACGATTCTCCAGTCGCCACGTGGCCATCGCGTATCCCTCCGATCGCGGTCACTTAAGGTAAGTAATACACACGTGCTTGATTAGACGATCGCGTGGACTCGGGTCCACGCGATCTCCGCCGCTCTGATCCGATCCGACGCCCGCCAAGCCGCCACGTCACCTGCAAAAGAGAAACCGTGTGGGAACATAGTCCCACACGGAGAAAATAGAGGGAAAGAATGCGGTTAAATAGGGGAACGGATTCCCCTATTAATGATCTTCTTTCTCCCTCTAAATCCAGCCACACGTGTCGCCCCACATGGGCGCCCACGTGGCCGCGTGGCCTGCCTGCCACTTGGCGCACCCCGTGCGCCTCCTGCGTGGGCCACACGCGTCCTGCCACGTGGCCTCAGTGCCACGTCGTAACGGCGCGGTGGTCCCGCGCGCCACGTCAGCCGCCACCTGGGTACGCCTGCCACGTCATCAGTCGGGGGCCTGTTGACCAAAATACCCCCCTTTTCGCGATTTTAACAAGAAAATTAATCGAAAAAAATCACTTTAAAAATTCAAATAAAAAAATCGAAAAAAGGGCTAAAAATTTCAGAAATTCATATTTCTCAAAAATACAACTCCTTTTTAATCCAAATTTTTCTCCATTGGATCACAAATTCTCTTATTTTTTTAATATCATGTCAATTAAAATATATTTAGAATGAAGACATCAAGATGAATTAAAATTTACTTAAATCATTTTTCATTAAACACTTTAAATCATAAATTCATCTTGGAATTATCTTTCCAAATGTTTACTAAAGTCAAAAATCATTCCATAACAGAGATTAACTTCTATTCATTTAAACAAAAGATTAATCATCTATTAAGCATGAAATTATCCGTAATTTATACATAAATATCAACTTTAGTGAAATGACATGCCAATGGAGAAAATTCCTAAAAAGTATGATAACATGCATCATATTCACATAAAATAAGCATAAATATGAGTTAATTAAGATAAGAATTCAAGTTATAAATGCATGTTATCATCTAGACAGTTCTATTTGCTCGAAAATCCAAGAATGCCTCTTCATCGCGAAGAACATTAAAATTTATAGAAGAAATTAGGCGTAACCGTCGGATGCGACGGTTCATCGCGATCAACGGTCGAGATCACACGTCAATTGATGAATCGACCCGATTAAGTCGTGAGCGTCTGATCTTTGATGGAGCGTCCGGATGCGTCCACGTCGCGCGTGAGAGAGAAGGTGTCACTTTGATTCGTCCGTTGGATCTTCATCTGACGATCCCGATAAGGCGAGGGGTCCATCGATCGCGATTAATCGTGACCGTTATAACTCCCTTGATGGACCGCTGAGATTAAACTTGATTTAATCGAATCAGTGTCTTCTATGATGTTGCCACGTACCCCTTGAGTAAGTGACATCCGACGCGCGCGATTAAATCAATCACGCACTCGGATGTCTCACGCGTCGCCACGTCACCAGAAATAAACCATAAATAGAATAGTACCGCACTGGATAAATTAGAGTATTTTATCGGGTTCATAAGATACGTGGATTTAAGGGGTTAGCTTATATCCGATTACGGATGCTCCTAACCCATTTATAAATTCCGCGCATGTGTCACGCACACACGCGTGTCCACGTGTCACACTGACACACGTCCGCACGTCGTCACGTGGCTTCGCTCCACCACATCAGCGCGCAGTGATAAAAACCCTTTTTTAATTTTTTTAAATTATTTTAAAATCGAAAATAGAGTTAAATAAATTCAGAAAAATTCCAGAAAATTCCTAAATATTGGAAAAATCATAACTTTCAAAATACAACTCCAAATTAATTCAAATTTGTTTTGTTAGATTAGAAATTGAATAATGTATCATTATAAAAAGTCAAAATATTAAAATAACAATAGAATGAATTTTAATTAAATAAATACACTCATGTATCTTATAAAATAAATTTATAAAAATACATGATTGTAAATAAAGATCTTTTCTCTTATCATAAAATAATGAAAACATCATTATGATCTTAAATATAAATAGGATTATAATTATATTATTTAATTATGCATACTTATCCATAAAATGATATATTTTTAGATCATAACATGAAATTACATGAAGTGATAGAATATACTTATAATATGATAACATGCATACAAATGGAATAATTAATGCCTTTATTTGCTTTAATAATCATATAAATTCGGGTATAAAATGCATGTTATCAGGTAACAACTGATGGGACATTACTTGCAATAGTTGGAAAATATAATGTTAAAATAGCACCAATATGTCTACTGACACATGTACTACATGTGCCTAAACTATTTGTGACTCTTATTTCACAATGCAAAAGTGAATTACTATAAAATAATATGCGATGATGTTGATGTTTTTCTGTGTAATATGGTCAATGGGTGGAAGATTGAACTTGATAAAGTCCAATATGGACACTATTACCTACCTTGTACACCCTTGAGCACTAGAAGGGAGGCTGAATTTCAAGCTAGCACTTCCGGGGAAGAGAGAGTCATAATCATACATAGAATATTAGGGCATGAACTTATTTAAGTTCAACATGAAAAATCAAAGAGAAGTTCCAACTTATTTGGTATGATCAATGAAGGCCTTCCCCACACACTAATGTGGATGGGTTTAGATGGGTCTTGATAAGTGTGGATGACCATAGTAATTTTTTCTCGTTATAACTACTTGAAGAAAATCAAAAGTAACCAAAATTTTGAAAGACTTTAGTTACCTAATCAAACGATAATTTGAGTAAATGTAAAGGGATAGGACAGAAAAAAGCAAGAATTTTTTCAATAATAATCTTCAAGAGTGAATAAGGAATGAAACATTATGCCCTTACACACCTAAGAAAAATATATTTTCTAAGAGAACGTTTGAAGATATAATGGATAAAGGTAAAACTTGATGGATATTTTGTGGCCTATAAGCCAATCACACTTCTATGTATCTTCTTTATGTTTAGTGAAATGAAATTTATTCATTATCATTCCTATATGATGTTTACAATGAAGTCCATGAGCATATGCAATGACTAAGTGAATTATGATGAGATCATAACACAATGATCACTACTCTTTAAACATATGTTCTAAACATTCCCATTCGTGGGATATTCAAGAGGGACATTGATTTATTTGGAAAGAATAGCACTATCTAATCCAACTCATATGATGAGTATGGTTGATCTTGTAGCCATCGATATAGAGACACTAATGATAGATAGTGGGTGCTCTTCGGAGAAAGAGTTCACTAAATTGATCCGTATGAATCCTTGAATGGTATTATACCTAAATGTCAATCCTGTTGATTCATGTCACTGTTATGTATGTGGTCCTTTGACTGGGGACACCAAATTCATCTTGTAGATGGATGATCATGTTTTGAATATGACTTAGGAATCCCTACCCACGAGATATCTAAAATGTCTTATATTGGATATGACATGAAGTCCTTGCAGATGATTTTATGGTCAAGATGAGATCATCAGCCCTCGATATTTGAGGAGATTGACTCAAGGAATGAGATGCAAGGAAATCCCTAGCCGAAGTAGTGGAAATATCATAGGAGTTCCCAATGATTTCTTAGACACATCAGTACTAACTTGAGTGACTGATTTGGGTTTGACAACTAATGATACGATAAGTCATTCATGAATCTCATGCAGATGAAGAATTATACATACATGGTAATCGATGACAGAAAATGTTCCATAAGTGAGTTCTTCCGTACTTCATATCTCCAAGAGTACATGGTGTAGCTTGGCACCCACTAGAATAGAAACTCAACCTGTCGATTGGATTAAAATGATCATTGATTAAAATGATCATTGTCGTATATGTTAATGTTGTTAGATAATTAATGTTGATCTATAAGATGTTATTGGGTATTTATAACATGCAATCTAACATGCAAATATATGGTTATTAATACAAATTCAGGTATATAACATTCCATTCTAATGCATGTTATTATATTTTTTAGGGTTTATCTATCATTCTAAGAAAATAAGTTATAATCTAAAAAATACACTAATTTAGGGATAATTATTATAAATTAAAGAGAAATATTTAAAATTAGATAATCCCCATCTTTACTAGAGATTATAATTATTTTTTAATACAAAAGAATAAGAGAAATCACTTTATATACACTCATTTATTTTTCTAAGTTTTAAATTCTAAAAGAAATGAGTATATTTTTTAAATAAAAATGTATTATCTTCTTATTTATTAAATTTGACTTTTCGAATGATAGATAATTTAATTTCTGATTCAATGAAATAAATTTGGAGTTGTATTTTAAAGATATAAATTTTCTTATTTTTAGGGATTTTCCTAGAATTTTTCTGAATTTTTTTAATTTAATTCACGTGCTAACGTGACAGGTGACGTGATGTGGACACGCCACATGACATCGTGTGTGTGTATACGCGTGTTTCTGTGCGCGTGTGCTCACATGTGTGTGCACGTGTGACGAGAGAGATAAGCTTTGTTTTCCAAGATAACACCACTCTCCCTATTGCGCATGTGTTATATATGCATTAGATTTCTGATTTTTTTGTCATGTGGGACTATATTTATGTTTTTATGTGCGCAGGTGATGTGACATCGTGTAGAGCATCCGATTGCACGACTTAATTGCGATCGTCAATATTCACTTAAGTGAAGGGGTACGTGGCGGAATCTGATTGGGCGATGATTCATGTTTAAAATAGTTTAATCTCAGACATTGATTTGAGGAGTTATAATTGTCAAGATTAAATGCGCCCGATGGACTCTGATAGATGCGTGGTGATATCTCGAACATCAATTTCTGATCGGATGGACGCGATCACGCTACGAGTCATCTTCACATGCAACGTGGTAAAATTTGGGCGGCTCATCTCTGATCAAACGGACGCGACTTAATGGCAACAATTCACATCAAATCATTTCATATGAGCCGTTAATTGAAGATAAAGAGTCAAATTAAACGGTTACGCCCAATTTTGCCTATAAATTGAGATGTTCTTGAACAATGTAAATCATTCTTGTGTTTTTTGAGTAATCGAACTGTCTAGACACCACAATCCTTGAATCTCTTGCTTCCCTTCGCTTCTAGACTCATTTTCATGTCTGAGGAGTGTTTGACAGTGAGATTTTGTTGGGAGAATAAGTAGAAATCAATTCTTGAATGCCAACGATCGTCTTTGAATTTATAGAATGAATATCTTTTGATCCGGCAAGGAATTTGATCAATTCAAGCACTATCTTGGGTTATAAATTTCGTTTTCGTCCTAATCTTTCTTCCAATAATATTAGATTTTAATTTCGAATAGTAGATTTAGTCAATTTCAATTTTAATTTTGGTTTTTTGTCATTTTTTTGTTCAAAAATTTCTATCTACTTCACTTGACGATTTCTCAGCGAATCTTGATCCAAATTTTGTGATTTTTGATTTTGTGGATTTGCCTTTGAGTCTTCTTTCCAAATACATCAATTTCCCTAATTTCTCACCACATTTCATCATCCTATTAGATCGGATTTCAAATAGTTCTTAAAAAATCTCTTAATTTTCTGTGGATTCAACCCTTGTTCACCACTATGCTATTCAATTCATGATTATTTAGTTGAATTGGTGAGTTTGGTAAGTAATTTTGACGTTTATTTGCGTGTATTGAATGATTGCGCGGATTCGTTTCATCAGGTATATATAGTTATTAACTAGTGAGATATATGAACCTAGAGGGTAGCACACACAGAAGGTTTATGAATGTTGGTAGATATAGATATAATTATGAGGGTTTTTATGAAAAATCCACATACCAAATGTCTATAAATAAGAGTAGAATGACTAAACCTGAAGCGGCCCATGCAAGCCTTGTGGGAATTCTCTCCTTTATTCTATTTTTCTTTTGGTGAAGAGCTTTGCAGAGGAGATCCAACCATCTAGAGATTGTGTGGATATCACGAGAGGCTAGATACTTGAATATCTTCAAGAACTCGTTCAAGGGAACCGTGTAAGCACGTTTTCATACATACTATATGATGGGATCATCTACTCTTGGTACCTCAATATTTTGAAAATCTGATTTAATGTATTTTGTTGTATTTGATGTTCTAATCAAAATTTCGAAAGGCTTCTTAACTTTTGCTTACTTTTCAGCTTGTACGAATCACTGCAGATATGAGAAGTATATCTGATATCTAATACCCAAGATGAAATATCTCTAAAAGACAATTATATATCTATCATATAAATACATGGAGCATGACCTTGCTTCCGATGAGCTTTCGCGTTCCTGTACTTTGTACAGTTCCTCTTCTAATGTCCTTTCACGCCACAATAGAAACACGTTCCCTTATCATCATCGTCCTCCCTTGTCGAAGTTGCTTTCACTTGCTTCTTCCCTTTGCCCCTCTTGGAGGTAAAGGTTGTCTTCCTCTTCTTGTTGGTCCCACCAACAAAGAGGTCTTGGGGATTTTCTTTCTAATGGTTCCCTTCGGCAGTGGTAAGCATGTTCAATAACTCCATGAGAGACGCCTTAATCTTTTTCATGTTAAAGTTAACAATAAACTGAGAAAAGGAGTTCAGAAGAGATTGAAGAATACGGTCCATGCTCATCTCAACAAGGAGTTCAACTTCAAGCGCCACTAAGCTCTCAATCCACTTTATCATCTTTAGTAAATGTGCTTGTACTGAAGACAACTCAATCATCGAAGCCTTGAATAGACTCTTCGATATCTCATATCTATGAGTTCTACTCTGCTCAGCAAACAACTCCATCAAATGGAGTAGCATGGCTCTTGGTTTCATGTGTTCATGATGCCTTTGCGACTCATTGCATATCGAGGCTAGCATATAACATTGAATCATAGTGGACTCTTCTTGCCACTTCTATTACTCCCATACCTCATCCTCAAATGCATTCGATGCGGGCTCAACAATGCCATCTCTCTGTAGGACATAGGCGATGCGCTCAGACATAGGCCATCTCCCTCCATGATAGAGGCTATACATCGCATATAGAACCTCACATGGTTCTCACGCAGCCACATACCCTTTGACTACCTTGGATGCCCCATCTTCTTAGGATGCACATGAAGTTTATTACTATGATGCCCTTAGAGAAAACTGAGGAAGAAACTTGCATAATGAAAGCTTCAGATTCTATCTCGAGAGAGGCACCTTGAACTAAATATGACATGTACCCTCAAATATGTTGTTAGACCTATTCATGATGCACAAGGTAATTAGTACTATGTTATGCTCTATGAGATGGATATGTACGTCATTATTTTAGGACGACAAGCTCTGGGTCCACGCTATCAACATAGAGATTTTTTTATGAAAGCATGGCGATTAATGGATGAGGGGGCCTAGGCATTAGGAGGCCCCAAGACATCATTGAAATGCTCCAAAAGAAAAAAAATTGGTGGATGAGGACCACAAACTTAGTGTTGGGCTCCTTTGTGTTGGCCAAAAATGGTGAGTGGGCTCTCCAACACCATCAAAGAGATTAAACTGTGGGGTGATTGGCAGCAACATTGGTTTGACATTTTCCATTGATTGGGTAGCAAGTGGGTTGAGATACTATTAGTACTTGGTACAACCTTTGGCATGGGGATGCACCCTTAGTTGACTCTCCCAACTTCAAATTGGCTTGACCTCGCCTCACAGTAGTGACGCGACGAGACCGCGAGGTCATCGATTTCACGCGGTATCGCGTCAAAAATAATACCGAACTTACCAATTTGATGAAAATGTATTGAATTCAAGGGTATAATGGTAAATACAGGTCGAATCCACAGGGAATTAAGCAATTTCTTCATATAATCTTCAAATTTGATCAAATCGGACAGGAAATCGATGGAAGAAATTTGGGAAAATGGTATTTTAAGAAAGTAGACTTCAAATCGATTCCACGGAATCAAAAATCGTCCAATTTGGACTTGATTTCACGGAGAAATCAAATTTCAAAGTGGAGAGAAATTTCGGACCGAAGAAATCTCGATTTTAGCTAAATTTTAATAAAATTAACATCTAAATCCTAATATAAACAGAAATTAAACACTATAGGAAGGTAAATTAGGGAAAACTGCCTCCACTAATCCCAATTAGCACTCCAAACGACGTGATTAACCCGATTAATCGTCGAAAACGTGAAGAACACGAAGAGGAGATTCAAGCTACGATTTCTCCAAAGTTACGCCGCCAAATCTCGATCTCAAAGGCTCCGTGAGTGCGGAAATGAAAGAGGAACACGATGGGATCGAGAGATTCGAGAAGAATGGTGTCTAGACAAATCAATTTGGATTGATTTCAACTCAGATGCTTAGAATCGTGAAGAACATCTCTATTTATACACAATTTGGGCGTAACCGTCCGATCAAATCCATCAACGGCTCTGATGAAACGGTCCACCGCGAACCGTTTTTGTTAAGTCGTGACCGTTCTATCGCGATCGGACGCATGAGATGTCGCCACGTCGCCACGCGTTTTAAAACGCGTGAAACGCTCGCCGTCAGATCTTGATCTGATGGCTCCAAGGTGTTTCAATCTCGACCGTTATAACTCGTGAGATTAACGGTCGAGATTAAACGCGATCCGCGTACTCCGTGTCCACCGATCTTAAGTGACGATCGACGGGCGATATTCAATCGCGCGATCTGACGCCTCACAGGCTGCCACGTCGCCCCCGCTCTTTATTAAATCTGAAAAATTGATATTTTAATTAGAAAATCGATTTTAAATTCGGAAAATCCTTAGAAATTAGAAAATAAATTCCTAAAAATCGGGAAAAGATCCCTAAAAATAGAGAATTCATAACTTTTAATATATAACTCCAAATTAATCCAAATTTCTTTCATTTGATTCAAAATTTAATTATCTATTATTCTAAAAAGTCAAAATTAATAAATAATGAGAGTTTTTAATTTTATTTCAAAAATATAGTTATTTTTAAGAGATTTTAACTTAGGAAAATATAAATAAATGTTTATAAATGCTTTCTCTCATTATTTTAACTCTAAAAACATCTATAATCTCAAAATAAAGATGGGTTATTAATTTATTCATCTTAAAATCATTATTTTTAACCCTAATTTAAAGTATTGTTTAGAATATAGTGACTTTTCATATAATAATAGAAAAATACATATAAGTATGATAACATGCATGAAAATGAAATCATTTATACTTAAATATGCATCAAAAATCATGTTTTATGATGTAAATATCGCATGTTATCACACCCCCCAACTAAAATTATTTCTAGTCCCTTAGTAATTCACTATATGATTTCCCTAGAAAGTCTTTTCATCCTTTGATCCTATTACTAAAAAGGTGAAGTGTATAAATGTATGATCACGTTTTCCTCATAGTGTAGGCCCTAATGATCTAGATTCCATTTCTAGGTTGACTTCTTTAGTGCATGTTAGGGTAGTGCTCATCGGCTAATGCTCAAGTCTAATTCTTGATTGTAATCAAGGTGAGCCTATCTAAGGTATGATGCTATGGTGCTGAAAATATACTCACTCTCTCATGAGTGGATGTAATTCCTTACCCTCTCCATAAACACATCACTCCTTCCCTCAAATTGGAGGCTACCTATTACTTAGAATTCCCCTCAACTCGCTTTCCTCCTTAAAAGAGTACAATTCAAATGGATTCCTATCTTTGGATGCATCATGTGAGGAGGCTGAAGGAAATAAAAGATACTATTTCTAAGGGTATGACTTGGCTAAAAGCAAATATGGTGATAAAACAAAGTGAATGATAAAATCAAAGAAGGTACCACTTATGATGATTATACTCCCAAGTGAGGTGGATGATGATGGATAGGGTAGATGGTGGAGATGATAGTAGAGGTAGAGATAAAGGTAGAAGATGTTCCCACTTATTTTCCTTCTTGTAACTTCTTATTTCTCTCTTTCTTTTGACTTTGCTCCTCTTTCTTTTCTTCTTCCATATATATATATATATATATATATATATATATATATATATATTTAAGCATTTGAGAAGAGTAGAATGATGATGTGGAGGAGTTTTAGGATTTCTGAAGAGAGTGTGTAGCAAATGGAGTGTAGTGAAGGTATAAGCACATGTGGGAGAAAAAGTGGAAGGTGAAATAAATGTGTGGATTCACTTGGGAGTGTTCATCATCAAAAGCGAAGTTTTAAAACAAATTGGTGTTACTACTTGACTGCTTTGGAAGAGAAAACTACATGCCTATAAGGAAAAGATAGGTGCTACAAAGATTATGGATCATTGCACTCTTTAAAGGGGAAAGTCTAGCATCGGAAAATTCCTCATACTAAGCAGTTTGGGCTAATAATAGGTAGAGGATGGAATTTCATTTTCTCTCAAATACTCTCCTTTTCAATCCCATAGCATTTCAACCTCTTGATTACTCTTTTTCCTTGGTGCCTGTTAGGTACCCAACCCCAAAGAAGTCAACCACTACTCTAATCCATTGGTCTCTCTAGATCATTTAGTTTTATTACTCAAAATGTAATCATATGGACTATAAGGTCCTCACTTCTACATCTCTAGTAGGTCAAATCTCTAGATGAAAAGACTTCTAAAGTGGGGTAGATTAGATCAAAAGATTTTAAAAATAGGAGTTTTTAGAAGATAGAATTTTAAAACTTTTGAAAATGATCGAGCTTTTTCTAAATCCTCACCCCCCAACTAGAATCATTCATTGCCCTCAATGAATACTACATGCTCATGTGAAAAACTCATCGAATCATGGCATGAAAACAATAAAAAGTGCGGTGAGATGGGTTTAGAAAAGCTCATTAGTCCGTAATGCTCGTGGGATTTTCCGGTGCAGGTGCGCCCTTTCCTAATATAGTTCTTCAACGTCTAAAAAGCAAAACTGAAATCAAAAAAACACAAAAACTAAAAGGTAAGATAATCTTGGGGTGCCTCCCAAGAGCGCTAAGTTTAACGTCTTCAGCCGAGACTAAACAAAAAAATGAAACCTAGACTACTGATGGGTCGAGGGTGATACCGTCACGTCCTCGAATGCTCGGGAAGATGCAGATTTACCTTATCCGCTAGTGCGGGTGGCTCACGAGTCGGTACGGCTTAAGACGATGGCCGTTTACCTTGAATTGTCGACCGGTCTTAGGATCGGAGATGAGTACTGCTCCGCCGTCGAACAATTCCAGAACCACTTATGGACCATCCCATCTGGAGCGCAGCTTTCCAGGGAAGAGTTTGAGGCGGGAATTGTAAAGCCAGACCTTGTCGCCGATCTGGAATGATTGTCGTCGGATGTGTCGATCGTGGAAGGCCTTGGTCTTCTCCTTGTAGATTGCCGCATTCTTGTACGCGTCGTGCCTCAACTCTTGTAGTTCCTGGAGCTGGAGAAGTCGTTCCTTGCCTGCTTCGTCCAGTGCTAGGTTGAGCTTCTTGATGGCCCAATAAGCTCGATGCTCTAGCTCAACCGGAAGGTGGCAGGCTTTCCCGTAGATGAGCCGGAAGGGAGACATCCCGATGGGTGTCTTGTATGCCGTCCGGTATGCCCATAGTGCGTCGGGGAGCTTGTGTGCCCAATCCTTTCCATCTGGACGAATTATCTTCTTAATAATAGTTTTGACTTCTCGATTACTAACCTCTACTTGCCCATTCGCCTGGGGGTGGTATGGCGTGGTGATGCGGTGGTGAACTCCGTATTTCTTCAACAGCGCCCGGAAGTGCAAGTTGTTGAAGTGTGAGCCGCCGTCGCTGATGATGGCTCTCGGACAATCGTATCGGGCGAAGATGCATCGTGTGATGAAGCGCAGTACCTCCCGATGGTCGTTTGTCCTAGTGGGGATTGCTTCGACCCACTTGGACACATAGTCCACCGCCACCAAGATGTACTCTTTCCCGTCAGAAGGTGGGAAAGGTCCCATAAAGTCTATCCCCCAAAGGTCGAATATTTCCACCTCAAGGATCGGCCGCATCGGCATCTCGTCTCGCTTGGAGATGTTGATTGCCGCTTGACATTGTAGGCACTCCGTGTAGAAACGGTGGGCGTCCTTAAAGATGGAGGGCCAGTAGAAGCCGCTCTGTAGGATCTTGTCCGCGGTCTTTCGTGCCGCGAAGTGTCCTCCGCACGTCGATGAGTGACACATCGGCAGTATGTCTCCCTGCTCCTCCTCTGGTACGCATCGTCGGATGATCTGGTCGTATCATAGGTGGAAAAAAAGTGGTTCTTCCCAGAAATAGTACTTGAGCTCGTGGAAGAACTCATCTTTTTGGTGTCGGTTCCAGTGCTCCGGGATCGATCCAGTCACGATGAAGTTGACGATGTGCGCGTACCAGGGGGTGTGAGTCGAGATGGCGAGGAGATGCTCGTCTGGAAATGTCTCTGCGATGTCCTCTTCTGCCGAGATGTGGAGACGCGATAAGTGGTCCGCCACCGAGTTTTCGCTGCCCTTCTTGTCTTTTATCTCCAAGTCGAATTCTTGAAGGAGCAGCACCCATCGTATAAGTCTTGGTTTGGCCTCTTTCTTGGAGAGCAAGTATTTCAGGGCCGCATGATCAGTGTAGATGATGATCTTGCTCCCCAAGATGTAAGGCCGGAACTTCTCGAGAGCGTAGACCACCGCCAGAAGCTCTTTCTCCGTTGTCTTGTAATTAATTTGAGCTTCGATGAGGGTCTTACTTGCGTAGCAGATGGCCATCAACTTCTTGTCCAGTCGCTGCCCCAAGACCGCCCCCACCGCGTAGTCCGAAGCAACGCACATAATCTCGAAGGGTAAGTCCCAATTAGGACTTTGTAGAATCGGTGCTTCGATTAGTGCTTGCTTCAATGTCTTGAATGCGCGCTTCCCTTCTTCGTCGATGATGAAGTCTTTGTCTTTGCAAAGAAGGGTGGTGAGAGGCTTAGAAACTTTCGCGAAGTCTTGGATGAATCGTCGATAGAAGCCGACGTGCCCGAGAAAGCTCCTCAAATCCTTCACGGTGTTAGGTAGAGGGAGGTTTTGGATGACCTCTATCTTGGCCTTATCCACTTCTAAGCCCTTGCTCGAGACGATGTGCTTGAGCACTACTCCCTCTCGTACCATGAAGTGGGATTTCTCCTAGCTAAGTACCAGTCGTTTCCTGACGCATACCTCCAGTATCTTCGTCAGGTGAGCAAGACAAGTCTCGAAGTCGTTTCCAAAGACGGAGAAATCATCCGTGAAGACTTCTAAACTGTCGCCAAGAAAGTCGGAAAAGATAGCTGTCATACATCGTTGGAAGGTCGCGGGGGCGTTGCACAGTCCGAATGGCATGCGTCTGAAGGCGAAGGTGCCAAAAGGACATGTGAACGTTGTCTTCTCTTGATCGTCGGGGTGGATAGCAATCTGATTGTAGCCCGAGTATCCGTCAAGGAAGCAGAAGTAGTTTGATCCTGCCAGTCGGTCCAGGATCTGGTCGATGAACGGTAGCGGGAAGTGGTCCTTCTTAGTCGCGGAGTTCAGCTTCTGGTAGTCGATGCAGACCCTCCACTTCATCGGTAGGCGCGTCTGGATTTCCTCGCATTTTTCGTTCGTTGTGACCGTTACTCCGGCTTTCTTCGGGACGACGTGTACCGGACTCACCCATTGGCTATCGGATATGGGGTAGATAATTTCTGCATTTAGCCATTTAAGAATTTCTTCTTTTACGGCCTCCCATACCCTTAGGGTTGAGTCGTCTCCGGGGCCTCCCTGACGGGTCTTGACTCATCCTCTAGGAAGATGCGATGAGTACATAGTGAAGGGTCTAGCCCTTTTAGGTCCGTCAGGGTCCATCCGATTGCTTCTTTATTCTTCCTTAGCACTTCCAGTAATTTCTCTTCTTGCTTGAGGTCCATCTTGGACGAAATAATTACCGGCTTTGCTTTCTCGTCGTCAAGGAAGGCATACTTGAGTGTAGACAGGAGAGTTTTGAGCTCTAAAGTTGGCTCGTCCATCGGAAGCTCTTCATATCTTGCTTCCTCGTCGATCATCATTACTTCTTCTACGCATTCGTCTATGTCTTGATCATCGGCGAAGTCGATGGTACCCAAGTCCTCAGATGCTCGTGAAGGGTATTTCATTAGCTTGTTGATGTTGACCTTCACGGTGTGCTCTCCCACTTTGAGAATAACTTCTCCTTTCCCCCAGTCGGTTACGGCTTTCGCGGTAGCTAAGAAGGGTCGTCCTAAGATAATCGGGGCTTGGCTCAGCTCCTTGGTCATTTTCATGTCGACCACTAGGAAATCTACCGGGAAATAACAATCTTCTATTCTTACTATGACATTCTCCACTAGTCCATGGGGCTTCCTAACAGATCCATCGGCTAAGTATAACTCTACTAGGAATGGTTGTAATTCTCCTACATGATGACGGTCGAATACAACTTTAGGGAGGATGTTTATACTGGCTCCTGTATCTAGTAGGGACCTAGTAAAGGACATTCCTCCGATTTCACTCGTGATCATGGGTGCTCCCGGATCTCTCTTTTTTACGGGTAAGGAATTCATCATGATGGAGCTTACCGTCTCACTAAGTTGGATCCGTTTAGGGCTTCTATGAGGGGTACATATACCTTTTAGGAATTTTGCATAGGTAGGGATATGCTTGATGGCTTCTGTTAAGGGAATAGTTATGGTTACCTTCTTAAAGGCTTCTAGTAGGTTGTCGTCGGTTTCGTTATTCTTGGGTTTTGGACGGTTTAAGGCTTGAGGATAAGGCAAAGGGGGCTTATATTTGTCAGCGTTAGGTTCAGCCGTAACCTGTTCTTCCTCGTCCTCTGAATCAGTGTCTTGCTCGACGATAATTGGCGTTTCTTCTGCTTCCTTTTGGCCTTGGTGGAAAGGGTGATCCTTGTATGGATCCGGCAGAGTTTCCCACTCCGAAGGCTTGATACTGCCAGGGCTGATTCTACGGCTTCTTCGACGTGTATATGGTTGATATTGTGAGTCTGGGTCGACGAAGCTCCTTGATTTCTTGGATTTGCCGTGGCCTGCGAGGGTAACTGGTCAGTAAAAGTTACTTGCTTACCCTTTTTGTTTGTCGTCGGTTGGACGTTCGTCTTGACGAAGTCCTGAATTTTGTCCACGCATGAGTTCATCCTCGTCATTTGCTCCATTAATTGCGAGATTGCGCCGAGGATCAGGTCGGATGCCGGCGTGGTTTGGCGTGGAGCTTGCGTGTATGCTTGTGGTTGAGTCGGCGGGACGAACGACGACGGTCTTTGATTAGGGTAATTTTGATGACCGTTGTATTGTGGAGGATAAGGTTGATCGTTGTTCCTCCTATAGCCATTATTCTGCAAGGAATTGTTAAAAACAGGGGTATTATATTGATTAGGGTAATTACCTGGATAATTTGGTCGTCCCTGTTGACTCGGTCCTCCTGATGGAACTTGTCTATACATTCCTTGCCCTTGGATTGCCATCACGGGGCAATCTAATTCTACGTGGTCGAATCTTGAGCACGTCGCGCATGGTGACGCCTCTTGGAGTGAGACGGGGGTGAGTCCTTCAGAACCGTTGCGGATGTTGAGTCGGTCCAGGAGTAAGTTCTGGACTTCTGCCATTTTGTCGATTCTTTCGAGGAGCATCCCCGTTTCCGCTGACTTGGCGTCTAGAACTTTCGGCATTGCACGTCTTCCAAATGGTTTCGCCGCATTATGGTGACTATTTTCCGCCACCGTTTCAATGAGATCCATCGCGTCGTCTTCATATTTTCTCATAAAGGTGCCGCCGCTAGCTGCATCCAAAAGATATCTATCTTGCGGGCCTAACCCGTCATAAAAAATTTGAGTTAATTCGTGGTTAGATACGCCATGGTGTGGGCACTCCCTCGTAAGATCTCTTAGTCGTTCCCAGGCTTCGTGGAAGGTTTCAGACGAGCCTTGGGTGAACTCTCGGATGGCTTTTCGGACGGAGGTAGTCTTTCCTACTGAATAATATTTCCTTAAGAACTCTTCCTCCATTTCGGTCCAACTTGTGAATTCTTTCCCTAATTTTAAAAACCAGTCCTTGGCTCTATATCTAAGGGTAGCAGGAAAGAGTTTCATCTTCATCGTGTCGGCGGGGACATTTTGAAGGTGGTTGATCTCACAAACTTGGGAAAGCTCATCTACGTGTCTATAGGGATCTTCGGAAGGCTTACCATGAAAGATAGGCAGCATGCTCATTACATGGGAGTCTATTCTAAAATTGGCCCCTCGTCCTAGGGGTGCGTGAATTCTAGTGACGGGTCGCTGGAGGACGGGCCTAGCATAATCACTAAGCCGTTTCCTAGCATTTCCTTCATCATTCCGGGCCATTTCTACTGGTTCGGTAGGATCAAAAGCTGAGTCGGTCTCGGTAGTGTCGGTCTCGGTAGCTTCGGGAGTCTACGAGGATCGTTCAAAAAGGTCTATTTCTAGGGGATTATTCCGTACTCTCCAGGTCGTTCTTCTTCTCATGAAGAGTGGATCGGGTGCGTAGATGGATAATAACTTATAAATACTTATAAAATATTAAAAATTGAAATCAATCGTACCTGAGTGTCGGTATCCGTGAGAGTTACGCGTTCTCAACGCGATTTTGAGTAAGTGATCGCCCGTAATACTTAGAAAAGGCGCGAAAATCACATATTCTTATCGAATTAAGGATCTCGAAGATGGATTTCTATTTCGGATCACTCAAAATACGATTGAATTGCTTGAATTTCAAGAAATTAAGAGAAAAATCCACGTTGACCAAGTCAAAATTGACTTAATTTGATCGAAAATTGCCTTAATTCCCCGGCAGCGGCGCCATTTGACGACGACGAGACCGCGAGGTCATCGATTTCACGCGGTATCGCGTAAAAAATAATACCGAACTTACCAATTTGATGAAAATGTATCGAATTCAAGGGTATAATGGTAAATACGGGTCGAATCCACAGGGAATTAAGCAATTTCTTCATATAATCTTCAAATTTGATCAAATCGGACGGGAAATCGATGGAAGAAATTTGGGAAAATGGTATTTTAAGAAAGTAGACTTCAAATCGATTCCACGGAATCAAAAATCGTCCAATTTGGACTTGATTTCACGGAGAAATCAAATTTCAAAGTGGAGAGAAATTTCGGACCGAAGAAATCGCAATTTTAGCTAAATTTTGATAAAATTAACATCTAAATCCCAATCTAAACGGAAATTAAACACTATAGGAAGTTAAATCAGGGAAAACCGCCTCCACTAATCCCAATTAGCACTCCAAACGACGCGATTAACCCGATTAATCGTCGAAAACGTGAAGAACGCGAAGAGGAGATTCAAGCTACGATTTCTCCAAAGTTACGCCGCCAAATCTCGATCTCAAAGGCTCCGTGAGTGCGGAAATGAAAGAGGAACACGATGGGATCGAGAGATTCGAGAAGAATGGTGTCTAGACAGATCAATTTGGATTGATTTCAACTCGGATGCTTAGAATCGTGAAGAACATCTCTATTTATACACAATTTGGGCGTAACCGTCCGATCAAATCCATCAACGGCTCTGATGAAACGGTCCATTGCGAACCGTTTTCGTTAAGTCGTGACCGTTCGATCGCGATCGGACGCGTGAGATGTCGCCACGTCGCCGCGCGTTTTAAAACGCGTGAAACGCTCGCCGTCAGATCTTGATCTGATGGCTCCGAGGCGTTTCAATCTCGACCGTTATAACTCGTGAGATTAACGGTCGAGATTAAATGCCATCCGTGTACTCCGTGTCCACCGATCTTAAGTGACGATCGACGGGCGATATTCAATCGCGCGATCTGACGCCTCACAGGCTGCCACGTCGCCCCCGCTCTTTATTAAATCTGAAAAATTGATATTTTAATTAGAAAAATCGATTTTTAAATTCGGGAAAAATCCTTAGAAATTAGAAAAATAAATTCCTAAAAAAATCGGGAAAAAGATCCCTAAAAAAATAGAGAATTCATAACTTTTTAATATATAACTCCAAATTAATCCAAATTTCTTTCATTTGATCCAAAAATTTAATTATCTATTATTCTACAAAAGTCAAAAATTAATAAATAATGAGAGTTTTTTTAATTTTATTTCAAAAAAATATAGTTATTTTTTTAAGAGATTTTAACTTAGGAAAATATAAATAAATGTCTATAAATGCTTTCTCTCATTATTTTAACTCTAAAAACATCTATAATCTCAAAATAAAGATGGGTTATTAATTTATTCATCTTAAAATCATTATTTTTAACCCTAATTTAAAGTATTTTTTAGAATATAGTGACTTTTCATATAATAATAGAAAAATACATATAAGTATGATAACATGCATGAAAATGAAATCATTTATACTTAAATATGCATCAAAAATCATGTTTTATGATGTAAATATCACATGTTATCAAGTAGCCCAACTCTTCCAGAGAGATATTTGTGGTCTTTTCGAGAGACATAGACTTCCATTGAACCTCTTATCTCATATCTTGTTGATCGAGTAAAGCTGGAATTAAGATCAACCCATTTGGACTCTAACATTAGATGACAGCTTCTCATGTGGTTCATCTTGGGACAATTTTAGAAACAACTCCAAAATGAAATTTTTGGGTGATCTCATATAGCATGTGCGTATTGTTCATTAAGTTTCTTCCTTCATGTGAAAACTGATTCATCAAGGACTTCACACAAATAATTGTAGGCTCGCTACAAGGCATGTTGTATGTTCTCAATGTCATTGTTGCCACACCTTGAGGAGAAAAACTATATAACACTTGTTCTTCTATAGTGATGTCATTGTGAAATGTTGGCACCAAATCCTAGTAATTGGCTTCTAGCCCTTTGTTATAAACCCCATTGGTCATCCTTAGAGATCTTTAAGCAAGTATTCAACTCACCAATGAGCTCATAGGGCAGCCCCTTCATATGCATCTCCATAGAATATATGCTAGGGAGATATGGATAGGGCAAAACTCTTCTTGATTGACAAGAACTATTTTGATAGTACTTGTTTTAGCACTCATTCCCTAGTACTTGTTGTATCAAAATAATTGAGTTTTGTGAATGGTAAAGGTCAATTTTATTGAGTGAGTAAAGAAGAGATTACAAGCATCTATTTTTAGAGGAGAAAGTTAGAAATATAACTCATGCGGGACTAATATCCTTGAGCATGCTAAAATATGAGTACTACCCAAGAGGTCACCATCCCTAATGCTGCTCTCACTCAAGCATGCTTAAATTTGGATTTCTTATAATAGCTAGTAAAATACACCTTATAATGAGTTATATCTAACACCTTCTAATGAGCTATATGTAACAAATTCCACTTGCAAGGCCCTAAGGATTTGGGGAATCTAAACCATGTTTCCAATCATTAGGGCTACCATTTGCTTTATTTGAGCTTTGGAAGCTCAATGTGGATGAGCATATAGGGGAAAAACCTAGTCTAGCTGGAAGAGGAGGCATATTACACCACCAAAGAGGCTGTATTCTTTTTTCCTTCTCATATTTCCATGATATCTATATTACACTATTATGGAGGCTATGGAAAACAATGTAGTTTATTCATGGACAGCATGACCTCCATGGTATTATGTTAGAATCCGATTAATGTGTGTTAATCAAGATGTTATGTGTAAGTTCTTGTCTGCATATTATATGATATCTAGAGATATATTATATGATATCAAAGGTAGGATCAATTTCATCACCCATGAGTTATGAGAAGATAACCAAACAGTGGATGCCTTTGCCACTTACTCAGCATGCTCTAACCAGAGGTCCCTCTTCTCATCATGGTAGGCCATGCTTGCAAAGGCTAGAGGATGACATTAACTTGAGTGACTCGAAATGCCTTCTTTGCACATACACTACACCATACACTTGTCCATAATTCACCCCCACAATGGCACATAGCATGAGAGCAAGCCACACCCTATAACGGAAACCCTTTAAGGGACTAAGAGTCATGAGGTCTTCATTGTTGTGGGCCCAGAAGATGATTTCTTCACCACCCCATACTACAAGTCTAGTGTTGTTGCTCAGCAAATGAGGTCTTTTACCCATTCGCCATCCCTTGCAAAAATGACCATAGAAAATGATAAGGTATTCACCACTCCACCTTTCCATCCTTGGCATGGGTTGACACTTTGCACTCACATGTGTTTGGGACAGTCCCTAGGTAAGGTAAAAATATTTATTAAACACACACCAAATCTATTTCATTTCCCTTGGGCGGGGCCACCAACAGCAGGGATGCATCCCTTGTTTAAACCACACAAAGAGAAAAGCATGCACAAAGTCACACTAGTGATAATCCCAAGTAAGGTTAATCATAAGTTCATAGTAACAGAATATGCTCCTCAAATAGAAATAAGCTCATGTCAAAAATTATCTCACACCTGCACTAATATTTCTTTGAGTTAATGTTTTAAGCCAATTTATGTATAGTCCTCGAAGTTCTAATATTTAGGCTACTCACAAGGTACTTAAGTATCCTAGGGATCCACTAGAGTCGACCTCACCTTAAATAATATAGGTATATTAGATTTAATAATCTATACCAATTCAGACTATGCTAGGTCTTTAATTGATTGGAGATCTACAATTGGCTATTGTATAATATTGGGATGCACCATAGTTACATGGAGAAGCAAGAAAAAAAATTTTTTAAACCAAATGCACATGGAAAATTCAAAGCACTATCAAGTTGTATCAATGACGTATTATAGATAAAAGGATATTCTCAAGGATCTAAACATTCCCTACAAATAACCAATCAAAATACTTCTACGACAACAAATTTGTGATCAGAAAATCCCATGATCCAATGTATCATGATAGAATTAAGCATGTAAATATTGATTATTTTTATATCAAAGAGAAGCGGGAGGAGAAGATATCGAGTAAATTGATGAATATGTGGATATCTTTACTAAAGGCTTACCTCTCAAGGTGTTTTCAAAGTTAATTTCTAAGCTTGGAATGAGCAATATGCATTTCTGTGCTTGAGGTAGAGCATAAAGAAAATAAGAACTAAATAATAGATTTACCATGTATCTCCAAATAATTATGTTTATATTTTAAGAAGAATTACATTTATGTTGTGTCACTTGTCAGAGATAAAAAAGTGGTTGTTGGAGTGTAACGGTACGTTACACTAAATAAATAACTCTCATTTTATGAATAAAGTTACCTTTATTCCTTATCTCTCTTTTGAATGAAATCTTCTGCTACAAAGACACATCTACATCTAATCTAGATGTAACATCTTCAAAATTATAATAAGGATGAGTCATTTTCTAGAAACCGTGAGGCAAGTTTGGTACCTCCTATAGTGTCTCTTTTCCTTAGGGTATAACAAAAATGATGAAAGTCTTCTAGAAGGCTGTTAAGAGAGGTCAACATCCTACATAGCTTGATCCCATTAGTGTTTACCGTGTCACTAGAGTTAAGAACTAAGGTGCACACTTGCTATCTACTCCAGATTTTCCTAATATTTATCACTTTATCCTAACAAGTGGTATTAGATATAGTTCGTGGGTTGAAACTCAAGGAGTGCGAGATTGTATAAGTGACGGATCGAGACCGCAAGGTTGTCAATTGCACACGGTCTCGTGTCAAAATTAGGTCCAAAATTATCAATTTAATGAAAATATCTCGAATTGAGGGGTATAATAGTAAATATGGGTCGATTCCACAGGGAATTAGGGAAATTTCTGAGGATCTCGTCGAATTTGATCAAATCGGACAATGAATCGATGATAGACATTGGGGAAAATGGTATTTTATGAAACAGAACTTCAAGACGATTCCACATAATCAAAAATCATCGAATTTGACTTTGATTTCGCGGAGAAATTGAAGATCGAAGTGAGATGATTTTTCCAAAATCAAAAATCGCGAATTAACCGAAAATAAGCTTGAAATTAAACTAAATTACTAATCTAAATGGAAATTAAACACTAATAGACAATAGATTATGATAAACCGCGATCACTAACCCACAATTGCAATTGGATTATCCCAATTAATTGCCGAAATCAAGGCTACTCATCAAAATCCAAAAATCGCGATCCGTGGAATTTAAGCATCGATTTCTTCCCCGTCGATCATCGAAATCTTGATCTTAAGGACTCCTCGGACGCAGAAATGAGTCTAGAAGCTATTGAGATCAAGAGATTCAAGAGATTTTGTGTCTAAACAGTTCAATTTGATTGAATTGCTCTCGAATGCTTTACAAATCGGAAGAACATCTCAATTTATAAGATATTTGGGCGTAACCGTCCGATCAAACGCTCCCCCTTCGATCAACGGCTCTGATTGATCACATTAATACGAATCATTATGGTTAAGTCCGGTCCGTTGGATCACGATCGGACGCTAGAGATGAAGCCACATCGTCGCGCATTATAAAACTCCATGAAACTATCGCCGTTGGATCTCGATCGGACGCATCAGATGCGTTTCTTCGCAATTTAATCTCAACTGTTATAAATCTCGCGATCAACGGTCGAGATTAAGATGATCCGGTGAACCCTGATTAAGACACGTGTCCATTGATTTTAGAGTGAAAATCAAGGGCCACGATTCACCGCGTGATCGAACGTCCCTTATGCTGCCATGTCACTGCCTGCATCAACCGTTCGATCGCGACGCGATCGGACAGCTCTGATCATGCCACGTCACTTGTGCATTATAAAATATTCAAAAAATCGATTTTTAATTAGAAAATTCAATTTTTAATTGCAGAAAAATCCTTAGAAATTCATTAAAATTTAGAAAAATCCCTAAAAATTAGAAAAATTCATAACTTTCAAAATGTAACTCCAAATAAATCAAAATTTCTTTCATTTGATCAGAAAATTTAATTATTTATTATTCTAAAAATTCAAAATTAATAAATAACAATAGATTTAATTTCTATTTCAAAAATACATTCATTTCTTTAAGATTTTAACTTTAGAAAATTAAATGAATATTTATAAAAATGATTTCTCTCATTATTTAACTTTAAAAACCACTTATAGGTTATAAAATTTTTTATCTTTAATTCATCATAATTAACCCTAATTTAAAGTATTTTGAGATTACAATGACTTTTTCATAGAATGATAGATAAATACTCATAAATATGATAACATGCATAGGAATGAAATCTTTTATGCCTGAATTTGCATTAATAATCATGTATTATCATGTTTATTAGCATGTTATCAATAGGGCATCATCATCATGCATAATTTAAACCTATCATGTTTGAATCTAGACAATGTCAAGAAATAAAGTTGTGCTTTTGCTATTGGCCACTTTTTTTGCAAAGTGGTAAATACTTGGTCCCAAGAAGGCAAGGGAGTAACTTTCTTCCTTAAATCTAGCCATCACGCAAACATCAACAGGTTTAAACTATGCAGAATGTTGATATTTCCCACAAAAGCCAAGTACCATTTCTCATTTCTCTTCCTTGCAACTGGAGGTGTTGCTAATAGCCAGAAGAAGTTACAAAAGCAATAAAAGGGGAAGATCTTGGGCTTCGAAAAATCACCTACTATCCATGTTTGTGCAAGAATTGTTGAAAAAATATGGAGCGAAAAAGCCGATGCTAAAGATTTAAATGTAATTATAATAGATATATAATAGATACAATAGATAGATAGTTAAACTTTAATTCAGATAAAGAAATAGACGAGCTGGATAAGTGGAGTTATGTGTTTGCATGAAATATTTTAAGATTTTTTTTGAAACCCAAAAACTAACCCAATGATGGAGAACTCGAATAACCTTCCAATAGAAAAGAAAATGATAAGCCTAATCTAGACGTCGCAGAGAATGACCAACTCCTGCGATTTCTTAAACAAGCATCTTTGAATAAGTTCTGTGAAGAGATGACAGCAAGTGCAACTTTTCTTGTTGGTTAGTCTCTTTGGTGAGCTTGTTCTCTTTCGTCCTTTTGTACTAGCTGTTTTGCACCTCTATTGTGAACCTTTTCATCCCGATTTAAGAAGGTTTTTTTCTCTATCTGCTCGTAGCCTTTGTCTAGTTTCATCCCTAGATTTTTAGTAGATATTTAAGCTTAGTTAGACACTAGTGTCTCACTCGAGTGATGTCAACATTGTCACATGCACATGGGTCTTCACTTTGCAGTTAATCAAGAATGGTCACTACATCAGTTAGATGTCTCTAATGCCTTTCCTTATGATAAACTTGATGATGAAGTTTTTGTGGAGCAATCTCTAGGGTATATTACTCAAGGGGAGTCATCGAACATATGTTTTCTACAATGAGATACTTATGGGCTCAAGCACAGTCCAATTGCATGGCTTGCCAAGTTCAACGACCTTCTTACCACGTTTGGCCTCTTGTCATGTGCCGCAGATTCATAGTTTTCACGAAGAAGACTAGGAGTGATGTCATCATTCTCATCATCTACGTGGATGATCTTCCTAATGACTAGGAGTGATAGGACAGATATCTAGGTCATAAAGGACTATCAGCAATAGCACCTCAGCATACATGATTTGGAGACTCCATGTTAATTCCTTAGGCTCAAGTTCAACTACCAAGATGGGAAGCTTGGCATGACCCAATGAAAGTATGCTCTTGATTTGCTTCAAGAGACTCATCTTCTTGTGTGCAAGGTGGAGTCTTCATCCATGAAAGCTCAGCCGCATTTTTGGAACACCTCGTTTTCATTTCTATAAGATGCTACTATGTACTCACACTTCTTGGGCACACTGATCTAACTCATTGTCACTCATATTGACATTGTTTGTATAGTCAATGTGTTGAGACAATTTATGTGAGAACCTTGATGAATTCAGTGGGAGGGAGTTCTACAAGTCTTGGCATACATCAAGTGAGGTTTAAGGTGATGACCTCTTTATCATCAACATGAGAATATATGTATTGAAGTTGCTCAAACGCTCGATATGTGTGTGATTAGGGCGATTACAAGTAGACTACTAGTTATTGTACATTATATAGGTGGCAACCTTATCACTTAGTGGTCACAAAAGTTGAGGGTGGTATCTTGCTTTAGTGCTAAGTATGAGTATCACACCATAGCTGCAATAACATGAAAGATGGTATGGCTCCACTAACTCGTCAAAGAACTTAACATCTCTTCTCATTTTTTAATGCCCATAGATTATAAAAATTAAACAATCATCTTCACTGCTAGCAACTCCACCATTTATGAGTGCAGAAATCATTCTGAGATTGATTACCAGTTCGTCTATAACAAAGTGATTTCTAGACTCATTTCTACTCGCTTTTTGCAGCATCTCATCAACTTCCAGACGTCTTCATAAAAAACCTTACTAGAGTCTCTTATGATATCATGTGTACTAAACTGCACATGTTTGACTTATGTGATCTTGCAAGAGGAAGAGTCTCCAAAAGTGTTATCGAGCTCCTAGCCTATTACGGCCCATTTATCTATTTCTTTCACTATTCTCTTGTATAAACCCATGAGCTCCATTTATTTTCTATATAGTATTCTAGGAATTTTCTTGTCAACATTTATAAAACTTATTAAATAACATTTAACCTGAAAATAGAGCTTTATCTAGACATAAAAATTATATTTGTGATCAGGTGGTATTATTGCTGATCTAGGCATCTATCATGTCATCCATGCATACAATTTTCTTGAAAAAGCACTATTTTTGAGGAAAAAAATAACTTCTTGGTTCAATCACATCAAATATGATCCTCAACGTTTGAACAAGAACAACTATAAGAACTATATTCACTCATTCTTTCCATCATTTGATTGAGGAACTAGACTTCAGCTCACTGAAAAATATAATTGATCTGAACAAATTCAGAGGTATTCAATAGAGGACAAGGCTAAGCTGTGGGCCAGAAAGAGAGCATGAGTTGGAAGGAGGACAAGGGACTAATGGTGAGGTCCTTTGTACTTAGCTGCAAGACTGGGAACTAAATAGGAGATCAAGAACACCATCTGTGAGTAGAAGCAGCCAGTTACCTGCAGAACAGAGGATGAGGAACCCAGGGGAAGACATGGGAACGCCAAGAGAACCAAAGAATTTTGAGAACAAAGGGATGGGGGGCATCAGCCACAACAGGGAGAGAAATATTATGTATCCACAGAAAAGAATGCTGAGGGACATCACGCCTGAAACTAACATGATGAGAATGAATGAACTTCATGAGAGGAAATTTTGATAAGACTCTGATTATCAAAATACTTAAATCTTGCTCCAACTGAATCTTCTACAGATGGAAGATACTGAGTGAGTGAGAGAGAGAGAGAGAGAGTACAAGAGCTAGACAGGTATCTAAGATGGTCATATCAACATATCTGAGCCTTGTTGAGTTTAATCAACCTATCTGTAAGAGAAGCTTCTGGAGAATCTCCAAGACAGCAATCAACAAGTCCAATTCTTGAATGCTCATCAAATGCTCATCTTATCTGTAACCTGATAAAATGTGACTAATGACACAATTGGTGGAAAAGCAGTTATTAAGTTCTTTCTAGAATGCTCTGACCCCCCTCTCATATGAGCAGAGGGCCTTAACAAATTTCCAGATCCACAAGGGTGGTGAGGTCAGAAAAAAAATCGTGGAATGGGGGGGGAAAGGATAGAAAAAAAAGAGAAGGAAACAAGCGGAAAGCTTTATGATCGAGACAGTTGTGAGAAAAGGAAGACACAAGGGAGCAAGAGAGCCAAATGAGAAGCACGAGTAGCAGTGGAAAGGGAAGAAGCACAGACAAATGAAAAGACAAATGGTTCAAGGTATTTCTTTTCAATAATTTCAGAAAATGAAGAAATAGCTTGAGGTTTCTATGCCGTATAAGGGCACCATGCTGTTTACCAAAAAAGGGGAACCACACTATGACATTTTTCAGTTCCTCTTAATCCCTCAACATTTTACATCTTACAGCCTATTAATAAGTTAAGATATCTCCAAAATGTTATAAGAATCCAAGTGCTCCGATTATTGTAGCCCTTCATAGCCTAGAGGAATAGAAGTTAAACCAGCAATCCTAGTAAATGAAAACTATGAATAAAAATGATGGGACGAAAAGAAAAGTTTGCAGTAGATCTCTTATAAATGAATGCAATAAAAAACCACAGGGCACATCCTATACCCACTGGCAGCACTTGAGGAGACCTATGTGCGTCTGTTGGGACACACATTAGCAAAGTGTGAGGGATCACCACAAGTAAAGCATCTGCCAGAAACAGGATCACCTGTAGCAGTAACAAATGTGAAGTCTGCATTGGCAGACTCTCTAACTTGCCTCCTTCCTTGACTGCCTCTCCTATTTGTTTGAGGCGTTGACTGGCTTTCCCTTCCACCATTTCCCAACTCGTCTTCCCATCTGCAGTGTTAACAGTTTTCCCAAGATAAGAACGATTGGTTCTATGCAAAGATTCTGAATTGGTATATCTATAGAATTCTTAGACAGAATAGGCAATTAGAAAGACAAATATTTCTGCAAGGAAATGAAACAAATGAGAATGAAATGGCAATAACCCCAAGAAGCAAGTATCATAAAATAAGGAAGATTGGAGGATATTCTTAAACAATTTACACCCAGAAAAAAAAATTGGCCATGTGATTTGGCATAAATCGGCATATTACTGGCATAATTTTTTAACTAAGCTTCACAAGAGTATCAATAGAAAGTCAAAATAATAGATGGATTTATGGCACAGAAGTGAACACTAAACTTAGTAAAGTGCAGGATCATGAATGTATTAAGAAAACTTATTTGGAAAACTAAACTTCAACAGCATGGATCATGAAGGTAAAATTCCAAATTTTCTACTAAATATACTTGAAGAAAATTGCAGTCCTGAGCCTGGCAGGAGAAAAACTTTCTTCCACGGTTGTTAGCTGTGTTAGCTGTTCTCAATGCACATGCAGCGCCGCAGTTGTGACACGGAATCGATTGTCCTACATTGAAATTTGAGATTGCACGAGAATCATGAGAGATAAGAAAAGCATGGAAAAACCAATACATGGTTAATGGCATTTGAGATTGCATGCATCAATTGAGATCAACCAGTAAATAATATGCAAATATAAAGAAAAAAAAGAGATTTCCATGAATGTAATTAGAAACAATTTTAGATTCAAGAAGGAGAAATCTCCAGCCAAATTATAGATTTAAACTGTTTCCAATAAACTTTCTATGTTAGACAAAACTGTATACCATTTTGGAGTCTTTGAGATCTTGAACTTTGAAAATCCGGGGAGCGAGACTCACGAGATTCTGACCTAGGATTTCTTCTTTGGTTGATATGGGGAGGGGGCTCAGTAGCGCGAGAGCCCCTAGATGCTGCATTAGGAAATGATTTCAATAACATTTGCATAATGAAAACCTGATTATTTTCCATGTTTAAGTTATGAATTGATGTGTTGAAATGTAGAGGTAGTCAATACGATAAGATTAGATAACTTTAATCAACTCAAAACTATTGAAGAACGTACTACAAGAACATTGTTGATGCTTGGTATATGCTATTGGTATATACATTAGTTGTTGATTTGTTGATATCCTTCTTCCTTACCAGAAACTCAGAAAAATAAAAGAAAAAATAAAGGACATAATTTTAAATGATAATGAATTTTACATTCATAAAGTTTTAGAATTTTCCCATGAAATAGACATTAGTTGTTGATGGTCGAATCCTTCTGACTCACCAGAAAGTCAAAGTAAATAAATAAATAAAGGACATAATTTTTAATTGATAATGAATTTTTCATTTTCAGGGTGTCTCTTGCTGTAGGGGACTAATTTGATTCTGGTAAGGTTCCAATAACTACATATGTGAGGAAAGAGGAAATGAGGCATAATTACTCAGGTACCATCACCCTCAAAATAAATGCCCAACAATGATGGGTCACGTCATTTCTTCTATGAGAAGATTCGGGAGGAGAAAGCTATAAATATGAAGGCCAAGCTATAGGGAAGGTAGTCAAGAAACAGCTTTCTAGTTTGGGAGAGCATTGGCTTGAGGCTCTCGAATTATCCCTTCACTGGGAGAGGAGAGGGGAGGAGAGGAGAGTCTTGTTCTTTCTAGTTCATTCTTGTATTCCACAAACATACTCTTTTATTGAATCTTTTCTATAGAGAGAGAGAGAGAGAGAACTCTCTTCAGATCTAGGAACTTACCAGATTCATAAGGGGAGACAAAATTAGCATAGTTAAATATCAATTTCTATCTAGATTTCTATGATGATTCCAAGTGCTTGTTAAGTTCACATCAGCATTATCCAGAATATGAAGAGTCCCCTGGAAATGAACAAATATAGTAACAAGAAATATATCTTAGAAAATCATAGTCACTAGATAAAGCTTGGACTTTACTCCTGGTATCTGAGAAGGTGTCGAAGACTATAGAAAGGACATTTTTAACCATTTCACACGTGCACCTTTCCCAGTGCACGTCTTTCAAAAAGTGGTTGCACTACCTGGAGGAATCATTGAGAAATGGTTGAGGTCTGGAAAAGATGCTGGGAGATCCTCCTAGTGGTTGCTGGCTGGTAAGCCGATGCAACCACCAGATCTATCCTTTCCTTCTCTCTTCTCTACTTTCTTCTCTTGATAATTTTCTCTTCAAGAAATTTCATATGATCCCTCTAATTGGCCATTGATAAGTGGAACCTCACCAGACTTTGAGACATCTGCTCTCCAACGAATGCAAAATGAACTGGGAAATGAGCTGTCATTCTGGTCCACTAACTCCTTGCCACTTATTCCACATGCTCATGGATCATTCTCATGGCATTCAATGAAGGCCTGGTAGACTCCATGAATGGTGAGCCAGTTAGGTCTTTAGTGATCTCTCCCTCTCTCCCTCTCTCCTGGCCTGGCCTGGTTTCTCCTTTTCAAATGAGTAAACAGGAGAATCTTATTGTGGAAGTCAAACAAAATGACAAGTGTCTGGTCCCCAGATGTGCATATCACTTCTAACAGGGCCCTCCTCAGTAAAAAAAAGATATATATACAATGTCTCAATTAATAAGATGAAGTCTTCGGGAGACTTAGTATCGGTGGTACTACGAGACGGGTATGGACATTCGCTGGATTGGGAGATGTGGCAGACCCCGAGGCGCGGCGATTCGGCATTTATGGCGAGCATACGGACGTGTTTTCCGCAGGTGCAAAGGTTCTTCCGCCCGCAGCTTGGGAATGGGGAGACTTTCCGGTTCTGGGAGGATAACTGGTCCGGACACGGTTGTCTCAGTGGGGTTTTCCCTCGTCTCTACGCGGTATCCATGGATCCGCGAGTTTCAGTACAGCAGGCCTGGCACGGAGTATGGGCCCCGGCTCTGCCCGAGGCATTATCAGACCAGCGGGTGGCTGAGTTGCTGAGGTTGCAGGAGCTCCTTGCCGACCAGAGCTTGTCAGAGGCAACCCAGGATGCGTGGGTGTGGAGCGGCCCAAGCTTCACTGTCCGAGCAGTTTATAGATTGCTCCGAGACCAGGGGGCACCGGAGGACCCGATCCTTTTGCAGAGGTGTAGATTGGTGTGAAAGCGACGTCTCCCTTTGAAGATCAAGATTTTCGCCTGGCTCCTGCTACGACGGCGATTGATGACGAGATCCTTGCGGCAGCGCATGTTCCCGGACTCTCCCATGGAATGCCCGCTGTGCGCTAGGGCGGTGGAGGATTGCCAGCACATGTTCTTTGCCTACTCATTGGCCCAAGAAGTGTGGCGGGCGGCGGATGTGATGACCTCGGAGGAGGCATTCTGGCGGTCTCTTAGTGGCGGAGCTTTTCGTCGAGAAGCTGAGTGGCAGTCTATTTTTGCCACACTTTGGTCCATTTGGACCCATAGGAATGAGGTCATATTCAGGGGTTGTTCCCCTTCCGCTGATGCTATACAGCACAACGCGAGGGGGTTTGCATCTTTTTGGCACCGAGGTGGTCTAGGCCCCTCGACTACTGTACCCCTGTAGCACATGATCTGTACTTTCGTCATTGCTTTAATGACATTGGGGGGGCACTGTTCCGGGGCGCCCTTCCCCCTCAATTCAAAAAAAAAAGATGAACCCATGCCGACAATAAAGACTTCTAACATATGACTAGAACTGAATTTTCTATTCTTGATATCAAAATTGTTAATCCTGGTTTCAAAAAGAAAACGAGTAGCCCTAAATTTAAATCTCATAGCGATTCATAAAAAATTTTGCAAAACTGGTGCTTGAGTACTATCAGAAATCAAAGTTTCATTCAAAACCTGGTGTGCTTGTAGAATTACGAGATCCAGTTCCACAGATCTCAATTAGGTCCTTCAGAATGTTATCACATCCACCAATACAACCTGAAAAAATGTGGATTAACTTAGCTTCTATGATAATAATTTCTACTCAAAAACAACTTTTCTTGGCAGATAATATAAGAATAAAAACAGTAGCGTATTCCAAACAATTCGACATCGACTAATCAAGAAAATGGCAACACGTGAAAGAATTAAGAATCCAAATCATCTGAGAAATAATAGGCTAACCTCATATTAGGTTTTTGATACTACCCCTGATAGGAATATATCGTGTTATATTCATTTGCTCCTTGATATTGATAATATTGATACTCATGTTGGGACCGCATTGTGGGGAGGATAAGAACATGAGTGAGAGAGTGTCTCAAGAACCACGGAAGAAGGTAGCAGTTCTAAGACAGTGGCAGGGAGAACAGAACAAAGATTCAAGGGGAGAGAGTAGCACAAACTAAACACTAAAGGTAACTCCATTTAGTTGATGCTTCCTCCTCTCATTTGACCTTCCAGTCTGTTGTATGAGCCTCTTCACAAGGCCAGTAACCCAACCACCCCCCTTCCCTCCCAAAAAAAATAATTTTGGACTCATAGGGTCGTATCAATTTTCGAAGTGCCACTGGGTTAACTGTCAAAGAAAACACATTGCATAATTTTCATAGTTTTTCTACGACGAGATGCAATTAAACTACCTCAAGTGTATATGATCTGACAAGATAGAATTTTCTAGAGACACTGATTTTTATGGTTACAAGGAACCAATTGTCTTTTTAGCAGCCCAGAGTTGTCCAATATTGTAATACCCTCCAGTAGGGCAACAAAAAGGGTATGTGTTTTATGACTAGGGGAGGAATTGCGCATCTGAACTCAGTCTCTCTATCTCTGCTGAGGAATCTTCTCTATCATAACTTTATTCTTCGTTTATTTCCTTTTTCTCTGTTCTCCTCTCTCCATTCTCTTCTCCCATCCCCCTTTCTATGTTAAGGAATCTTCTCTATCATAGCCTTACTACTCTTTAATCTCCTTTTTCTCGTCTCTCCAGTTTCTTCTCGTCTCCCCTTCCTCTGTTATGGCAGAGGTTGATATTTACCTTTCCCCATTGGGCCCTCTATCTCTCTTACCCAACTTCAAGCACTTCTTGAAATATCAGCATCTGATCCTTGACTTGGACCTCATCGAGGAGATCTGCATCATTACATCATCAGCCATAGATCTTGTATGTATGGTCTAGACATGATATGGACTATTATCTCAAGAAAGCAATGAAAAAGCACTGAATTTCTTTTAGTGAAAGTACATGAAAAGACCACAAAGTCAAATGAACATCATGTGATGACCCAAAAATTATAGGCCAATCAGTCCAAAATCCACTGTCTAAAAAGCATATAGTGATAGATTGAAATATGCATACCTACATGGTTGATATCATAATTAGGTGGTATCTCTAATTGACGGAACCTGAACTGAATCATGTGAAAAGGACCTGCGTGAAAATCAAAAAATTATATCATTAATGCAACAGAAAAGTAGTTTTCTTTGATTTTGACTCATGCATAGTTTTAACTGATGAAATCAGTTAAAACCTGTAGTTTTCTTTGATATCAAAGCTTGAGAGCAATTGATGTGATCAAACCTGGGCTGCAGGTATTGCAAATATTCTGGGTAACAGTTGCTTCAGATGTTGCCCCAGGGAGCCAAACAACATTCCTACACTGAGGTAGAATCAAAACAAGACCAGGTTAAAATGTACGAATTTGGTAATGAAAATAATTATGCAAAACAGAGCAAAACATAAATAAAAATCATTCTCAGTCAACACTCGAGTCTTCTGAATAAAAAATGATCACCAGATGAGATATGCATACATATCACTGTTCAAAAAAATAAATGCATATATATCATGATTACTGTGTTGTATAGTGTTAAAATTTGATGCACCCGGAGACAGAAGAATGAGGCAAGGCAGCCAAGAAAACCCCACCGCCCAGAACATTAGGGCAAACAGTAGTTCTCTTGCATTCAAGAACAAGTACATTAAATAGGCTTACAAGAGGTAGAAAATTACAATTAAGTCCTTCACTAAAGAGGTAAAATAATCGGTCTCCCTAAATGATAACACAGCACTGTTCAAGTTTGCATCCAATATTGATATTGTTAATTTGACAGAAAGCTAGATCGTACAAGATACCAGTTTTTTTAAATACATTACTAGATACCAGTAAGATAGATAAGATTTTTGTAACTTTAATACAAAGGTACAAGTGACCTTTCTACAAATGGTTTCATACCCATGGATTAGGCTGCTCCATATTATCAATTCATAGAAAACAAAAAATGCATTAAAAGGATATCACTGAAGTACTGAAGAAACACGTCTTTACGTAAATTTACCCAAGGAGATGTGAAGATACTAATGCTTTTTACATAATGCGTCTATCAGGAAATATAAAACGACTCCTACAGAAATGATAAGAGCCACTCACCAAACTAACGACGGAATATTATGAAGTTACCTGTGGGAAGCGTGTGCATCCTACCATAAAATTGCCATCCTGTGAAATTGTTGAAGTGCAGAAGTAAAGAATCAAAAAAGTGATTCCTCAAAAGGCATTCACACAGAAACATCATCAACAAAAGAGATAAAACATGGGGTACACATAAAAAAATCAATTTTTTTCTGTTAACATTATGTTCATCACGATAACAAGGAGAGATAAGAAAAGGCTCTACTATCTTAATTAAAATCTAGTTGAAACAACATCAAGCATTTCAATCTTATAATATTCCATTTTTTTCAACCAACAAAATAGAGTAATTAGTTTTTTTCAATGTTGAAATCATAGATCACCTGAATAATTTGTTACAAGTTATGCTCCTGTTTGAGATTTCCAATCTTATACTGTTGTAGATTTTAGCTCAACAATAGTACTGGAAGGATATTTATCTGATTCATCTCTTAATTCTTCGAGCACTTTTTCCGTAAACTAGAGTTTGGCAGCAGTGGTTATATTTATGATGACTGAGAAAATTCAAGGTTTAGCCAATACTGTTTTAGCTGTTACATCACCACTGCAGCGTCATCCTGCTATTTCCCAATGTTTGAACCTCCTTGTTCTCCAATAACTTGTACACTAAATCTTAACCATTCAAACTTAAAAAAAAAAAAATTGAATCAAAGATAGAGTTCACATGTCAGTCATACACGACATTCTGTACAATGAAGAAGCTTAGATAAAGTTTCACATTCATCAACTTCGATAGTTAATGGTTTCCCTAGACAAATATAGAAACATACGATTGAGAAAATGTTGAAAACGAAGTAAAACAACGCATAAGTTTCACAATTTTACCGGCCTCTTCCTCAGCACCATGTTAGATTCTTGGCATATATTGCAGGGGCACACTGTTTCTATGAATGTGTTCTGTGCATCTACTCCTGGGCTATTTGACCTGGAACAAGAATAAGAAGATCAATGTTGAAGTCTAGCAATCATCTTCAGCACAACTATTTACCTCTCAAAGAAAATCTCCATGGCTTGAAATAGTTTCCCTTTGTTTTGCTTTGCCTAAGATTTATCAACAAGAAAGCAACATGATAAACTTATTTCCAGTCGGGCAAATCATACGTAGACACAATCAGAGCTTACTCGCAGGCTAAACTTATTTACAGACATCTAAACTAAATGGGTCACGTGTACCACAAATGTCACCTGTCAATATCCAGTGAATAAAAAAAATTCATCTATTTTTATACTCCCCCCACTTATTTTCTTTCTCCCAGACCTAAGTCATAAAATCAGTACTGTCAGGTCACTAGCCCACAGGAAGATAGGCATTCCTGATCAGACCCCTTAACACTAGGTCCAAGGCCTACTGTTGAGACTAAAAGCCAGAAGATCTGCAGAGTGATTAAAAAATATGATTGTGTGCTTACATCCAAGAAGCAAGCTTTCATCTGATGCAAGCAAGTTTCTAAGACCTCAAATTTTGTTTTTGCCCCAACACAAACTTCTTTTGTGTCATGTTCCATCCTGGAGCGAAGGTATGGTTTCCAAAGCTCATATCTGAGGAAAGAAATGAGAAGTTGAAACCTTGCACGAGAAAACAAAGCATCCATTTTTTCAGTTAGGAATTGATCAAGCAATATTCAAAATGACTAATAAACACAAGCAGACAATATAAAAAAGAGATCTTAAGTTGAATATTTTTTGTTGAATACTCAACGTCCCGAGCTAAGGATCTTCAAAACCGAACTGGACACCGAAAAACTGAACCGAACCGACACCCGCGGTGGCCAAAAAAAGTCAAACCGAAGGCTTCAGTTCAGTTTCAGTTTTCACTTCTGGTGTCACCGAAAGATTTCTCTTTCAGTTTTGGGAGGTTTTGGGAGAAAGAGAAAAAGGAGAAAGAGAGAAAAACCACGCAATAGAATTTCTTCCCCGTGTAAGGGAGAGAGAGGGAGGGAAGGAGAGAGGGGGGAGGGGGAGAGACAGAATTTAATGGCGGAAGGTAATGCAGCGGGGAGGGAGGGAGGGAGGGAGGGAGGGCGAGAGAGAGGGAGGGAGAGAGAGGGAGGGGAGGGTGAGAGCGAGGGAGGGCGAGAGAGAGGGAGAGAGGGAGGGAGGGAGGGAGGGGGAGAGAGAGAGAGGGAGGGAGGGTGGGAGAGAGAAAGGGAGGTAGGGAGGGAGCGAGATAGAGAGAGAGGGAGGGCGGGAGAGAGAGAGAGAGAGGGAGGGCGGGAGAGAGAGAGAGAGGGAGAGAGGGAGGGAGGGCAAGAGAGAGAGGAGGAGAGAGGGAGGGAGAGAGGGAGGGAGGGAAGGAGGGAGAGAGGGAGGGAGCGAGATAGAGAGAGAGGGAGGGCGGGAGAGAGAGAGCGGGGGAGGAAGGGGAGAGAGTAAGAGAGAGAGAGGGAGAGAGGGAGGGAGGGCAGAGAGAGAGGGGGAGAGAGGGAGGGAGGGAAGGAGGGAGAGAGGGAGAGAGGGAGGGAGGGAAGGAGGGAGAGAGGGAGGGAGGGAGGGAGGGAGGGAGAGAGAGAGAGGGAGAGGGAGAGAGGGAGGGAGGGAGGGAGGGCAGGAGGAGGGAGGGAGGGAGGGAGGGAGGGAGGGAGGGAGGGAGGAGAGGGAGGGAGGGAGGGAGGGAGGGCAGGAGAGAGAGAGGGAGGGAGGGCGGGAGGGCGGGGGAGAGAGAGAGGGAGGGAGGGGGAGAGAGAGAGAGGGAGGGGAGGGCGGGAGAGGGAGGGAGGGAGGGCAGGAGAGAGAGAGAGCGATGGAGGGAGGGCGGGAGAGAGAGAGAGAGCGAGGGAGGGAGGGCGGGAGAGAGAGAGAGGGAGTGAGGGAGGGCGGGAGGGAGGGAGGGCGGGAGAGAGAGAGAGAGGGAGGGAGGGAGGGAGGGCGGGAGAGAGAGAGGGGGAGGGAGGGAGGGCGGGGAGAGAGAGAGAGGGAGTGAGGGAGGGAGGGGCGGGAGGGAGGGAGGGCGGGAGAGAGAGAGAGAGCGAGGGAGGGAGGGAGGGAGGGAGCGAGAGAGAGAGAGGAGGGAGGGAGGGAGGGCGGGAGAGAGAGAGAGGGAGTGAGGGAGGGAGGGCGGGAGGGAGGGAGGGAGGAGAGAGAGAGCGAGGGAGGGAGGGAGGGCAGGAGAGAGAGAGAAGCGAGGGAAGGAGGGCGGGAGAGAGAGGGAGGGAGGGAGGGAGAGTGAGAGAGGGAGAGAGAGTGAGAGAGATGGAGGGAGGGAGGGAGAGAGAGAGGGAGGGAGAGTGAGAGATGGAGGTAGAGAGAGAGAGAGAGAGAGAGAGAGAGAGAGGCAGAGAGAGAAAGATAGAGAGATAATTTTGATATTTAAACTTTTGAGAGATGATTATCTAAAACTATATTGTTTCTATTATTTCTTTAAATATTTTAAAGAGTTGAAATTTATATATTTAGGACTTTTATCTTAAATTCTTGATTTATTATATATTTGTTGTTGAGAAGTGTTAATCTATTATTATTTGTTTGTGAAACATATATTTATATATTTATGAAGTATGGAGCCATAAAACCCTTATACAATTTATTTTCAGTTCAAATGACAAATCACCGAAAGTATAGGTTTAACCGAACCGACACCGAAAAATACCGTCACCGATACCGAACCAAAGTTAGGTATAGGTTTAGGTTCTCACAAAAAACCGATACCGACACCGGAACCGGAGAACCCTATCCAGAGCAACAGGTTTTTGTCAACTCAAGATCTAAAAGAAAAAGACACTTAGAAGGATGGGTGGAGGCACTTCTCTGAGGGCTGCAAGGTTTTTGAAAACACTATCCTGTGATCTCCCTATCTTGATCATCTCTGTGATGCAGCAGCCCCTTATATTGATAGGACTGGCAGTTACAGTTGCCACCGCCTCTTATTTCCCTCAGTGACATGGCCAGCCATTTTAGGCCACAACTTCATATGGTGTATTAGAGAGAGGACTTGCATTGTACTTCATTCAACTACCCAAGCACTGAACAGTATTTGTACGCTCTCATTTTTAAGCAATGGAGCCTGTGCATTTGATCACTCATTATGGTTCAAATATATAGGAGATAATTTCTCATCAGTTCTCTAAGCCAGTGATTTTCATGTTTATTGAATCCCCAATCGGAAATTGAAATTCTCTTCTTCGTTTGTCCCTGCTGGCCTTCAAGGCAAACAGCACATCCTGTGAGTCCTCAATTGCAAAATAATGGTCTCTTTCTTGGAGGTGAACATCCAAGATCATTAATGCAGAAGTTTATATGCCATACCTCAGATTTGCAGCTGGGTCTACTTCATAAATCACATTCAAGGGAGGTACTTAATCATGTTTCCACATGCTATAATACCATAGGAAAAAGTGGTGATTTAAATCACAAGAGATATGAGTGTCAAGGACCCACATGGGAAGGAAGCTTGTGTTGTAGCATCAGAGCCTTCAATTTAAGAGCAACCATTCATATTCAAATCTTTGATCCCTTGTGTCTTGCCTCATTGCTCTTCAGTTTGGTAACACTGCTGAAGAAAGATGAGACATCATCTACTCTCATCAGTGCATAGTATTTTGAGAACTACTATGGTTGATGACACCACCTTGACCATCTCTATTTTCTCTGGTGAAATGGGGCTTAGAAAGGCTGAAAAGATCCATCTGCAGTAGTCATTGCCAGTCAATCAAGAGCTAATCCTTGAATCAAAATTATCTCATCCTGAAAAGACGACCTAAAGATAGGATCAAAATTATCTTCTTCACCAGAGTCAATGTGCTGAGCTAATCCTTGAAGAGAAAGAGTTAGCTGGTCATCTTAGAGGTCCATTTCGTGAAGCAGAAGATTTGAAGAACTTTACATGGCAATTGTGCATGTTTCATTTTGTGCATGTTTAATGAGCATGTCTGAAGGTTATCAAAACTTTCTGTTCATGAAGACTGTGAGCTATGAACAGAAGAGCATAAGATCTGCTACGAAAGTGGTTCAAGGGGGGAAATATCATTTTGAGAGTACTCCTGTGAGTTTTAAGGCAGCTTGGCAATAAATAGATCATTACAGGCGGAAAACAAATCCAGATTCTGAAGCTAGAGCCCGCATGCTGAAGCATCATCTAAATTAGTTCCTGATGGTGCTCAACCTAGAATATGAATCCCACATTCATGATGCTCATCTACAAGTTGGACTGGAAAAAAATCAACCCACCAGCTTGAGGAGAAATCATGAAAATAACTTTCTTATCATTTTCTTTCTTAATTATGCCCAGTTATTCACAGTTTTGCCATAACATATGGCTATGAACAATGGGTATATACAAACCCAGTACTGACTACATGTACGAGGGAATTTCATCATGAAGGAATGAAATTAAGATTTTTTCTATCCTCCCTTCTTGGAGTGAGCTATCTATATGCCTAGAAAATATTTCAAGGGTCCTAAATTCTTAACTTCAAAATGTTGAATTAGGTGACTTTCTAATTTCCTTGCTTCATTAATATCATTTCCTGTGATAATAATGTCATCTACATATACCAATATAATAGTAACTCCCCTTGGCAGGAAATTCTGAAAGAACAATGTATGATCACCGTTGCACTGTCTATATCCAAGAAGTTTCATAGTTTGAGTAAATTTCCCAAACCAGCCCCGTGGAGACTGTTTTAATCCATATAGAGCCTTCTTTGACTTGCATACTCTATTTTTACCAACAGTGTTTTCATATCCTGGGAGTGCATGCCTATAGATTTCTTCCTCTAAATCTCCATGTAAAAAGGCATTCTTAATATCATATTGTTGGAGATTCCAGTCAAGATTTATAGCTAGTGATATTAAAATTCTTACCATGTTCATCTTTGCTACTGGAGCAAAGGTTTCTTTATAGTCAACTCCATATGTTTGAGTGTAGCCCCTAGCAACTAGTCGAGCCTTGTATCGTTCTAAACGACCATCAGATTTCTATTTGACAGTGAATACCGATCCGCATCCAACTGGTTTCATCCCTTTGTGGACCTCTACCGCCTCCCAAGTTTGATTTCTAATCCAACCTTGCATCTCCTCATCCATCGCTTGTCGCCAATGAGGATACTTAAGTGCTTCAGCTGTTGTGTTGGGTATTGCTTCTTGAGTTAAGGTAGAAAGGAAGGTTTTATAGTTAGGTAGGGCTCACTCATGGGTAAGGTAATTAGCTATAGCATGAGGGAGTGGTCTGACATAGGAGCGACTACTCTTCCTAAGCGCTATTGGTAAATTTTCTAGTTGTTGCCGCTCATTAGTAACATTCTCTTTTGTGTGTTCTGCAGAGATAGATGAACCTGAGTCATCGTCAATAGTGTTTTTATTTAGATGTTGTCCAGGGATGTAGGGACTTGAGCTTATATCGGGCGATAGAGATTGTGGTTGAGGATCACAAGGGGTTTTCTGGTGTTTCTTGTGGACATAGTATTTTGGAAAGGTATTAATCGTGGAAGGCTGGTTAGCGCTGTGATCACCAACATTGTTGTGTAGTGGATGTCCTGATTCTACTAAGACCTCAATCTCAGCTTAGGGTTCTTCGAATGGGGGGAGAGTATTTGGAGTCTAAGGACTAGCTGACTCACCTATGTGGATGTGGTGTGGCTGGGTATCAATAAACTCACTGATTTGTTCTGTCGCTTTGCTAGGCTGATAGAAAAATGTGTGTTCATCAAATACTACATCCCTTGTCACAAAGAATTTCCTAGAGGATGGATGATAACAACGATAACCTTTTTGGGTATTGGAATAACCTACAAACACTGCCTTCACAGCCTTAGAAGATAGTTTATCATTGTGTGCATAAACATAGGTCACACATCCAAAGACCTGTGGAACTAGACCACTCCTTAGTTGTACAGTTGGGAAGTGTTGTTCCATAATCTCAATGGGGCTTTTGAATTCAATTATCCTAAAGCGAAGTCTATGAATTAAATGAATGGCAGTCATGATAGCAAAACCCCAAAGGTGTTTAGGGGCAGATGCATCGGCCATTAATGTTCTCCCTTTGTCCATAATATCACCAATTTTTCTCTCAGCCAACCCATTTCATTGAGCTGTGTATGAACAAGAAGTTTCATGTTTTATTCCCTCGTGCTAAAAAAATTCCCTCAATTCGTGGTTGCAAAAATATTTTGCATTATCAGTCCTAAATCCCTAAATATTTACTCCAAACTGTATTTTAATTAAATAACAAAAATTTCTTGCTAGTTTGGAGGTTTCTGTTTTATTTTTCAGAAGGTATAACCAGAAGCATCGACAATAATCATCCACACAAATTAAAAACCATCGATGTCCTTCTACATCTGTATGTGAAGAAGGCCCCAAAATGTCACATTAAATGAGCTGAAATGGTGTTTGATACCTTTTGTCCTCTAAACAATACGCACTTCACTTCATTTTTGCAAGTTGACACGCATCACATATAAGTGTGTCCATAGAAAGATTTTTAAATAATGAAGGGTACATATTCTTGGACTATAGATCATTCTTAGCTCATTTGCACAGGTGAGTACTGTTTTTTCACCCTGTTGTAAACCTCCTGCTCGAATCACCAACTGTGCAATCTTCACTTTATCATTTTTCTTCGAATGATATATCCGTGCAACATCCCATTCTTCCTTCACAGTGGGATATTCAATAAAACAGTTAGCTAACTCAGTTGTCATCGAATCTAGGATCCTAGTATATAGAATTTCTTCCTCGACAATCCACCTCTAATACTGGGCATCTGTTTGCGAAGGAGCTGGATCAGTAAGGTGATCCAAGAGATTTCTTGGTCTGAGTACAGCTTGAATGTGACGCTTCCATAGGTGATAATTGTGGCCCGTGAATTGACTCCAAGAGGTCACAACTGGTAAATGGTTGAACCATCTATCACTGCCAGTGATGGATAGTCCTTGAGAGGTTGCAGCTTGTGTGGTTTCCTCCATAGAAGGCAGTACATCTTCTCCATATGGTCGACAGGTGAAACTTAAATAAAAGCTTCCCTTCCTACTAGATCTCTTGTGAGAACCTAGTAGTTTGATGACCAATGGCTTAAATAAGAAGAGAGAAAAAATTCTAGAAACACACCTCTGATTAGCAGCAACCTGGCTCTGATACCATGTGAAATTTAGAGCTGCAGTGAGTGAGTCGGAGGTGAAGATGTTCTTGAGAGGGGGAAGAAGAGTGAGATCTCTTCAGATTAGATCAGGAACAGAGAAGAGAAAAGGTAGTTTTCGATTAATGAGAAAGGGTATATATACAGGGCAATGTGACCATTACAGTCTAAAGGTTATTTCTGTAACGGTCACTAGCGATAGGATATAAGTGCAAATTTAAAAAATGTATAAATACAATTTTGGGAAATCGGGGGTATCATTGCTAAAAAAGTTTAGTTCTTTGACAGAAGGAAGTGTTATTCAGGGGGAGGACAGCTTCTACTTACAGAGTGATCCACGATATGGAGAGAATCATCGCTTCCTAGTTTTCCTATACCTTGTAGGGAGCTCCATAGATGGACTATGTTTTGGTTGACTGATAGGGATTGATAACCTTATCATCAGGGCAACCATAGTCTCATCGGGTGATAGGCCTTTTTGTATTTCAAAAAAAAATTATTCATCTGGGAACTAAATTGTATCTTGTTTCTTCTGCTGTCAACTGATGAACCCAAGAAACAATACAAATTTTTGAATCAGCTCATCAAATACACTATCTTTTTTTAAAAAAAAGAGGAAGAAGGGCCCACGAGATGGAGCCCCCCCGTTGTCATTGAATTAATAACTGAAATTACAAGGTCAGGATCTACCATATGTCGGCCGATTTCTCAGGGTGGACTAGGCATACGCCATCTTCAACATACCAACATAGCTCTTCTTACTAAGTGGGTGCGTCGGATTATATAACCTTTGGGAGATTTAGTATCGGTGGTGCTAAGAGACGGGTACGGACATTCGCTGGATTGGGAGATGTGGCAGACCCTCGAGGCGAGATGACTCGGCATTTATGGAGAGCATGCGGACGTGTTTTTCCGCAGGGGCAGAGGTTCTTCCGCCCGCAACTTGAGAATGGGGAGACTTTCCGTTTCTGGCAGGATAACTGGTCCGGACATGGTCGTCTTATTGGGGTTTTCCCTCGCCTATACGCATTATCCATGGATCCGCGGGCTTCGATACAGCAGGCCTGGCATAGAGCATGGGCCCCAGCTCTGCCCGAGGCATTATCTGACCAGCTAGTGGCTGAGTTGCTGAGGTTGTAGGAGTTCCTTGTTGATCAGAGCTTGTCAGAGGCTACCCAGGACGCGTGGGTGTGGAACGGCCCAAGCTTTACCGTCCCAGCAGTTTATAGATTACTCCGAGAACAGGGGAACACCAGAGGACCCACGGTTTTCGCAGAGGTGTCGTTTGGTGTGGAAGCGACGTCTCCCGTTGAAGATCAAAATCTTCGCTTGGCACCTGTTATGACGGCAACTGATGACGAGGTCCTTACGGCAGCGCATGGTCCCGGACTCTTCTGTGGATTGTCTGTTGTGCGCTAGGGTGGTGGAGGATTGCCCGCACCTGTTCTTCACCTGCCCATTTGCTCAAAAAGTGTGGCTGGCGGCGGATGTCGGACGTATTGTGGCGACTTTGGAGGAGGCATTCTGGCGATCTCTTAGTGGTGGTGCTTTCCGTCGAGAAGCTGAGTGGCTCACTATCTTTGCCACACTTTGGTCCATCTGGACTCATAGGAATGAGGTCATTTTCAGGGGTTGTACCCCTTCCGTTGATGCTATCCTGCATAACGCGAGGGGGCTTGCGTCTTTTTGGCTCCGAGGTAGCTTAGGCCCCTCGATTTCTGTACCCCTGTAGTACATGATCTGTACATTTCGTCATTTCTTTAATGACATCGGGGGGGCACTGTTACGGGGTGCCCTTCCCCCTCAATTCAAAAACAAAACAAGGTCAGGATCTATAGGGGTACAAAAGCCGAGAGGCCTAAGCCAACACGGTTCCATGAGAGAACAAGGCCCCCTGCTTCGTGCACGATTGCATCGGCGGAGGGGGTTCCGCCCTTGAAGACGACCTCGTTTCAATGGTTCCATATGACCCAGAGCGTGGAGAAGATGAGCAGCCACTCTGCCCCCCTCCGGTAGGGACCGTCCACCATGGATCTCCAGAAATCCTCCAGCGAGGATAACCTAGGTCGAACTACTCTAGTCGACGTCCAGACCGCCTGAGCAATAGGGCACCTAGCGAAAGAGATGGTCGCAGTCTTCCAATATTGCTCTGCACAATGTGCATTCAGCTGAAGAGTTGGGGACCATTCAGTAGTCGGAGGGATCTCGTCATCAGCCGCCGAAAGAGAAGCCAGAGGAAGACCTGGATCTTCAACGAAATGCGGCTTCTCCAGATCTATCGCCAAAGTCCCAAAGAACAACGGGTCCTCCGAGCGTGCTTGTGCCCGGAGGCGGCGATAGGCTGCCCGAACAGAGAATCTTGGCTCGCACCAAGTCCACCCGTCCTAGCCCTCAGACGGTTGCTGGTTCGCCAGTAGCTCCTAGCAGATGCGAGTTCGGACGTCCGCTAGTCAGACAGCGCTGCAGGCATGGGCGGGGCCCACGCGTCGTGCCATGCTTGACGTATGGAATACTTCGGGTCTGGTGCAAGAGCGAACAGCCGGGGGAAAGGCTGGCACACACGTCCATTCCCCGACCACTCATCTATCCAGAATCGGAACGACTCAACGGAGCCCAGCTTGGGTCGAAAATGGGGCTGCACCGCCGAGAAGATGGGGCGAAGGGAGGACATGAATGCTGAGTTGCCTCTCTGTGGGGTCTACCACTTGTGCCAGTCAAGCAAGGCTCTGTAACTGTCTTGAAGAATCACCGACACTAGATCCCCTGACGGCGTCAGCAGACGGCACACCCACTTGGTCAGAAGCGCCAAGTTAGTATGCTGCAGATGATGTACTCCCAATCCGCCTTGAGAAACCGAGCGACATACGATCTCCCATGCCACCAGCGCCGTCCCTTGAGCCTCCTCCGAACAGGGTTCTCGCCAAAAAAACCCCTGCATCACTGTCTCCAGTCGCCCTCGAACCCTCACTGGCATCCAGAAAATGGACATGAAATAGGTGGGGATGGCTGATAGCATTGCCTTGAGCAATATGAGGCGACCGCCCCGCGATAAGAGGCGTGCTCGCCATCCTCCCAGGCGCGTCTCTACCTTTTCCAACACCGGCTGCCAGTCCCGAATTCGTAGTCAGTGAATTCACCGATTGGATCGGTATCGGATCGGTAACTCACCGATTGGGGTTGTCAAACTCCGAGAGCAGCCCACCATCTCCTCAACAGATAGTCCAAAGCCGATGAAGGACGACTTTGCTTGGTTTAGTCGGAGGCCTGAAAAATCTGAGAAAATATCTATCATGGCAGAGAGGGCGTGCGCGGCCGCCCAAGACCCCTTGATGAAAAAGGTCATATCGTCTGCATACTGCAACAGGGGGATGCCTTTAGGAATGTCAAGGGACTGAAACCCCGCGAGATGGCCTCTACAGCAAGGTTGCAATGTGAGCACCGTCAAGGCGTCCGCAGCAAGGATGAACAGTAACGGGGCCGTGGACAACCCCTGCCGAATGTTGCGTTGGGGATGGATCCAGCCTCCTTGAGGATGCCCATTTACAAGGATGGCAAAGGTGGGGGTCGACATGCTCTGCTTCACCCATCGAACCCACGTCTACGGAAAACCTCACCGCCGAAGTATGTTCCGCAAGAACCGCCATTCTATGGAATCGTACAGCCTTGCAGAAGTCCACCTTCTACAGGAACCCGGGGTGCTGTCACGGCACCATGCGGCGACTATCTCCTCGGCAATCACTATGTTGTCGGACATCTGTCTACCCGACAAGAAGGCGGACTGGAAGGGGCTAATTAGCACAGGGAGGACCAAACGAAGCCAGTCTGGAGAATAGAGTAGAAGTATAACTTGAAAAATATCAAAGAATAAAGCAAAAGATTTGAAGAGGAAACATCAAAGAAAAATAAGAAATCCTAACAGAAGTATATCGGCTGCCACTAAAATTGTCAAACGATTTTTTCAAAGAAATCGTTAAATGATACATGGAACAAATGTAATACATTATGAATGAGAAACCGTTTACCCCATGCCGTCATATCCAAGTACCAAGGCTTCACCCTGAAATTAATCAGCCTAATTGTGAGCACATAGAAGTATCTTTGAAAAAGAAAGTGCATATGTTTGATTGGGAAATACAAGGATCTTATAACAAGAAGATGACAAAACATCATTTGTTAAAATGTGGGGCATAAAATAAATTCACCATTTTTTAAAAATGATAAATGCACTGTCTTGAAATCGAGACAAAAGTTGTCATTCATAATCAACATATTTTGCATCAATAGATATGTGTAAACCTGATCGAGTTTACATAAAATCCCAAATAAATTCACACGCCCAAAGATTTACCATTAATTCAAACATTACTGTTGATATTCGGAAGCTATTCAATTTCTATTCTAGTCTTTCTCACTCTGCTTGAGCAAAGTCCCCTTTGACTGGGCTAACAACAGTCTCCTTTTGCAAAATATTATCATATTTTAATGTCAACATTCAGTTCAATATGGTCCAATCCATAAAGATGTACTAGAATCTCGTGTTAGGAAATGACATTAAATCATTTCTGTCGTTCTAGAGGGTATTATGGGCCAGAACATTTCAGGTGCTGGAACCTGTAAGTAATAGCCCCCAACCCCACAGCTGTAGATGCAGGAGTGCAGGAGATAGGGAGAGTCTCCATGCGATTCCAGTTATCCAACATCCTCCCATCCATCTCTCTGTCCTCTTCTTTCCTCCTTCCAATTTGTGAACTCTTATAGTGCTGTTATTGTACTGGTATTTCATAAGTAACTAAGCAAAAAAGTGCTAATGAAGTTACTTACAAGCTTTGTAGGGGAAAAGCGGGTGTTTGCATCTTTAGTCGCATAACAACGATCCAGTAACTTTTTTATGTGGTCATGCATAGTTGCATCAGTGCCAATACCCTCCTAGAGGTATTAAAAAAGGAAAAAATCACAAACAAAGAAATCAGTTAAACTTCATCAATTTCAATGAGAAGAGCATAAATTTCAATTTTTAAATTGACAAAGAAAATTGGATGCCTGAACTATTCAAACCTTGTCCATACAACTTAACAAATCAGATTCACTGAGAAGAGGAGGTGGCCGTGTCACACCTGCATCTAGCGTCAGAGTTGATGGCATAAACTGGAACAGTCAAACCAAAGGAAGACAGATTTCAGAAAACCATGATAAAAGATAATACATAGCTGTGATAGGAAAATCAAAGTAAAGGAAAATCCAAGAAAATCTTTTTCTTGGAACACATTTTCCCAAACTCTGATTCAATATTACAAAACTGTGAATAGCATTTAGTCATTCTGATTTACTTCTCTAAACATGCAGTTTATGGAGCTGGAAAGTTTATTTAGTTTAGAGTAAACTTTTATACTGGAAAGTTTATTTAGTTTATCTGAAGGCAGTAGCTCAGAAGAATATAACAGGAGAGATTAGAACAGGCGAGTTTATTACTTCATTCAAGGACAAAGAGGATTAAATATTTCAGTACAAGAAAGATTTGTTAATTTGAATATACCCATTTACTGGTTAACCTATTAGACCACACAAAATAAGATCATGACATAAAATAAATAAGAGAACAGAATTAACAAAACAGTGAAATTTTATTTTTTTTGAGGTAAAGGGAGGAGGGCACCCCGAACCAATGCCCCCCAGTTGTCATTAAATCAATAACGAAGGATACAGATCATGAGTTACAAGGGTCCAATAGTCGAGGGGCCTAGACCACCTCGGTGCCAAAAAGACGCAAACCCCCTCGCGCTGTGCAGTATAGCATCAACGGACGGGGAACGGCCCCCGAATATGACCTCGTTCCTATGGATCCAGATGGACCAAAGTGTGACAAAAATAGTCTGCCACTCAACTCCGCGACGAAATGTACCGCCGCCAAGAGACCGCCAGAATGCCTCCTCCGAGGTCACCACGAGACAGCCGACTCCCGTGGCAAAACAGTGAAATATTGATTCTCCATAACCCCCTCTCATGCAGGAATATGGATGTTGCTAAGGCCCATCTGGGATGCAATTTCTTAAATGTTGTACTTGATAGAGCTTGGCAAAAATATCGCCACTTAAGAAGATAAAGGGATGGAAGAAATCCTAAAAATGGAGTTATCTAACTTTTCCTTGATGAGGTGTCTATGAATCTCAATGTGATTTGAAGTGCATCTGAACAGGAATGAGGGCAATGAATTGGCTGATTTTTTTCTCACGGAATAATGGAATGCTCTTTGATATGTGACTTCTGTTTCTTCAAAAAGTTTCTTCACCCATAGTCCCTCAAAAACCCCTTGATTTACAAATTTACAGTCTCTTTTGGCAACAAATCTTGTTACCATTTGTGTTTTCTTACTTCTCCAGGTCACTGGGGCTTTCTCATAAAAATGAGTCATGATCAGACTTTGATCCCCAATCAATCAGAGATCCTTCATAATTGTGTCTGTATAAACTTTTAGAAACATGATTCCTGAGAGGAATAGAAAACATTTCCCAGCTGTACATTAACTCAGCATTTCATTTCTTGGGTGTTCTTTCATGAATTTGTCTCAACCCAACATCAAATGCAACATCAGTTCTGGTATGATATAACCAGAGTATAGCATTTCAATTAATCGTTGAGATTGTTCTCCATTGAAGTAGTATATTCTTCACATATCCCAAGTTAAATATTTAAGAAAATGGTACTAATTTATGGATTGCATGCTATTGTGGCTTCCTCTATTAACAATAAAAATAAGATTGAACCTATCCCATATCTGTAGAAGATAAGGACCAACAGTTAACGGTATTTCAATAGGAAAAATCTTCAACATCTACTGACCAGGAATCTTACACCTCAGGACGATCACTCTCCTGCGAGCTTCAGCTGCATCTAGACTAACCGTAATTTGTTCCCTCCTTTAGCTGCCAGACTTCAGATGCCCTATTGAAGCCATACCCTATTTATGAGTCCTGCTAACCAGTAACTGCCTAAAGAGGCTGTAACATTTAGTAAGGCCCTTGAGAAGTCATGATGAATATGCCTGTAAGTCATCTTGAACATGCATTGAAACTCCTGGCCCTTCTCTTTTTGCTTTTCTTCTCATACACTTGATGACCAGGATTGTAGTACATGCATATCTCTGTTGTGAAATACATGAGCAACCTATACCCAAGAGAATAAGTCAGTCATCTTACTGGATGCTTTCTTTGATTATCAGACTCAATCTTAGAGATCATCTATTTCAAGGGAAAGATCTACGAAATATACAAAGTTAAAGTAGATCAGTGGTCCTGATCTAACTTCACCCATATCCATGAGTGCCCACATCAATTCTGAAAAAAGAGTTGGAAGAGAAGGTCCAAAATATTGGAGTTCTCCTCTAATCTCTTGTACTGTTATCATGTGAACCTCAATACTTGTCCAGTTAGGATTATAATCCTAAGACAGAGAGAAATGGATAAGCAATGGGTTTCGATCTCCAAACAAACTTAACACTAATAGTATTTTTTTTTTTAAGAAAGCAAAAGAGGCACCCTGATTGGTGCCCCCCATAATTAACACTAATAGTAATAATTGTCAAAAATCCCTCATGTACTTTGCCCTAACCCTTAATCCCTCATGTGCTAATACTGTTCTGCTCCAATGTTCCCTTGATGTAGTGTCTATCAATACTGATGTGCTTCATCCAATCATGCTGCACAGAATTATGTGCAACTCTAATAGTGGACTAATTATCACAGAAGACTTAAGTTGAACCACCTATTTTGATTTTCAGGTCCTGTAATATTCCTTTGATCCACAAAATCTCAGTAAGTCCATTTGCTAGGGCTCTGAATTCTGCCTCAGTACTAGAGCATGCAACAACCTCTTGTCTCTTGCTTCTTCATGCAACTAGATTTCCAGCTAAAAATATTTTTTTTTTTTTTGAATTAAGAGAGAGAGGCCCCCTAACCAGAGGCCCCCCCGTTGTCATAGAGTAATATGACGGATGTACAAAGTCAAATTAAAGGGGTACATAGGTCGACTGGCCTGAGCCACTCCGATACCATGACTGCTCAAGTCCCCTCGCGTCGTGCTGGATGGCATCGACTGAGGGGATGCGTCCCCTAAATATGACTTCGTTTCGATGGCCCCATATGGCCCAGAGTATGCAGAAAAGCCGCTGCCACTCCCCCGAATATCGCTGTGTTCCCTCCCCGAAGGATCTCCAAAAGGCCTCCCAGGATGAGATCTCGAGTCGGTCCACATTTGCCCATTGCCATACTGACGAGGAAACGGGACAAGTAATGAAAAGGTGCTCGCAAGTCTCCTCGTCACCTGCACATAATGCGCAGCCGGCCGGGACGTCCGGTATCACACGGTGCAGAAATGCCCTCGTCTTTAGGCGTCTCCGGAGAAGGAGCCAGGCGAATATGCGAATCTTGAGCAGCAGCCGACTCTTCCATGCAGCGCGACATAGTCGTAAGAAAGTAGGATCCTCCGTAGACTCCTGCTCTCGAAGCTGCTGGTACACGGCTCGTGCTGAGAAACTTGGCTCTTGCCATACCCACGCGTCTGGCCCCTACGACGGTTGACAGTCACCCAGTAACATCTGCATCCTGATTAGGTCATCTGCCCGTTGGTCCGATAATGCCGCAGGTAAGGCCGGGGCCCATGCCTGCTGCCAGGCCTGGCAGACAAGGCCCTGCTGGTCCCGTGCTAAAGCGAACAGACGAGGAAACTTCAGCCGCATAATCCCCTGTCCAGACCAGTCTTCAAACCAGAAGCGGAAAGACTCCCGTAACCCGAGCCTGGGCCGGAAGAAAGGTCGAACCGCCTGGATAGTGAGGCGTAAGGAGGACAAAAAAGCAGAGTCCCCCCTTCTCGGGGTCTGCCATATCTGCAAGTCCAGCGTGTGCCCATACACGTCACTCAGCACCGATGTGACCAACTCGCCCGTGGGATGGAGTAAGCGGCTCACCCATTTAGATAGTAGGGCTGTGTTGGTATGTAGCAGATGCCGGACGCCCAAGCCGCCTTGGTCCACTGGGCGGCACAAGGTCTCCCATGAAACCAATGCCATCCCCCGAGACTCCTCATTTAGGGGGCCACGCCAGAAAAAATCTCTCATGCTCCGCTCCAAACGTCTGCGGACCCCGACTGGCATCCTGAAGATGGACATAAAATATATAGGTATGGCTGCTAGGACCGCCTTGAGGAGCACAAGACGGCCCCCCGCGAAAGCAAGCGAGCTCGCCAGCATGCGAGGCGCGATTCAACCTTCTCGAGCACCGATTGCCAATCTTGCGTACGGAGCTGCCGATCTACCAATGGCAAACCCAAGTAACGAATTGGGAGGGTACCAATTGGTGTAGCCAATATCCGGGAACACCCTGTCAGCTCCTCAGGAGACAGTCCGAAATTGATGAAGGACGATTTCTCTCGATTAAGTTTGAGGCCGGAAAAGTCAGAGAAGATGTCCATCATAGTAGACAAGGTGTGGGCCGCCGCCCACGATCCCTGGATGAAAAAAGTAGTATCATCGGCGTATTGCAGCAACGGTACGCCATCTGGAATGCTGGGCGATTGAAAACCAATGAGTGATCCATGTCGGCACAGCTGCATCATGCACACCGCTAGAGCGTCCGCCGCGAGGATGAATAAGAGTGGAGCGAGAGGACATCCCTGTCGTATCCCCCGTTGCGGATGAATCCAGCCCCCTTGCGGTCGTCCTTGCATCAATATAGCAAAAGTGGGGGTCGTGACGCATTGCTTCATCCACCGCACCCATGTCTCCGGAAATCCCCGTCGCCGCAGGACGTTCCAAAGGAATTGCCAGTCTAAGGTATCATACGCCTTAGAGAAATCCACTTTCCACATAAATCCTTTTGTGCCGTTTCTCTGCCATGCTGCCACGATCTCCTCCGCAAGCACTATATCTGTCTGTCGTCTGCCGGCCCGGCAGAAAAGCCGATTGCAGGGGACTAATTAAAGGTGACAGGACCTTCCGGAGACGGTTGGCCAAGACCTTGGCGATGATCAAGGATATAGAGTTTGACAGCGAGATCGGCCGAAAGTCCCGAACATGCTCCGCCCCCGGGACTTTAGGGATGAGAACTATATACGCTCTGTTAAGACGGTCTAGGTTGCACCGTCCAACCCGGAAGTCCTCTAACGTCGCCATAACTTCCGGTCCGACAGTGTCCCAGCAGTCGCTGTAGAAAAAAACCGGAATGCCCTCCGGTCCAGGGGCGCCCTCTCCGTTAAGGCCGCGTATGGCCACCTTTACTTCTTCTTCTGAGAACGGCACTGTCAACTGCTGGTGTTGAGAAGGCGGGAGAGTCGCGGCCCCGGTGGCGCGCCATCGCCATCGGCATGTGGGGTCGCGACGGTAAAAGTCTCGAAAATGGTCAGCCAATGCTTGGCCTATAGATGTTCGCTCGCTATAGGTCTGGTCGCCGATTTGAATTCAGCGGATGTTGTTTGCTCGACGTCTGCCATTCGCCACTTGGTGAAAAAATCGCGTGTTAGCATCCCCTGCAGTCAGCCACAACTGACGGGATCGCTGACGCCAGTCCATCTCAATATGTAGATCCACCTTGGCAACCTCGTCCCGGCAGCCTTTCTCTCCTTCATCTCATCCGGCTCGAGAGGTCGAGCGTCTTCAACACTGTCCAGGGCAAGTATCCGGGCTAGGGCGGCGTCCCGCATCTGAGTCCTGGCCGTCCGAATCTGTCTCCTTCGGGCGAATAGGTGATGGCGGAGATCCTTTAGCTTGGTTAGTAGCTTGTCCGACGCTGATCCGAAAGTGAGTCGGGAGCCCCACCACTCAGTTATCTCTTGTTTCAGCCCTCCATCATGTAGCCATGATCGATCCATCTTAAAATAAGTAGCCTTTGCCTCCCCCACCTGTGAGGTCCAGCAAATAGGTGTGTGGTCCGATAGCGGCCGTGGGAGGGACGTCACCTCGGCCAAAGGAAAAGCATCAAGAAGCTCGGTGGTGCAAAGGAAACGATCCAGCCGGGATTGGGAGTTAGGTCCTCTCCACGTGAACCGCCGGTCCGATGGGCCCATCTCTGTCATGCCTAGAGATGTAATAACCTCTCGAAATTGTCTGGATCCCGGATCGCGGCCTCCCCCGCCATTCGGGCGGTCGTTTGCCATGATAGTGACATTAAAATCCCCGCCGATAAGGATGGGGCTATCCGGGTGAGCCCCCTGGAGCCTGACTAGATCATCGCACATCTCGCTTCGGAGGGCAGTGGTCATCGGGCCGTATGCTGATGCAACAACAAAGCCAAAACCATCTCTTCTATTAACCAAACGGGCTGCGACCACATGTCTCCCCTTCCAAGTGCTTGCGCGGTCGAATAATTCTTCTTTCCATGCGAGTATAATACCCCCTGATCTTCCCGAGGCTGCTATGGCTACGTGCGCCTCGCCGCTGCCCCATCCTAGAGACGTCAAGATCTGCTGGTCAACTTGTGTGAGCATCGTCTCTTGGAGAAGGATAATCTCAGCTCCCCATTCCCGCAAGTACCGCCCCACGATGCCCCGCCGCCTAGCGTCACGGAGCCCACGCACGTTCCAGCAAATGCACTTCATGGAAGTTCCGGCAAAACTCCATCCTCAGCCCCCAATTTGATGGGCCACATCTGTTGCTGGTAGGAGTAGTATGGCCTATGGACTCTATCCTCGTCACTGGCGGGATAGAGTCCATAGGCTCCGGGGGGTCTTGCTCCTTCAAAACCTGGTGGGCCGTCTGCGTGACGGCTCGGCCTATGATCCCTTGTCGTTCCTCAGTCATTGCAAGCCAGCTTTGGCACTCTCCTGAAGTCATAGTTGTGTCTCGGCGTGCGCGGCGAGATCGATACATCAAAAGAGAATCTCGGGGGCCGTCGCCCTGGGTCTCTCCTTCCCTGGCCATGGTCTTAGATGTGTTTGGCTCTGGTCCGGGGGTCGCCTCTGTCTCCTCAGTCTCCGCTTCGGGGTTACCGTAGCCAGCTTCAAGGTCAGTTTCTGCTCTCCTCCGAGACTGGTTTGGTGATATGACACAATCCGGCTGCTTAATCAAGAGCTGCTCCCCCTCCGGCGAAGCCTGTGCCAGTGCCACATTGTGTGCTGAAATCGCTGCCGATTGGGGGCCATTCGGCGGCGTTGGTATAGCGGGAGGGGGCGGCAAAACAGCCAACCGGAGCTCCGTAAGCGCGCCCGCACCCGTCTTTACCAGGAGTTTCTGAGGGACCTCCTTGTCAGCCTCCATCTTCACGTCCACGCACAGACAATTTGGATCCCCGCGTTGCAACCCATTGCACACGATCTTGCACAAATCTCCGATCGGCTGCAGGATTACCTCCAGTTGTCGCCATTTGCGATACCCGAAAGGGACCCCTCGAATTTCTACGGTCTTGGTAGTTCTTGGCCGAACGAAAGCGCCGTCGGCGTTATGAGGGTGACGCCATGAAATCGAACCACCTTCAAGTAGCTGCCAGGAGATACCATGAAGCCGCTGCCAGTTCTTCTTCGAAATACCCCGGAGAAAGGCTTGACCCGACTCAAGTAGGTGGCAGTCAGGGTTAGTCAATTCTGGGCATGTAGATCGGATGCTTTCCAGAATATGCTCCCATGGTGGATCTGCGTCATGGAGTTCCCCCACTAGACAAGCGAAGAGTCCAGAGCCGGGAAGAGCATGTCTTGGCGTCTGCTGCTGGGGACAGGAGGTCTGCCGATGCCCAATTTGGCGACACAGTCGGCATCGCATAGGTTCTCTGCATTCCCGCACTGTGTGGCCCCGCGCCAGACATCGGAGGCACCTGCCTTCTCTTATCGGGTCCACCGGACGCCCTAGTTTTGGTCGTCCTTGCGTCGTAAGTCGTCCTCCCTTGGATGTATCATCGCCCTTCGGGGCTCCCCGGGCCGCCACTGATGCGTACGTCAAAGGTTGGAGACTGTTATTTTCTGGCGTCGAGGTCGAATCTGAGGCAGGTTTCAGCAAGTGTCCCGAAGCCAAAGCCTTGGATGTCTGCGGTAGCTGCGCCTTCGCCGCCTGGGGTGCAGGAAGCGGTCCACGAGGTCTCCCGGCATCATTTGCGACCCCTTCCTGCATGCCAATTTCGCGATTCGCTTCCTCCTTGATTTCGCGATTGACTTCCGTCTCCATATTGTCCCGCGGAGCTGTTCTGACCTCCCTCCGGCGAGTGATCCTAGAACGCTGGGGGCCATGCGCAGATACTGTGTGTGGCCGTTCATACTTCCGCCGGCAGGTCGGGCAACAAAATTTCCCCAAGTGATCGCCTAGTGGATGGCGTGAGCTGTTTCCGCGCCCGTCGTCTACCCGCGATCGCGAGTTAGGGGAATGTGATCGCCAGTCTGCATCACGAGCGACCCTCGAGTAGTGAGGTCTCCTTTCCGTCTTCGTCCATATGGCTTCTTGATTTCGCGATTTCTTGATTTCGCGATTTCGCGATTGCGAGCGTGACCTAGCTGCGCCTCGGCGGCCTCTCCTTTCGGGGTGTACAAAGAATCTTCTCATAGTTTCATCGCGATTTCGCAATTTCGCATTTTCGCGATTTTGCGATTTCGCAATTTCCCGACTTCGTGCTCGCTGACGATTACGTGGGATTTCGCGTTCGCAATCGCGAAGTATTTTCATCCCGACGACCTCCCCTTCTGGGGTGTAGAATACTTGTTGCCGTATTTTCATTTCGATTTTGTGATTTCGCGATTTCGCGATTTCTTGTTCGCGGACGCGAGAGTTCTCCGTCGCGAAAACCTCCAGCCTTCTGCAGTATGGCAGGCACGAAACTTCTCCCTCGTGATTGCGAGAGCGGGCCCCTCGCTCGCGAACGGAGGCCCCGCACCCGCGATCGCGATCGCGATCGCCGAAAAATCCCTCATCTCCTCTCAAAAGTAGGGTATTTCCAGCTAAAAATATGCAATATCCAGTGGTAAACCTGCGATCAAACAGAGAGCTCGCAAAATCAAAATCTGTATAGGCATCTAAAGTGTGCAGCCTGTAAGTGAGATATTCTAGTACTATGCACGAATTGACTAAGTACATTAACTGCATATGAAATGTCTAGGCGAGTGTGCGCGAACTAATAAATCTTCCAATTAGTCTCTAATAGTTTCCTATGTTGGTTTGTTGTTCATCCTAATTCAAAGTTTTTTTTTTTTGAATTGAGAAAGGGAAGCACCCCTAACGATGCCCCCATATAGTACAGAAACAAGGTCTATCACAGCAGGGATACAAAGTTCGAGGGGCCCAATGCCACCTCGGTGCCAAGAAAAATAAAATCCCTCAGCTGTATGTGTAATGGCATCTCCGGACGGGGAGATGCCCCTGAAAATGACCTCGTTCCTGTGAATCCAAATCGCCCACAGGGTGGCGAAGATCCGCCTCCCGTCTGAAAGAGCCTCCCAACAAGGAGCTCCAGAACGTCTCCTCCGAGGTCACGGAGAGTCGGGCTACCGCCGCCCCCCGCCATGCCTCCTGAGCCAACGGGCATTGGAAGAAGAGATGGGAGCAGTCCTCTGGGGCCCCGCCACAAAGAGGGCAACTTACTGGAGAATCTGGAAACATGTGTTGTCGCGCCACCCGGGTCATGAGGCGCCGCCGTAGAAGAAGCCATCCGAAGATTCGAATCTCCAAGGGGATGTGTCGTTTCCAGATCAGCCTACATCTCTATGTAACGTATACGTTTTCCGGGGGGAGCTGTCCACATAGTAGGCGATATACCGCCTTGACCGTGAATCGAGATTGTCGCCAGACCCACGCGTCCCTGGTCGCCTCAAGAGGTCGAAGGTCCACCAGATGGGACTGTAATCTCAGGAACTCAGCCAGTCGCTGATCCGACAGAGCCTGGGGAAGCGGCGGGTTCCATGTGCCAGTCCATGCAGATCGGACCAGGACATTCTGAACCGTGGTCAAGCCGTAGAGACGAGGGAAGGTGGCAGCTAGTCGTCCCTATCCCGTCTTGTCGTCCTCCCAAAATCTACAATCAGTCCCAACCCCCAACTGGGGCCGGAAAAAAGGTCGAACCAGGAGAAAGATCTCCCGAAGACCCGCCATGACGGGAGAATCGTCATGCCGAGGGGTGGCCCAAACGTCCCAATCCAAAGTAGATCCGTATGACTCCCGAAATAGGTGGGATATTAAGTCCTCTGAAGGCTGCAAAATTCGAGTGATCCACTTGCAGAGCAAGGCAGAATTGGCATGTTGGAGGTGGTGAATGCCAAGTCCACCATCAGCGAGCAGCCGACACACCGAACTCCAAGCAACAAGGGCCCCGCCCCTCCCTAGGTCGGTCCCACGCCAGAAAAATCTCCGCATGGCGCTCTCGATGCGCCGCCGGACCCCTACAGCATCCGAAAAAGCCGACATAAAGTAAGTAGGAATGGCGGAGAGGACGGCCTTCACCAGGATCATACGGCCTTCGTGGGATAGTAGCCTTCCGTGCCAGCCCCCCAGGCACTTCTCCACCTTCTCCACCACAGGCTGCCAGTCTTTATTCTTAAGACGGCGGTCAGTCAATGGTAGACCCAAGTATCGGATAGGAAGAGTCTCAATCGGCGTCGCCAACATCTCAGAACAGGGTTGTAGCTCATCTGGAGCAAGCCCAAACCCCACAAAAGAGGACTTGGCTCGATTAAGCTGGAGGCCGGAGAAATCCGCAAATATATCCTTCATCTAGGAGAGAGTGTGAGCCGCCGTCTTCGACCCCTGGATGAAGAATGTGGTGTCATCTGCATTCTGGAGTAGCGGTATGCCCCCGGGGTGTCCTGCCGTATGGAAGTCCAATATGTGGCCCCCCAAGCACAGTCTCCTAGTACAGAATGCCAAGGCATCAGCAGCCAAGATAAATAATAAAGGTGCTAGCGGGCATCCTTGTCGAATTCCCCATTGCAGCTGGAACCATCCCCCTTGCATCCGGCCATTTATCAGCACGGAGCAAGATGATGTGGTCACGCAGAGCTTTATCCACCGCACCCACTCCTCTGGAAAGCCATGTCACCTCAGGACATTCCAGAGGACTAATCAAGTCGTCCATCACTTCCCGGAGGCAATTAGCTAATACCTTGGCGATGATGAGGTATATGGAGTTGGATAGCGCAGTAGGTCGGAAATCACCGATTTATAATGCTCCTGGGTTCTTCGAGATCAATACGAGGAATACCTTGTTGAGCCGCTCCATCTGGCAATCGGCTGCGTGAAAGGCATCCTTATTCAAAGTTAACCTATGATTTACTTCAATAGGGGTTTTAGTGGGTTGAGAATCTCTAAATCCTGTATTTGCTTGGAGATCCAGAATGTGTTTCTTCTTGGATAATATAATGTCATTTGAAGAATGAGCTATTTCAAATCCTAGGAAATATTTCATTCTGCCTAGGGTTTTAACAGCAAATTCCTTCATAAGTCCTTGCTCCAACTTAGCTCTCTCTGCAGGATCACCTCCTGCGATTATAATGTCATCAACATATATCACCAAAACAATAACCTTTCCATCATTTGAATGTTTATAGTATAAACTATGACCTCCATTTGATTGAGAGTATCCCTATTTTTTCATGGCTTGGGAAAACCATCCAAACCAAGCTCTAGAGGATTGTTTACAGCTGTATAAAGCTTTCCTCAATTTACATACTAGATTACTACTCTGTATGTTTGATATCAGCTAAATTTGTATTCTATTGTGTTTCTCCTTTAGAAGGATCTAATCCTTCATCCATATTTTCAACCACAGTTGGAACTTCATTTTTCAGATAAGACATATTCAATTCATTGAACGTAACATCTTTGGATGTGATAATTTTTCTGCTCATGGGAAAACAGCATTTATACATGTTCTGTGTATTTTGAATATCCTAAAAATACACATTTAAGTGCTCTGGATGACAATTTGTTTCTCTGATTTGGGTAGAGATGTACACAACATTCACACCCAAATACCCTTTTTGGTAAATCATTCCCTATTTTTATCAGGGGTGTGACTGTAGAGATTAATTGCAATGGGGATTTTTTGTCCAAGCTCTGGTTTGCTATTCTATTTGTTAGGAATGTAGCAGTGAGCATTGCTTCTCCTCTAAGAAAATTAGGTGCATTACTGTGAATCAGTAATGCCCTAGCCCTTTCTTGAATAATTATAATCCTCCTTTTCTGCAACTTCATTCTATTCTGGAGTATAGGCAAATGATGTTTCGTGCATTATACCTGATTCTGCTCACAAAAGTAATGGAATTCATAATTTAAGAAGTCATTAGTATTGTCTGTCCTAATTACTTTAATCATTTTTTCAAACTCTCCTTCAATCATTTGTATCAGACTGAGTACCTCTCCAGAAATTCCTGTTCAGAGGCAGGGGACGGTAGTTTGGAGAGAGGCAGAATAACAGAAGAGAATTCAGCAGCCCTCACAATCGTAGGGCTGCCCTATTTTATAAGAAGTGGAACTTCCACAAATACCCTCAGTAAGTGGGTGTAGAAAAGAAAGGAAAAGAAGCCCATTATAGGGGCATTTCTACAATATTTAGAAAGAGAGGGTTTAAAGAGAAATAGAGCAAGAAAATTGACTAAATGCCAACCCCCCCTAAAGCTGGCATGTAAATATTCTGAACACCCAGCTTGCTAGAGTGCTTGTAGAATGTGTTGCTGGATACTCCCTTGGTAACGATATTAGCCACCTGTAAGGATGCTTGGACATAGACAAGCTTAATAATCCCACAATCAATATTCTCTACGTTGTAGTGCTTATCGATCTCAATATGCTTAGTTCGGTCGTGTAGTATGCTTTGGCAAAGTCGACTTTCCATATGAAGCCCTTAGTGCCTTTCCATCTCCATGCTGCTACTCTTTCACCTGCTACTACCGCACTATCCACCAATTATCTCCCTGGGATAAATGCTGATTAAGGAGGTCTCACTAGTTCGTTGATCACCTCATGCAACCTGTTAGCCAATACCTTTGCTATAATTAGAAAAATGGAGTTGGATAAAGATATGAGACAGAAATCTTCAACTCTGTCGGTTCCATGGTGTTTTGGGAAGAGGAATAAATGTGATTTCTTGATTCTTTCCATACCACAGTTCTCCCGCCGAAACTCCTCGATCATTGCCAGGACGTCTAGCCCAACCAAATCCAAAAAGTCCCTGTAAAAAAACAATGGAATACCATGTGGGCCGGGGGACCCTTCCCCATTAAGTCCCTTGATTGCGGCTTGAACTTCCTCTTTTGAGAAGGGTCTCACCAGTTGCTCTCATTGTTCTGGGGTTGCCTCCCTTGCCGCCCTTCCACACTACTTCCACTAGTTTTTCTTTCCTTTCTTGGAAAAGGATCGGTAATGTGTCGCTAATGCTTGGCCCACAACTTGTGATCCAACGTGTTCTTGATCTCCAGTAGTAACTTTCATGATTTGATTTTGTCGTCTCCTGCCATTTGCTGACATATGAAAGAATTTTGTGTTAGCACCCCTTCATGTACCCACAACTATCTTGATCGTTGTTTCCAGTCCATTTCTAACTTCAAATCTTCTCCCGCCACAATATCCTGCCAACCCTTATGCTCTTTCGCTTCCTCTTCTTCTAGACTCCTTTTGTCCTCTATATCGTCCAGAATTTTAATCATAGTAATAGCCTCTTGTCTCTTTTTGCTCCTCTCGTCTTGGATGTGCTTCCTAAACTCCGTAAGGTTTCCCCGAAGACCAATGATCTTGTCAGCTAGTCTCTTTGTCCACAAGCCTTGGCTAGGCTGTGAAGACTATGCCCTCTCCACCTCTTCCTTGAACCTAACCTCTCGGACCCAGAACCTGTCAACCTTGAAATATGTGACTCGCCTTTGGCCCTCATTTGTTGTCCAGGTGATTGGTGTGTTATCGGAGAGTGGTCTTGGAAGCGAATGAACATCTGCTAGCAGAAACTTTTCTGCTAGCTCTGTCAAGCAAAGGAATCTGTCCAACCGAGGTGGCAAGGTATACCTGTTCGTGCTCCTCCGTGTGTACACACAATTTACAGGCCCCATTTCCTGTAGCATCGCTTCTGTTTAGAAGGACCTGAAATCCTCTAAGTTAAGGTCTTGCCCGCCAGAGTCATTCGGTCTATCCTTCGCCTCTAGAGTCACATTAAATCCACCCCCCATCAACATGGATGACCCTTGAAAGGTTGTTGCCACTACCGCGAGTTCCTCCCATAACTTGGTCCTCCTCCAGACATTCGCTGGACCATATATCGATACCACAACCATCACCAAACCATCACTGTGCCACTTTAATTTAAATGTCACTGTGAATTGCCCCATCTTAGACGCCACTTTAGTAAACACCATCTTGTTCCGGATTGCCCAGTCTGCATTAACCGCCAAGACACCACGCCCCACCATATTCCAGTCCCCAATATCACATCTTTCTAACATGGTTTCTTGTATACATGCTGCTGTAGCTCCCCATTCTCGTAAGTATCATCCAACTATTCCTCTTCGTTGTACATCTCGAAGGCCCTGAACATTCCATGAAATGCATCTCATGGATTACCATTGTTTTTGCACTGCTGGCCCGCACCTTTTGCAGCCCTATTGCCTCTGCTATTGCCTTTATCCGGTGATTCATGTTGGGTTCTTCCCCCCCATTGGTCTCCTTCCCTCCTTTCTTCCCTGCCTCCTCGCTCCCTGGTTCCTCATCCTTCCTTAAGTTATCCAATGTCTGCCTCTATGAACCTTCTTCTCAGCTTATCTTCTTGGCTTTTCCCTCCGTCACTAATCTCAACTTGCCGCTCTTCCCTACCGATACCCATGCCTTCATCTCATGCTTAACCCACATTTTTCTTCGTTTGTATTCGAGGCCTTCCATGGTGACGTGTCTTCTTGTCTGTGTGCCTTGTCTCCCACCTTGACGACTGCACGCCGGGGCAATAGACTCCATCGGAGTTTGATCAGCGAGTGTTTTTGGTGTTGGGCTAGTTGAACTACGTTCTTGTTCCAGTCGTTGGTTTATCTACCTGTTCGCTGATCCATCCCTCTTGTAGAACCCTTCCTGGGCTCCCTCCATCTCTCATGGGTGATGACAATCTTGATTCGATGTAACCCCAGATTGTGTTTTGCATTACCACAGCCTGGGCACTTAGCGCCCTTGTCTCCTCTGCCATCGACCTTAACAGTATTGTACGTCTCACATCTCTCTCAAATACCTCTATGCACATTGTGTCTCTCTGACTATGAACTGGTTGGGGTGGCGGTGGCGGCGAACGCCTTACCATAAGAGCAGTGAATATTCCTTCTTGTCCGCTAATCCTGACCACTAGTGGCAGGCTCCCAGTAAGTCCAGTCACCTCTATTAAAACAATATTTGGGTCCCCGGCCTTTATACCATCCTACAATATCTGCCGAAGTGTTGCAAATGGCCTAACCATGTCGCATATCTCCCTTTGTGATCTGTAGCCCAAGGGCACCCCTCTGGCTTCTACTATCGTTATCCCTCCCGCCTCTTCTGCTGCACCGTCTGTCAGGAGAGTGCACCGCCATTGAACTTCGCCCTCCCTATTAGTTCTTTGCATCGATCCCGTGATCTGTATGTATGAGACCATTGTGAGTCCCCGAATGAAGAAATTGCCATTGTTGAGCTCCCACATCTCTGACATCTCCCGCAGACAGCTTCTGCCAGATTCCTTGTTGTACCTCCTCTAAATTGGGGGAGCCTCCGGTGATTTCTCCAATGAGGCAACCCATGAGAGTGCTTTTAATTGCTTCTGCCTCCCCCTTCTCTTCTTTACTGGGCCTCCTTCTCTGGGGGAAAATTGTCCCTACAGCTTTCTTAAAGTGACTCCTTTGTCTTTTCTCTTCCAAAGTACCTTGTGGGCAGTCCCACTGCCGATGGCCAATTCTTCTGCACATGTAGCAGACTATAGGATCTCAACTTTCCTTGATGTGGTGATTGCATGAGAGACATCTGAAGCATCGTCCAGATAACTCCATCTTTTCACTGTGCTTATTGTCCTATCTGCCTTTTTTCTGCGTGGTTCCACCTTCACCCAGTCGTCATCTTTGTTGTTGCCCTCCTGTTGATGATATCTCCTCCTCTTCTCATCTACCCTTGTGTTCGACACTGACTCTTGGGGATATCTAAGAATGCAGGCCTGTCTTTGCCTATCCCCTGTTTCCACTCCCCTTAGGAAGCCTCTTCTACCCTCTTCCTGGGTGTTTTGGACACCCCACATTTGTCTTGTCCGACCTCGTCCTCTTCACCCCTCTCCGTGCGTGGCTCCCCTCACTACCATGGCGTCGTCCTCACATCCAGGATGGCTTCACCCAGCAGGCCTTCTCATTCTTCTCTCTCCTGTGTCACCCACCCATATGGTGCACAATCACGTCCCGATTTTGCCTTACCAAAATCCATTGCAAATTCCTCTCTCTCGTGTCAGTCAAGAATCCATTCGTGTTCCCTTTCTTCCAGGAAATCGCGGATGCAATTCTTCTATCTTGTCATTACGAGCCCTAATTTCTTTGTTCTCCCTGTACGCATGCTCGGAATACTTTCAAACGCTTTCAGACATTCTCGCGGGTCGTCCAAATCCTCCATTGTGAACCCATTCCCAATCGCTCCTCCAATGAACCCCCCTCCGATTTCAATCGTATTCCCCGTCTCGGGAACTCGATCGGAGGTCGCACAGTATTCCCGATCGAGAACCTTCTCACGTGAGATCCCTGAGAAACATATGCTGACGACTGTCGACTATGCTCTCCTCTTCATCCCCATAAATTCGCCCTCGCCCTCGCCATCAAAGCTCCTTTCCTCAACTGGACTTTTTAACTGCAAGTTAAGTTTAGGTAGTCAATTGGCTAGGTGAACTGCTGTCATTATGTAGAAACCCCAGAGATGTTATGGAATTTTAGCTTGTTCCATCAGTGTCCTACATTGATTCACTAAATCTCCAATTTTCTTTTCTGCCAGTCCATTTTGTTGAGGAGTATAAGGGCAGGAGGTTTCATGTCGGATTCCCTCATTTTCAAAGAATGTCTGTAACTAATTGTTACAGAAATCTTTGGATTTATCAATTCTAAATCCCTAGACATTTACCTTGAACTATATTCTAATGAATTGACAGAGATTTTAAAGGATTTTTTTATCTCAGTTTTCTGTTTTACTAGGTACAGCCAATAGAATCGACTATGGTCATCTATACACACTAAGAACTATCGAAATCCATTTATGTCTAGATGTGGAGATGGTCCCCAGATTTCACAATGTATAAGTTGGAAAGGTTTATGAAATCTGAGATTCATAGAGGGATATGTTTTCCTCTTTGATTTAGCTAGTTGACAAGCCTCACAGACTAGCTTATCAATGGATAATTTTTCAAAATATTGAGGCTACATCGTTTTTAGAAGATGAAAAGAGAGTTGTCCCAATCTTCTATGCAGTAAGATCACCTTCTCCTCCATATTTGAACTTGCTATTGTGGTTACTTGGGCGTTAGGTGGCCTTCCAGCACTTGGAATTGTGTTAGGTAGATAATATAGGCCCTTTTGGATTCTAGCAAGTTCAATCCTCCAGCTGTTGACCTTATTACATAGAACAGCATCAGTATCATCAAATAAACTTTCATTTTCTCTTAGTTTAGCTATCCTCTGAACTGACACAAGGCTCACATACAACTTAGGAACGCATAAAACTCTTGATAGTAAACCTATTGGCTCTACATGCATACTACCAATTCCAGCAACCTTTAGTAAGGTGTCATCAGCTGTTTGGACATTCTATTCTGTGATGCATAATTCATATGATAGAAATTGATCTGCTACTAGAGTCATGTGATCAGTAGCTCTTGAATCTAGAATCCAGGAGTTCTTATATGAATTTGGTGTTGATAATGACGATAATTCTGATAAAATTGATTTTTTACCTGAATTAGCTAAGGATGTTGACCCGATTACTGATCCTGTTGAGGTTGGATTGGTCATGAGGTGTTGCACCTGCTGTTGAAGATTTTGTACCAGCAGTTGAAGGTTCCATGAGGTTGAGTATGCATTTGAGGTTGAGAGTGCATCTGAGGTTGAGAAGTGCATTTGAGGTTGAGAATTGAGATTTTGGGCTGAAATATATGGTGGATTTGTACAATTCTGCGTCCACTGTTATCCCCTAGGTGTCCACTGTTGCACTCCTGGCATGTCTCCTTGAGGTGATTGCATCATCATGTGGGATTGAGGGGTTCTCCTCTAGAGTTTCCAGCAAGTTTCCTTGACATTACCCTTTCTCTTGCTGTAATTACACCAAGGATTCTCCTCGTTCCGCACCTGTCCTTTCTTGGTATTAGGTAGATTTGTACCATGTTGAGTTGTTGTTGAGTTCCAAAGTTGAGTCACTGTATAAACCTTAGTTTCTCCTCCTTTCATTTCAAGCAATCTGCTTTCCTCACCTATTAGTTGAGCAACTGCCTCATCAAAGGTTTGAGGATTCTCTCTGTTATACAGCTGCTTTTGATTCCTTCAAACTCTGGTGTCAAACCTTGGAGAAGTTTATAGACTCTATCCATCAGGATATATTCTCTATCTCCCGAGCTAGAAATTAGTGATCTATAATTGTCTAATTCGTTGAAGATGGCGCTTAGTTCATTTGCAAAGCTGGTTAGAGACCGGTCACCTTGTTGTAGGATCCATGCTTTAGCAACCAACTGGGACTATCTTGAAGAGATCATTTTTTTAGTGAAAAATAATGAATTGCATCTCATATCTCCTTCACTGTCGCATATTCAATAAAACGATTAGCCATCTCAATTGACATGGAATCCAGTATTGAGGTATATAAAACTTTCTCGTCCATCGTTTGTAATGTGGATCTGTCTTTGGGGGAGCTGTTTTCTAGTGAAAAAATTTGGTCAACTAGCTCCCTTCGCCTCAGAATAGCTTCAATATGTCTCTCCCATAAGTATAAGTTGTGGCCAGTGAACTGACTTCTTGCTGCTACAACTGATAACTAAGTAAACCACTGATCACTAGTGGATATAGCTAGACTAGATGGCTTTCAAGATGGCTCTTCCACAACCGAAGCAGTGGGCTTTTCCTCTTGTGCCATGTGATAAAGGGTAATGTCTATATAATCCCTTCTCTCCTGTTAAGTCTTGAACGGAGAACTTAAAAATAAATAAAAAATTGACCAATGGCTTCACGCAATCTCTGAGAATACACCTTAATCTAGCAGTAGAGAAGCTCTGATACCATGTTTAAACTCACAGTCTCTATGCTCTTGATGTGGTGAGAAGGTATTTCTTGGTAGAGATAAGCACACAGTAGAAATTTAGAGAAGGAAAGTTATAGAGAAGGAAAGTTATAGAGAAGGAAAGTTATGACTGAGAGTTATTTATACAAATTTATGTGACCGTTACACCCAACGTTCACATTTCTAACGATAACTTGCGATAGGGCATAAACACAAATATAGAAAGGACATAAGTACAATAATAAAAGATGAAGGTCAAAAATAGTTAATATCCTTCATTCTTCAACACTCAGTACATATATTTAGTATTTACATGTAACGGTAATCTACAATGGTCATATATGTGTATAACTACATTTATGCCTCTATTCTTTTGACAATAATAATGATAATAAGGGAGAGTAGACGTCGTCCTACACAAGGGGCCTCAGCATTTTGGAATGGACTCCAGCAAGCATTCCTCGAAATGCGAGCGTACTTTCATCCAAACTTGGGGAATAGCTCGCACTTTCGCTTCTAGCTAGATGACTGGGCGGAGAGTGGGGTGCTACAGACTAGGTTCCCACGCCTTTTTTGCCTTGGCTCGGGAACAGCAAACCATGGTCACTCAGTATTGGTCCGACATTTGGCAGCCAGAGTTCCGCGGGAGACTGTCAGCCCCTCGATCTCAAGGACTCTTAGACCTCTTGCACTCATTGGTAGATTTTCAATCGACTGCATCGGAGATCGACAAATGAGTTTGGGATAGCCCATGCTTCTCGGCTAGGGCAGCCTACGATCGGTTTGGTACCGGACCCCCCTCCGGATCGGCCCTCAACTCTGACAGCATGCCGAACTATTTAGAAGAGAAAGCTCCCTCTCAAGGTGAAGATCTTTGGGTGGCTCCTTCTTCGGAGTCGGCACATGCGTATTAGGTGGTGCCCAGGGGAATCAGCTACCTGGGCCCTATGCTCGATGGAGAGGGAGGACTACTCCCACCTTTCCTTTCGAAGCCCTTTTGTTCAGGAGGTGTGGAGATCAGAGGTTTTCCCCGGCCTGGGCACTCGGTCAGCGGAGTCCTTTTGGGACTCCATCCGACTCAGCCCATTTCGCTGTGAAGCCGAGTGGCAAAAACTCTTTGCGATTCTCTGGACTATCTGGCTTCACAAAAACGAGGTAGTCTTCCCCAGCCGCCAACCTTTGACCATGGCAATCATATATGATGCCTGAGCATTGGCCGGCACCTAGCATCAATAACTCTAGCCATTCCGCCATTATACTTCATTCTTCCTCTTTTTCTAATCACAATGGTATGGGGGCACTATTTTTTGGGTGACCCTCTTTCTCTCTTCAAAATAATAATAATAATAATAGTATGAAGAAGAAGAAGAAGAGAAAATGTGACACTCCAGACCACAAAGGATAAGCAGCGGACAAGGCACTTAAGTGGCAGTCCAAGACAAAGAGGACAAGGCACTCAAAGGGTGAATAGGTGGCATTCCACGACAGAGCACTTGTGCGGCACTGCAGGTAACAGGACAAGGTGCACAAGGGAAAATTAGGCGGCATTTATGATCATAGCAGACAAGGCACACAAAGAGCACTTCTTGCTTCCCAATGTTGACACGTGGCTAATGCCCTACCTGCTGCTGTCTTGCTGGATCTTCCCCCATCTGGGAACTTCGCATACAGTTTCTTTGCCTCTCTAGGAAACTCCTGCAGCCACAAGGGCCTTTCTGCATCTCTGCCGTCACCTTGTCATAATTGTCACAAAAACTCTTTGGTATAACATCTATCACGTAAGGTCTTCCTCATAATGTCCACAAAAGCATTTCGACATACCAGCCATCACTTTGGGCTCATCATAATTGTTCTCAGACTCTTAGGACTTACAATGGTTGTTTCCAAGCAGCCACTCTCTGAAAGTGATGCTATGCTGCTCCTCAATCCATTAACTCCTCTCCAGCAGGTTCTTTTTGTAACAGGGTTCTCAAAACATGACTAGCTGTACATTAGATCTCCAGATTTCTTCCATCTTCCATGCAAAACTCTCAATACTCACATCTCTCCCTTCTTCTGTACTCACTTATTTTGTGTGCTCATTTGAATCTGTCTCTGATACCATGACAGACTTCAGAAGGGAAGGTCAAGATAAAGATGAGAGAGAGAGATAAACACGATGATGATCCAAGCCGACCAACTTAGGAATCACAACTCCAGATCCACTACAGGATTCTGCTTGTGTTATGCTCAGCCCTCCCTGTCCTTAAATAGGGTAAGGCGACTACCTCACCACACAGAGTATGATGACCATAACTTGGTCATTCTAATATTCTGCACATTGACTTGGCAGTGCAATGGGCGACATGCCTGAATCAAAATGAGGTCCTGTTTAGGGGGCAGACGGACTCTACATATGGGGCGGTCCAAGACATAGAGGGACTCATGGCATCCTGGTTTTTATCACAACTAGCAGGGATTTTAAGGGAGAGATCATGTGTTGGTGTGCGGATAGGGCTTAAAAAACCTATCACCAGGTCAACCACCATTTCGCCAGGTGATCGGTCATTCTGTTTTTCAAAAAAAAAAAAATATTCAGCATGTCAACAATCATTGTTTCAGGCCCACAACACAGTATGCTGAATACAAACAAAAACTCTTGTTAAAATAATCTTTTTTTCTTTTCTAACTAAACCATTCTTTCTTCTATTGCAATTCAAAACCCCGTGAAACAAGAAAACACTCAGCAGAAATATGGACCTCTGAACAGATGAAAAGGAAAATATATACATGTTACTGAAAAGGTACAATGCAGTTCAAGTGATGAATACAAAAGAGGAAAACCTGTTGCCCGATCTCATAGGTTGGAATAATTGAACCTCCCCATGTTTCAAAGTGATAAACCTCAAGGTAGTTTTTCTGTAACATTAATCAATCCATTCATGTCATAGGATCAAAACAAATAAAATGTTTAAATTCAACAGAGCATTGATAAAATGAAACAGAATGTACAGATGGCGATTCTGGTCTTGGTTAAATATAAAGTAAGAAATGAGTAGGAGTGCCTAGAGAGCACAAAAAAGTGGGCAACGAAAGTAAACTGACAGAGTAAAAGAAGGTACTAACTTTATGTCTTTCTAAATGTAAATAACGTAATATTTATGTTTAATCTCTATTCTCTATGAATTAGATTCATACATTCCACTCACCTTACTGCCCCTTGTCTTTGGTTAGGGATGCGATCTGACTGCACTAAAATGCAGGGAGCTAGAAATGGAGCAATGAAAGTTTTGCGCCTGAATTAAGACCCATCACCCAAACCTTTTATAGTTCAAATGCATAATGTCATGTAGATTGTGAAAAAACCTAATGACATTGATTGCCAGTTAAAACTTTTATAACCCTCACTGGAGAGCAGTTGTAAGGACTAACTCTAGGCCACGAGAAATGTTATAAACACAGGGTGGGGTTCATTGTACGACAAGAAATATCATAAAATGACCTTGTTATTGCTCTATGTCTCTCTCTTAAGGTGACGATATTTAATTCCACCATTTTTGCTTTCACACTCTCCATCTTTTCCAAACTTATCTTGGATCTACCCTAATCTATTTAGAACTAGATAATTTCCCACGGAATTTGATCCGAAAGGCACATGTGATAAGTATCACAAAATATAGTCACAAATGCATGAGGGGAAGTGACAAAGGCTGCATGTACTATGGATGTTTCTTTTTCTTCTCTTTGAATAAAAGGGGGAAGGGTCCCCCGAAGCGGGGCCCTCCTGATGTCATTAAAGTAATGACGAAGGATACAGATCGTGTACTACATGGGAACAATAGTCGAGGCGTCTAAACCACCTTGGTGCCAAAAAAACGAAAACCCCCTCTCGTTGTGCTATATAGTATAAACATAAGGGGTACAACTCCTGAATATGACCTCATTCTTAAGTGTGGCAAAAATAGCCTGCCACTCAGCTTAGCAACAACATGTTCCGTCGACAAGAGACCACCAAAACGCCTCCTCTGAAGTCACCACGATGCGACTGACTCCTGCCGCTTGTCGCCTATCACATCACTTGAGCCAGGGGACAAGCGAAGAACAGGTGCGGGCAATCCTCCACTGCCCTTGCACACAGCGGGCATTCCACGGGAGAGTTCGGGAACATACGCTCCCGCATGCACCTTGTCATCAGGCGCCGTCATAGCAAAAGCTAGGCAAGCACCTTGATCTTCAAAGGGAGACGACGCTTCCATACCAAACGGCACCTTTGCAAGAGGAGCAGATCCTCCGAGTCAAGCTGGTCCCGAATTAGTCTGTATGCAGCCCGAGCAGTGAAGCTAGGACCACTCCAGACCTACATGTCATGGGCTGCCTCTGATAGGTGCTGGTCGGCAAGGAGCTCCTGCAAACTCAGTAGCTCAGCCACCTGCTGGTCGGGCAATGCCTCGAGCAAAGCCGGAACCTAAGCGTCATGCCAAGCCTATTGCGCCGGAACCCCTGGATCCGTGGATAATGCGTAGAGTCGAAGGAAAACCCTGCACAGTCGGTCATGTCCTGCCCAGTTATCATCCTAGAACCGGAAGGTCTCCCCATCTCCTAGCTGCGGGCAGAAAAACCTCTGCACTCGCAGGAAAGCACGTTCACACGCTCGACATAAATGCAACGACGTTGCACCTTGGGGTTCGCCAAATCTCTCAATCCAGCGAAGATTCGTACCCGTCTCGTAGCACCATAGATACTAGGTCGCCCGAAGGTTGTATCATCTGGCGTACCCACTTGGTCACGAGAGCCATATTGGTATGTTGAAGAATACATGTGTCTAGCCCGCCTTGAGACACAAATCGGCACACGGTTGTCCATGCGACGAGCGCCGCCCCCTATGATTCCTCAAGCTGAGATCCTCACCAAAAGAAGCTCAGCATGGTCTTTTCGAGACGTCTCCTGACGCCAGCCGGCATCCTAAAGATTGACATGTAATAAATGTAGCGGCCAGGACCGCCTTCAACAGAACCAGGCAACTCCTGCGCAACAGGAGGCGTGCTCGCCGACCTCCCAAGCGCATCTCCACCTTCTCAAATATTGGCTGCCAATCCTGGAACCTAAGTTGTCGATCGACAAGAAACACCCCTAGGTATTGGATCGGTAGAACTCCATTGGGCGTCGCCACGATCTGAGAGCAACCACCCGTCTCCTCCGCGGATAAGTTGAACCTGACGAAGGTGGACTTAGCCTAGTTTAGTCGAAGAACAGAGAAATCCGAGAATATGTCCATTATGGTAGAGAGTGTCAGCGTTGCTGCCATGGATCCCTGGATGAAGAATGTTGTATCGCCCGCATATTGCAGCAAGGGTATGCCACCAGAAAGGCTGGCTGACTGAAATCCGGTCTAGGGCCCCGCCCGAGCACACCTGCGATGTACATTACCAAGGCATCCACTGATAGGATGAAAAGTAAGGGGGCCAGAGGGCATCCCTGCCGGATGCCTCACTGAGGGTGAATCCATCCCCCTTGCAGCCAACCGTTCACCAAGACAGCGAAGGTGGAGGTCCTAACGCACCGTTTCACCCAACGCAACCACGTCTCCGAGAATCCCCGACATCATAGGACATTCTAGAGAAAACGTCTGTCAATAGAGTCATAGGCCTTAGCGAAGTCCACCTTCCAAATAAAACTGATGGTGACATCTCGGCGCCATGCTGCTACGATCTCTTCCGCTAGCACGATACTATCCGCCATCTGCCGGCCCGAAATAAAGGCAGACTGGAACAAGCTAATCAACGATGTTTTTTTCATATTTCAAATAGATTACATAGCATCTCTTCTTTTATTAATCTATCATTTGGATTAGGTGAATCCCCCTCTCTTCACCATGGAAAACTAGGACAAATGATTTATTTAGAAAAAGATATTCTACATAAGGCCAATCAATTGTTAAGAAAAGAAGAGAAGCACTCACAAAAATGATTGCACGTCCAGATGAAGAAAATTGTTCCCCCGCAATGTCAATTTCTACACAAGTTTCGGCCCCCACAGCAGGCTGGGAGACACAAGCAAGGAAGTGGCGTACTACGAAACCATACAGGCGCTGAAGAAGTTCAAGATGTTTCAAAATGGAAACCATTAGATAATTTGGATGAATCATGTCATCAATAAGACTGTAGTAACACATTAGGGAGAAAAAAGAGAGCATGGTATAAAAAATAGACACTTGATTAGTGCTAAATTTTTCAACGATGCTACAATGAAAACACACAAGCCGCAAAAAAAGACATTGATTTTGAATTGGAAAAGGTGCATACATTTTCCATCAGAAATATTATCTCAGTGCAACAAAAGAACAGTGCCTGATGAATAACAACATGACGGTTTTTCCTTGACTCCCACACTGCTTATGACAAATTTTCTTCACGAAAAAGTACATGAACAGAAACACAGCAATAGAGATGACAGAGATAAGGAGGGAGTTCAAGAAAGCTTACCCAAGCACTTCACCACAAGGCCAATTTATCAATACCCTACCCTTTGGGCAGACATGTCTAATTTTTAAAGTCCCCCCAGCTACTAGGATTAGCCAGCAAGCAGGCAGACTGGCTAATGAACCACTGCTGTCTGACTAGGTTGTGAATCCTACATGCGCTTCCTCCTCCATAAGTGAAGTGAGGACTCTTACCAAAGTTTCTCCAGGGATAACCAAACCTGCATGTGCTTCCTGCATGCAGCTGGGTGTGGTGTGAGAGCTCTTTCTCCATTCACGTAAATTACATGAAGATCAAAGACGGATGGTGCAAGGAGGGCCAAACAGCCATCTGCACGTGCAGACTCCCCTGGAAGTGAAAGCTGCTCAATTTACGTAGGCATAGACTGGACCATTTCTCAATTTGTGTGTGTCATCCTTGCGCAGGGACCATGCTAATCTTCTCTGTATCATTCCAACTTTATTTAGAACTAAGATGTCCCCAAAGGGACAACTTAGGCATAGACTGATCCCGCATGTTTTCCAGAAGCAAATGTTCCCCAAAGACTCAAATCTGCAAGATGGGGGAAGAAGATGCTTCCAACTTTTCTTTGAGAATCCTTTTGCACAGAGGATTTGACCAGGCAGAATATCTCAAGGATGGGGTGGGCGTCACCTCTGACAAGGCTTTGTAGGGCTCTCTCAGAGCTGGAGTATGCAAGAGGGAGGCGGAGTGAGGAAGGATCCTAACATTTTATTGTCAATCTAGTCAAACCATGATGAGGTTGTATTCATGGGGAGGGCAGTCTTGCAAACGAAGTAGAACACAATATGAGCACTATTGCTTCAAGTTGTTGTAGAGGGGCGTGCAGGGTGGGAGGGGAGCCCGTATGGAAAATTGTGTAATTAACCATAAACATATTAATATTATCGGGAGTTCACTGCCCTCAGGTGATATTCCCTTTTGTGTTAAAAAAAAAGGATAATTTTTTTCATTAATTGTAGGTTCATATTTTTAGGATTGATTATTACACTTAAGAGGTTTCATAACGAGATACTTAACACCAGTAACCTGAAAGGTAACCTTGACAGGATGGCATTTCTGACTTCCAACAATAACAAATTTAGAACTGACTAAAAGAGTAATAGATAAGATAAATAGTACATACTTTGTGATCTTCGCTCCAGTTGGATTCCCCTGGTGAAAATTTAGTGGGATGAATTGGTGGATGTGCCTTGTCATCATGGCCACCATTCTGAGGGTTTCTCCATAATCTGGCTTCTGGGTCCAAAAGTTTTTGTGCATATGCTCCCCACTCACGATGAGTTACTTGCTCTTGGACTATCCCCTGCATATAATCATAACGAAGAGGCGCGTTATTCCTCACAAAATGAAAAAAAGACTGATTTTATACCCATCAAATACAAAAGGGAAATCAAGAGCCAACATAGAGGAATCAAAGAATCATATATTAGCAAATGGAATAAAGGACCTCTCTTACAATGAAATTTAGAGTATCCTTGACTTGATTTGTCTTGCATTATGTTTGAAATTATATACTTTTTAATAAATCTACCATTACTGTTTCCAGTTATTTTAGTTTTTTTGTTTAAAAAAAAGTTCTGTTCTTTAAGTTTTACTCTTAAGGGATCTGAGTGAATTCCTCCCAATCAATCGGTTTGAATCCAAACAAAGCTCACGAGGCAAATAAATGTTGTATTTTGTCATGAAACTCTAAATACTCTGAATCCTGATAGCCAAACATTCAGTGTAGGGTTCAAGGAATCTAGGAGAAGCAAGTTTTGACAAACTGCTTCCGTAAAAGCTTGAAGACGTTCATGATACAAGCAAAAAAAGTATGGATTTCTCAACATAGAAAATATCTGACCTTTTATGGCCTTGTGTAGAAAATATCTGGGTCAACAGTTACCTCTTCTGACCTTTTATGGCCTTGCTAATTACGATAGCATATAATGACATCTTCATTCAATTTACATAAATTGAGCACTAAATGGAGAAAATCTTCTAAAAATATAAGAAACAACAAGTACAACACAACGTACATGCAAGTCGGTGTTAACTAAGAAGCTATCTGTCTCGGTTCGAGGATAACTGATGAAACCTGCCTGGTAGAGTTCCTCAGCTACCTAAGAACCAAATCCATCATATAAACAACTCAAAAGATGCATAGAAATTTTTTAAGTTCATAAGGAAAAAGACAACTCAAAGCTCAATTCATGATTAAAGATTATGAGTAAAAACTAAGAAAGAACTATCTCTTTCCAAGAAAACAAGGGAGAACAGGAAATAGCACCATTTCTACAATATATTTCAGCTTAATCAATATATCTCTCAACTAAAGATTACTTGAATTACAAAAAAAAATTGAGCCAGAGGTCTTTCAACTGTTGACATGCTGAAAAAACAACTCTGTTGGGAACATCCTGGTGGAATGTGGGTCTCGCATTCGCAAAGGCGAAAATGCGATAAATCCAAATCGCGACCGCCAGGGCAAGGTAGTGACGGCGACAAAGTGAGATTGCGAGCAAGAGACCGCAATGAATTTTCTCCAGCCAAGAGGGAGGGACGAATTTTTGCGCGACAGGCATCCGCGAAGGTTCCGTGACCTAACCAGAGTACCGCTGATCGCTGAGGCAAAGACGCGACGGAGACAGGGCGCCATTGCGTCAGCACGCTTGTAAGGATGCCACGGCTTGCCTGCGAGGGGGGAATTACCCGAGGGAGAACGTGTATGATCAAAATATAGAAGATCGCAATCGCGACCTAGACAAGAAATCGCAATTGCGATTGCGAAGAAGAAGAGAGGGTGATGGGGCGTCTGCGGGTCAGCGCACCTGTGATGGGGCTACGGCACATCCGCCACGGGGAAAAGGCATGAGGGAGAAAGCGCAAGGTTATCTGGGAGACGGGGAAATGGCAAGGTGAAAGCTTGGGAAAGCTTGAGAAAAATTAGTTATCAAGGAGTAACAAGGGTGCTCCAGCCTAGGGCGGCGCCTAAGAGGGAGAAGAAGGATAAAAACTAATAATAAACTCAAAAAGAGAATACATCTGTTTAGGGTTAAACCCCTTTTGTAGGGGCGCTCCCTGACAGGGTCACATGTGATCCCTTAAGGGGTCGCATGTGACTCTAGAGGGTCACACGTGCGACCACTTAAAGAGGGCTCGCACGTGTGACTTAAAGAGGGGATAAATGTCTGTTTTAAATGCCCTTTGTGGGCCACTTATCATACGTGGCCCACTTACATTTGGGCCCATTGAGAGAGAAGAGAAGAGAGAGAGAAGAGGCAGTCCAACACCCCCCGGCAAGCTAGGTGTGGATGTTGACCATGCCTAGCTTGGACACCAGGAGTTGAAATCGTGGACCGGGCAGCGACTTGGTGAATATTTCGGCTTTCTGATCAGCAGACGGAATGAAGGCTGGAAGGATGACTTCTCGGTCGATATTTTCGGACAGATAATGTCGATTGAGTGCCATATGTTTGGTTCTATCATGCTGCACTGGGTTCTTCACAATTGCCAACGCTGATTGGTTGTCACAGAAGAGCTTGACTCCTTTCCCGTCATACAGCCCAATATCCTCCAGAAGATGTTTCAGCCAGCGACATTCGGAGACTCCTCTCTTGAGGGCACGAAGCTCTGCCTCGGCACTCGAGAGAGACACTTCCTTTTGCTTCTTACTCCTCCAGGTGATCAAACTGCCCCCCAAGAACGTACAATAGCCGGAGGTAGATCGCCGATCCACAACTGACCCAGCCCAATCAGAGTCGGTGTAAGCTTCTTATGACAGTCCGCCGTCACTAGTGAAAAGAAGTCCCTGCCCAACAGTAAATTTCAGGTATGATAAAATTCTGTAAGCTGCCCGTAAGTGGATCTCATACGGCTCGCTCATAAACTGGCTCAGTAGGCTAACTGCATAGGAGATATCTGGCCTTCTGTGATTAAGGTAAATCAGCTTCCCAATGAGCCTTTGATAAAACAGTTTGTCAACAGCCGCTCCGTCGTCCCCTTTCCCAATCTTTATGTTTACATCAAGTGGGGTAGTTGTCGGTTTGCACCCCAATTGTCCCGTTTCTTGGAGTAGATCAAGAGTGTATTTATGTTGGCTCAAGGAAATTCCACTTTCTGAGTATGCCACTTCAATTCCCAGAAAATATTTTAACTGCCCAAGTGCTTTCATCTCGAACTGTTCTGATAAGGAGGTAGTTAATCTTCGTATCTCCCTTGCATCTCCACCTGTGACTATTATGTCATCGACATACACCAATAGAATTGTCACCATTCCTGTTGTGCTGTACTTAATGAACAAGGCATGGTCCCCTCTCGCTTGATGGTATCCCAGGTCAATCATGGCTTTGGTAAAGCGTCCAAACCATGCCCTGGGAGACTGCTTCAGTCGATACAATGCCTTCCTTAGCCTGCAAACTTGATTTGGCTTATCAGTCAACGTATATCCTGGTGGTAGTTGCATATACACCTCTTCTAATTCTCCGTGGAGAAAAGCATTCTTTACATCAAATTGTAAAATCTCCTAGCTTCATTTTGCAGCGACTGCAACCAATACGCGAACAGTGTTGAACTTGGCCACCGGAGCGAAGGTTTCGCCATAATCTATTCCCTCTGTCTGAGTATACCCCTTCACCACCAGCCGATTGCCTTCTTTCCTCTTGGGAGGGGAAGAATTTCCCAAGTGTTGTTTTTCTCTAGCGCCATCATCTCCTCATCCATCGCTGCTTTCCACCCTGGATCTCGGAGAGCGTCCTCAATACGACTGGGAATAGTAATGTTCCCAAGTAAGGTCAAAAAACCTCGATAATTCCGGCCCAATTTTTCATACTTTACGTAGTGGCTGATTGGATACTTGACATTAGTTCGACATGTACGAACTCCCTTTCTCAGAGCTATAGGCCAACCCAAATCATCATCATCTGTTTCTTTCTGTATTTCTGAGCTCGAAATTCCCTGAATTTCCTCGACTGTCACATTCTGCTGATTGTTGTTGGCTGCCTCATGTTCTTCGACTGCCTCACGTTCTTCGTTTACTTCCACTGGCAATTGACTTGATTGCTGAACAGCTTCAAGTTTATTCTCATCAGTCTCTGACACTCTAATGGATTGAATTTCTTCTGTAGAACTGCTCTAGGGTGGTATCTGACTTCCCAGAGAGATTCCTCCCAAGTATCGTAAGAAATCAAGACCTGTTTGCTCTGTCTCTTCAGGGACGTCTTTCGGTAAGTTCTCAGTGGCACAATAGTTTTCTGATTCGTTAAAAACAATGTCAGCAAATACGAAGAATTTTCTAAAAGGGGGATGATAGCACCGATATCCTTTTTGACTGCCGGAGTACCCAATAAAAATACACCGGAGTCCTCTCGGATCGAGCTTTCTGTATTTTTGATGGATAAACGCAACGCATCCAAATACTCTTGCAGGAAGGCCCATAAACAGTCTGACTTTCGGAAAGAACTTTGTCAACAGACCCAGGGGACTGTCATACTCGATTACCTTCATTGGAATTCGATTGATGAGGTGTGCTGCCGTCAACACCGCCTCTCCCCAGTACCTCTTGGGCATATTCCCTTGAAATAGTAGCGATCTGGCTGTGGCTAGGACATAACCCATACGTCTCTCAGCAAGTCCATTCTGCTGAGGTGTACTCACACATGATGTCTCATGTAAAATTCCATTCTCCCCGAAGAAAGATTTCATTTCACAATTCACGAATTCAGTACCATTGTCGGAGCGGAAACGTTTAATTTTCGTCCCAAATTGGTTTACAATCATCCTGCAGAACTGAACTGTCACTTGACGGACCCCTGCTTTGGACTGCAGGAGATGTAACCACATAGTGCGTGTGCAATCATCCACAAAAATCAGGAAATAGCGGCAACCTGTCAGACTTTCAACTGGGCATGGCCCCCAAACATCACTGTGTATGCAGTCAAATGGGAGAATACACCGATCATCCATAGATTTATAGGAACTACGTTTGAGTTTTGCCAAGTGACAAGCGTTACAGAATAAGTTCTTATCAGAAATTCCACGACAAAGAGAGGAATAGCAACGTCTAAGTAAGTCAAAAGGTGGGTGTCCCATCCGCCGATGTAGACGAATCACCCTCTCCTCCTTCGAGCATACTCGCTGTGATGCCAGGCACTGCATGGGCCATCCATCGCGGAGGAGCAGCCCCCCTTCGCGTCTAAAGGACGAAGTCCTCTTCCCAGTGACCTTGTCACACAAGAAACAGTCGTCACTATCAAGTATAAAACGCCATCCATGTGCATCAACTAACTTCTGTATAGAAATTAAATTAGTCCGTAGACTTTCGACGTGTAATACGTCCTTTAGAACTCCAATTGGTCTAAGAGAGATCTCTCCCACTCCTCTAACGGACAACATTCCTCCCCCAGCAGTTTGCACCTTGTGCCCTTCCTCGTTTGGTGAATACTGTGTAAATAATGCTCCCGTAGGGGACATATGATCGGTTGCACCTGTGTCAGCTACCCAATCATGGGGAGAATTGGTACCTGATTCGACGAGAGCTGTTGAGCTCAGCTTCTTCTGTACTTCTTCCACTTCTGAGCTTGCCACTGGGTTTTGTGAACTCGACGAGGTCGCATATGCTTTCTTCCCGGCGTTCTGATTCTTCCATGCAAGTTTCCAACAGTTGTCCTTCGTATGACGTCTCTTCTTGCAGTATGCGCAGAACAACAAGTCTCGATTGTCTTCACCCTCTGCTCCTGCTACTTGACTGGACTGTGACGGTCGATTCGTCCAGTTTGGTGTCGGTGCTGTCCTGATCTCAGGTTTCTTTGTAAAGAGCGCAGCGGAGTTTGATGCCTGAGGTTCAGGAGTAACTCTGATCCTACTTTTCTGCCCTGTCCGATGGCTCCAATAGCTTCTTCCGGACCCGGAAGTTTCTCCTGTGAAGTAGCTGATTTGCCACTGCTTCGTATGCTGAGTTCAGCCCCATCGGGAAAGTAAATAGTCGTTGTTTCAGAATATATTGGCGTTCTATGGACTGAGGATTCTGAGTGGGCCGAGGTAGTCAATTTCGCGCCAAATGGCTTTCAATTTGGAGGCATATTGTAGCACATTGTCCCCTCCCCTGTCCGGCCCGTGATGCTCGTCCATTCAACTCGTAGATCCTCCAATCATGAGTCTGCTCCGTGCTCGTATTTCTGTATATCCTCCCAAGTTTCCTTTGCTGAGGCACAGTAAAGGAAGTCCCCTGCGCATCTCAAGTGTCATGGACCCTGAGCATCCAGCTCAATATAAGTGCTTCGGCTGCCTTCCATTGCTTGTATCCCGGATTCGTGACGAGCTTTGCTTCTTCGATCAAGTGATCTCCTAGCTGGAGGCCATCCAATGTCAGAGTAATCATTTTTGACCACTCAAACATGTTTCCCCCATCAAATTTAACTTCTAGTGGGGGAAACACCAGAGATGGTCTACCAATGTCTTGAGAGTGGGCCACATCCACCCCTCTTTCACCAGTCCTAACTTCACTGTTGTCATCTCCACCCTCCATGTGTGAGAAAGACAAAGGAAAGGATTGAGGTACCTCTTGGCAAGTAAACAGTCTGATTAGGAAGGTCACAGGTAATGAAGATAACTGAAACTACACAAAAAAAACAACTTCTTCTTCAACAGTAGATGTTGTTTTCTTCTTCACAGGTAAGACAAACCTGCTCTGATACCATGAAAGCTTGGGAAAGCTTGAGAAAAATTAGTTATCAAGGAGTAACAAGGGTGCTCCAGCCTAGGGCGGCGCCTAAGAGGGAGAAGAAGGATAAAAACTAATAATAAACTCAAAAAGAGAATACATCTATTTAGGGTTAAACCCCTTTTGTAGGGCGCTCCCGACGGGGATCACATGTGACCTGTGGGAGTCACATGTGACCCTTAAGGGGTCGCATGTGACTCTAGAGGGTCACACGTGCGACCACTTAAAGAGGGCTCGCACGTGTGACTTAAAGAGGGGATAAATGTCTGTTTTAAATGCCCTTTGTGGGCCACTTATCATACGTGGCCCACTTACATTTGGGCCCATTGAGAGAGAAGAGAAGAGAGAGAGAAGAGGAGAGAAGAGGCAATCCAACACAAGGATAACCTACAGGCGGACAAATAGCTATTCCCGCCCCTCTCCTCTGCCGAACCCGACTAGCAGGGGAGACGGGGGCCCCGTGGGAGTTCCTCAGACTACCCTTAGGAGGAAAGGGAGGCCCCATTGCCGTCCCTTCCCCCAAATGAATCCGGATGTAGGGGGGGCCAGAGATTCCCGACGCCAGCATCATGTCCAGCAGAGCGGGGCTCGCCCCCCTCCTCTGACCCTGGCGCCTGGCCAAGAACGAGAAGAAGCGACTAGGTCGAGGCAGGAGAAAAAGGGCAGGACGATGGTCTGCCGCCAAGATAATCGGAATACTACCCCGCAAGCCTGGCGGCCGGTGGACCCCCGCTGAGAGGGCTGATGCTTTCGATGCCTAGCGCACAACCATCTCGCCCATGCCTGCCAGGGGCCGATCCGATGCCGGTTATGCCGTCGGGGAGGCCACCACCAGGCCTCCTGTCCCTTCAAACCACAAACCCAACCGTCTACAACCGGTCAGCCCACGGACGTCATAGGGCTAAGTGCTAGCCTAGTGGGGGAGGTGAAAGGGGGAGGCACACCATCACTAGAACAGATCCTCACTAGGGCTAAAAGGCCTAATTCCGGAATGGACAAACCCAGAGTGCCACTATCTGGTCTCCGGAGACTGGCTCCTTCGACGACTATCCCAGGAGACAATACATGCTTTAAATGGCAGGAGACAGCAGTTGCTAGGAGACGGGTATAACTCCTGGCGACGCCCACATTTCACAGACGGGGCTTTCCCGACCGTGTTGGAGCAGTATCGGATAGAGCTAAGGGGGGTCCGATTTGGATACCGCTCAAGGCGTCAAGTCGAGCACATTCTCCAGCCAGTGGGCCGCCTGCATAGGATCGTATGCAATGGCATCCACAAAGGTAACCCAAACTGCCTATGCGTCGATGTAGAGGTGCGCGCAGGTGGCCCCATCCGGCCTCAATCCAGGCGTATGGAGGGGGCCGGGTCCTGAAATACGAGTAGCAGTTCTCCCAGCACCACCACCTTGTCCCCAGCGTAGCCCACATAAATCTTCAGAATCAGCACCCATCCCGCATGGCTACACCAACCCCCCAATGCACAAGCTATGAAATCGTTGGTCGATCACGGCTCCTCACATGTTGACATCACCCAGGGGCCTCCCTTCCGAGCACCATTTCTAGATTCATGCATGCCATCACCGACCGCCAGACAACCAGCCCTGAACACAAGCATGTAGTCGCAGCTGCATGCTGCATTCGGTGGCCAGCCCGTCCAGCCATACTTCGACAGAGATGACAGCACCAGACATCCGTTCTGGCTAAGCTGCCCCACCTGAGCCAGCTGCCACATCCCAGACACGACTCATCGTCTACCAGTCTCAGCTGCGATTTCACTCGGCCCCATCCTCTCACAGGAATATCATGCCTGGGCTAGATCACACTCCAGAGGACACACGCAGAGCCGGGGGGGGTAACCCCATGACACTTCGGCGCCCTCGCCCGGAAACCCCCTTGAGCCGAGGAACCCCCAGACAGCGGCCATAGCGCAAGCGATGGAGGCATCGCTGGGAATCGGTGTTCACCCGTCTCTCCCATAAAGTGTGTTACGTGGAACGTCCGAGGTCTCTACAACCCATGTTGTCGGGGGGTTGGGTGGCTCTACCTACGGGAATGGGGGGCTGACGTGATATGTCTTTAGGAGATCCTACTGGCAAATCCGGACCAACAAACATGGTCCTCCCTTGGCTGGGGGAGAGACGCGGCTCTTGTCTATATTAACGCCACAGGCCGATCAGGCAGAGTCCTCTTGGCCTGGAAGGAAACTATCTTTGCCCTACAAACCGAGTGGAGGGGCCGTCTACGTGGGGGAGGCGTGTTTGACCAACTAGGCGGATGATCCTTAGATTCTATTCGCCTTTGAGTACGGCCCTTTGATCTATGGGAGGATATGATCCAGATATGCGAGACTTTCCCGAACCATTCAGTGCTCATTGGAGGTGACTTAAATGTGACCATGGAGGCGGAAGATCGCCCGAACGACATGGGCGGCAGGGACCCGAGGTCCTCACAATTCCAGGAGACTTTGCTACAGCTCGGTTTGATCGAGATGGGACTGTCCAACCGCCAGTTCACATGGCGTGGTCTATCATCGCAATCCCGGATCGACCGCTTCTTGTGAACCCATCATCGGCTGATGTGTTCCCCATGGTAGAGGTATCATCCTTGCCTCGCCCATTATCTGACCACTCTCCTCTGGTATGGGTGGCACATGCGGGGCTTGCCAGACCCACCTATTTCAAAATAAACCGCTCATGGATGCGCGAGCCTTGGCTTCAAAGAGAGCATCAAGCATTGATGAGCCTCCCGCATCGTCTATAAGACGTTCTCAGCACGACTGGCCATGAAACTAATGGACTTCTGGAGGCAACTGTTTGAGCTCCGCCGACAAATACCCAGCGACTGCACCTGCCGGCGAGACGCCGCCCTAGCCCATCCAAGCCCTAGACGAGATGGAAGACAGCAATCTTCTCAAGTTGTCGAAAGCTTAGGAGAGAATAACTTGCCTGGACGAGGTGGCGGAGGTAGACGTACGATACGAGATGGATTGGCGACAATGACCTCGGCAAATATGGCTGGCAGCGGGGGATGCCAATACCCGGTTCTTTCACCAATTCACCAATGGCTGACAACGACAGAGCCAGATTAGATGCCTTCATGTAGGGGATCAGACAGTTAGAGACGAAGCATCTGTGGGGCAGGCCCTCACAGCACATTCTAAGAATTTTTATCGACATGGACCTCAAAATAGGTGGAGGTAGACGCCGACCACCGTATCCACTGTTCCCCCGCTCTTGCAGCAACAACTGATCTGCCCCTTTTTCACTCGAGGAAGTGAAGGCTGTGGTTTGGGGCCTAAACTGTGAAGGCGCCCCGGGGCCGGATGGGATCCCCGTCTTCTTTTACAAAGAATGCTGGAATGTGGTGGGGCCAGAGATGATGAAGGTAATGGAAGAGTTCAAAGGTAATAGATGCCAGATGGAGAGCCTAAACAGGGCCTACATCGTCTTGATCCCGAAGACTGCGGAAGCGGAACAAATTGGAGACTTTAGGCCTATATCGTTATCGAACTCGATCTACTTCATTATCGCCAAGGTGCTGGCCAACCGACTTTAAAGAACTTTGGAGAGCTTGATTAGCCCACTCCAGTCAGCATTCCTCCCGAGTCGCCAAATGATGGACAGTGTAATGATTGCCTAAGAGATAGTTGCTCACTGGCGCGAGTCGGGGACCGCTGGTTTTATGTGGAAGCTAGATTTCGCGAAGGCCTATGATTCTCTCGACTGATGTTTCTTATGGAACGTACTACGAAGGTGTGGTTTTCCGGAGTAGATCAAGTGGATGAAACTATACATAACCATTGCATCCTTCTTGGTGCTGGTGAATGGAAGGCCGCAAGGGGGGTGGATCCAGCCCCAACGTGGCGTCCAACAGGGATGTCCCCTGGCGCCCCTCCTGTATATATTGGCAGTGGACACTCTAGCGTTTTGCAACGACAAAGCTCGCTCAAGGGGCTTACTACTAGGATACCAGGTGACAGGACTCCCCGGAGGTGTCCCCTTGCTATAGTACGCAGACAATACCACCTTCTTTATCCAGGGCTCAAAGCCGGCGGCTCGCTCCCTACACATCATGATGGAAATATTCTTCAATTTCTCCGGTCTCCAACTAAATAGAGCCAAATCCACCTTCGTGGGATTCAAATTATCGGCGGCAGAGATGACTATATGTGCGGGCATTCAAGAGACGCCAATCCGCGTACTACCCATACAGTTCTTAGATGTACCATTGACCGAGAGGCGGCTCCGAGCAACGGAATGCCAACCGGTGCTAGACACGGTGCACGATTAAGGGGCTGGCAGGAGCGGCTTTTATCGCACAGCGGTCGCCTAGTTCTGGAGAAGGCGATCCTCCCGCCATTCCGACTTACTTCATGTCGTTGTCTCGAATGCCTACAGGGAAGCAACGACACCTGGAATGGGCAATCCAGCATTTCTTTTTGGGCGGATCGGGGCCAATGGTGACAAGAGGAGGAGCTTTGTCGCCTAGCCTACGGTATGTCGGCCTATATCCCAGGGCAGGCTAGGGATACGTCACATCCAGCACACCAACACAGCCCTCCTAGCCAAGTGGGTGTACCGTATGATGCAAACATTGGGGGACCTCCTCTCGCAGGTGATCAGAGAGGCATACGGGCACTCCATGGACTGGGATAGCTGGGCTACTCCGAACCACGGGTACTCCCCATTTATAGCAGGGCTGCGGGACATCTTCCCGTAACTACAGCGCCACTTCCTACCCCAGGTGGGCGACAGGACGAGATATATATTTGGGCAAGTCAATTGGTCCAGGGTAGGGCGCTTGCGCGATATATTTCCCCGACTGTACGCCCTAGCGCCAGACCCCGGAGTGACATTACGAGCATAGTGGTCGGACACATGGACCCTGCCTCTCCCACAAACACTATCCGACCAAAGGCTGGCGGACTTGCTGTCCCTACAGTCTGGCTTGCGGAACTTCGTCCATCTGATGGAGCTAGAGACAGGTGGGTGTGGCGCAGCCCCAGCTTCTCAGCCCGTGCAATATACCGTATCCTTTGCAGGTAGGAGACACCGGAAAGACCCCCAGCTGGTACGCCGAAGCCGATTGGTGTGGAAACAATGGCTCTCGCTAAAAATCCGCCTGTTTGGGTGGCTATTACTCAGACGTCGCATCATGACGTGAACCCTGAAAAGCCGCTTTGATCCGGAGACCCCTGTGGTATGCTCGTTGTGTAACGAGGCAGAGGAAGACTGCAGCCACCTGTTCTTCCAGTGCCCCCTAGCGAAGATGACATGGCGGGCGGCTGGAGTTGGACACCTAGACACCTCCTCGGACGAGGAGTTTTGGCGATCCATCAGCGGCGGTGTCTTTCGCCGAGAGGCGAATTGGCGACGTATCTTCGCCACTTTATGGTCAGTGTGGCTACATCGAAACCATGTCATTATCAAGGGTAGACCCCCCGCCAACGAGGAGATCATGCACGGCGCGAGGGGGTTTGCTTTATCCTAGCATCAAGGAGGACTCAGCCCCTTTTATCATGTACCCAGTAATCTGCCTTGTATTTTGTCATCATTTCAATGACATGAGGGGGCACCGTTTCGGGTGCTCCCCTCGCATGATTCAAAAAAAAAATTGAGCCAGAGGTCAAAGCAAGAATAATCTATATAAGCCTGAGTATAGCCCTTAAAATGTGTGTCAGTTAGATAAAGCCAAGGATGTATTTATGGTATTCATATTTCTTTACCTCTTTACCTCTGTTTTTGAATTTTGCACTTCTACTCTGCTGTAGCTTGCTATTGGTAAGAGGGAATTGGATAGCCCAAAACCCATTACCAACAAGGTAAAAAAGGAGGATCCTCTCATCATCAGAGCCAAATCAGATGGCTTTTCTTCTTCTTCCGGTTCTCTAACTCAGGCTGTCTATTCCTAAGGCTCACGGTAACTCATTCCTTGCACTTTAACTGGAGCTTAACGCATTGAGTTGTGAGATCCTTCCGCATTTTATGATTAGGATACGTGTTTGTGCATCATACTAGTCTCTAAATCAGGTGGAATCTGCAAATTACAAGTTTCCACTGAAAATCATATAATCATTAACAGGTTAAACCACTAGCAGAAAGCAATTGTGATAATACAAGCCCAATTAAAAGCTCGTAAAAGTATGACCTATGCAAAATGATTTACATATTTCAATCCGGAAAGTAAACCTATGGATTCATTTTTATACTGAGTTCTGAGAATCATTAAATTCTCTCACTGTAGGGATTCTTTCTGACAAACTGGATATGACAGTTGTCCCTCATTAAATTTCATTTGCTTTTAATATCCATTAGAATAGAAAAGATCAGCAAGTTTGAATTGGTCTTCTCCATTACAAGCTGATTTAATTGGAGTAGGTTCATTTGGATAAAATCTCAAATTCAAACTGCAGGGTTGTATAAATCTGAGATTATGATAAAAAAACACAGGTCATTTAATATTCGTACTCAAGTGAATGTAAGAGGTACTTCAACTCAATGTAGGAGGGTAGAAATGACAATTTTCACTGACAAGCTGCTAGCCTATTACCTTCATAGTACGTTCAGAGCTCATTCTGAAATACCGAGATGCCCGTTTCTGAAGTTCAATAGTACTCAGTGGAAAGGGAGGGTACTTGAACTTCTGTTGTTGTTTAACATTCCTCACCTACAACCATTTAGCATCCAAGAAATTGAATAAACTATAACAAGTCACATCTCAAATAATGAAGGTTGAAGAAAAACTTACTGTAGCAATTGGCTGCTCAACACACATCTCGTAAATGATAACTGAACAAGTATAATCAAACAAACGATTTCGCCTGAAAAATTATGTATCTTCAAAGATAGATCACGGATGGTGAGAATGAAAATTAATCGACACTGGTCCATGAACCCTACATCCAACTGAATGAAGCTTTTCCATTTTCAGATATATGTGTACAATTGATCGCCCAAAACTCTTCTGGTTCATGTGCCTGAATTTCCCAATAACGCTCAACAATAAAACCTAGGGTTGGAAACTAAAAACAGAGGAAAGAAACACGTTCATATCAGTAACCAAAACTAGAAAGACTTGAACCTCAGACACTAAATGTTTCATCACCTGACAAGGACCATAACTTAGAACCAAGTTCCTGTCAGTTTCTAGAAAATCTAAAACAAAAGCATCCTTCAACAACATCGTCTGGAATCTTGTGAACGAGGCACCAATCCTGAGGTCAATTTCCTGCAGAAATTGACACAAATAACCAATTAACAATCTAATAAAAACGCTAATGCACACCGTGATTAACAATAGCCGAGACAAAAAAACTACCTGCCTAGCATCCACAGCATCTGCCAATAGTTTATTGGGACGAACTAAATTCTGCACTGATTGGTGTATCTCCCTGCCACGAAGTCAGAACCTACTCAATAAGCACAAGCGAAGCATCACATGAGACACTGAGGCCTTAAACAAGCTAAGTACCTATCAATCAGTGCAGAGAAACGAGCTCTCCACACGTTGAGGTGACTGTTGACTGATGTGCAAACCTCTAACACTTCAAAAGCAATATTTTCCCCTTCTGTGTCACAATCAAGCCACAGTACAAGCCACTGACAACTCCTCGATTCCTCTTCCAATGTTCTTTTAATATCCAATTTGTCCTACATTCTCCAGCGGTAGAAATCCCATGGCATATTTAGAGCATCGATATAAAATGGTATTCATAGCTATCGGAATATCATCATTGACATAATACGCTTGATGAAAAAAGATAAAGAACGGGCATGTTTATCAGATTTTTTTTCTTCATAGATGGGTTTGATGCGTACAAGTGAACGTCGGGAATCTCTTTATGAGACTCGTTACGCCTGATGAAGCAGGTTTTCAAGGCCTTCATAAATTTTCGATAATTTGATTTCAGCAACCACATAACCAAGGAACTCAAAAAACGGGGAATTCAAGACAACTGGGACCCTCTTCATGATAAAATTCGTCTTTCTTTAAATGGGGACGCTAAAAAGTGAAGAAGAATCTAAGCTGAACGACACACAGCGAACATTACAAAATCAAGGATCGCCCTATGAGAAAACAATTCAAGTAGCCTACACATATCCAACATCGCCAGCATCTAAAGCAATGATAGAGAATACAATAGAATCCAAGATCCAAAAGAATCCAGAAACTTCGAAGTTAACGCTAAAGGAAGATAACCTGCGGGACAAACTTGCGGACGGGGGCGCTGTAGAGATCGGCGGGATCGCAGGAGTGCCAACGGCGATACCGTTCGTCGAAATCAAGTTCCATAAGATGGCCGGTGACTGAAGTCATCAGCATGTGGCAAGGTTGCCCCCGGATGGTGTAATCGAACTCGAACACCCTGTTGTAGCGGGATCTTCCTTGCCGAGATCTCAGCGAGCTTCCATCTCTACGGGAAAGGATCTCCGCCACCGACTTAGCCACCGATGGCTTCTCTGCCACGTTCAGAACGCGAATCGCTCTTCCTCCACCGGTAACCATGTCGCCGGCGCCGACCTGCGTAGCCTACCGGCTAACACCTGAAGACATTTTCCCGCGCAGACTTGTACTTTTAATTTTTATTACTTTGCTCTGGCATCTTTGCTTCGTTAAGTTTAGTTTAGTTTGACGCATTTTAGATAAAAAGTATTAAAATTATTTATTTATTTCATTAGCAGTATATAAATTGGATATTTATATAATATACTTTACTATGAGACAAACTTTTGATTCAAGTTATGATAGTTTCTGTCTGCGGAATATAGGTAGCCGCAATTTCAATGGACGACGATTATAATAGGATGACAGTTCTGGAGATTAAGCGACGACCAGCTCCATTCATGAAAAAAAGATCAAAGATTTCAACAAAACCCAAGAACATCGAGTGAGACGGAAGTGTGGGAGTGAGAGATGGGGGTAAGAGAGAGAGAGAGAGCGAGTGGAAAAGAGAGGGATACTCAGAAAGTGGGGGGCTTCGAAAACTTCGCACGGTACTTATCATCCGGGATACTTGCCTTCTCGCAATGAAAAAACCAATACAGAACCGACTGAAAAAACGAGACTTACTCTGAACAACAAAGAAAACCAACTAATACTTTCAGCAGCCCAACATGGTTTCACATCTAGAGAGAGAGAGAGAGAGGAGACAGATACTAAAACTTTTGCAGCACAGATGGGAAAACGGTCTAATATTAGTTGCTCGTCAGTGACTTCTATCATCCGAACCCTTCATGTAGAGGGGCTCAGTTCCGTCGCCAAGCTGCCCACCTCGTCCATCAGCAGAACCACCCATGTCTGGTTTGGCAACGCTCCGGACACGGCTAAAGTCAGAGAAGCCTCCAGTAGCCAAAGTACCGCCACCACCACTGCCACCCATCATCCCAGTATCACCATACATCATGTGGAGGCCATTGTTACCGCCAGCATTCATGCCCATCTGGCCATGGATAGCATTATGATGCTGGAATGGGGACATGGATGATGATTGGGAATAGAGTAGGGGGGATCGTGCAGTTATCAGGTTTTCAGGGTTGGCCTGCAAAGGCTGCTGCATGTAGCGGCCGCCTGATTGTGGCATAGCGTTTGGAGGAAACTGATGATGAAAGATTGAATTTTGATGAAATGAAGAAATTGTACAGGAAAATTCAATATACCAATGGAGAGTGACAGAGAAAGGTAGCTTAGATGGAGAAAGCTAGAGAGAGGATGAAATGGTTTAGGAGACCAAGGAATCAACAGACAGAAAAAAAGAGTCAAAAACAGAATTACCGGGAAACTGGGATAAAGAGAGGCCAGGCGAAAGAAAGAAGATTTTAGAAAGAGGCAATCACAGAGAAGAGAGAGCAGAGAGACTTCAAAATAATGTCCAATCATGAAATTGTTGACGAAGATTGTCTGTCCTCGATTTAAAATTCTGACAAGTAAACTAGCTACTGACAAAAATTTCAAAACACCCGAATCACAGAGAGAGAGAAAGAGGGAACTAGAAAATAGATGATACGACCGCAGAAAGGAGAGAGTTACAGAGGCAGAGAGCAGAGAAAGATGGTTTCTCAAATGGCTTGTCCCCTGCCTACCTCAAACAGAACAAACCAATTCAAGAAACAAAGAGATAGAGAAAGAACGAGGCCAGAATAGATTATTTAAAAGAAATTACAAAACTGTAGCAGGAAGAAAGTTTACCAGAAAAAGTAGTAACTAAATTAAGTAGTTACCTGAGTCATTGTTGGCATCTGGGGCTGAGAATCCGCAACAGCTGCAAGATACATGAGATTCCTCTGGAGCTTTGCTTGATTCCTGAAACGTCATTTTTGACTGAGACTTCTTCTGAATTCTTCGTGACCCTTAAGAATATCATCGATATCATGATTACATTGGCAAAAAAATTAGAATTCAAGCATGAAAATAATCAATGCAAATTCACCCGTCGGGAATTCAGAATGACCAAAATATTGGTTCATTCCAAACTTGAAGGATCAATAACCAATGTAGAAATTACGATAAGTGTAACGAACTAAACGTTACATCAATGGTACTTCAAACATACTCATACGACCATCTTCAGTAGCATAACTTCAGCGAGCTAATGGAAAAATAAGATAGAGAGAGAAAGGAGAAGGGAACATGAATATCCAACTAGAACAAATATTCACGCAGAAAACCTTTCCATCTTCAGTTGGTCAACCCTAAAATTATGAACTTACGCAGCACATTCATCCACTTTGCCGGAGTTTTGGTTCTCAAGGATAGCGAGTATCAGCTGCTTGTTCTCATCCAGGTACTGCGTCCACAAAAAGTGAGCAAAAGTCAGTATTATACAAACATATTCAATTTTCAAGAGGAATTTATGTGAGAAATTTCCAGGATTTCCATTATCTCAAAGAAATTTGAAACCCGTTAATCCGTCACGAACTACATCATTCTCTCAGACAACTGATATACTAATTTTCGCAAGAAATTAAAAATTCGTGACATATTAGAGAGATGTCTGACAGAGAGAAAGCTACTGCGTCAAAAACAAGAGAGAGTGAGAGAGAGTGTGAGAATGAGAGAGGCATGCATTGCACCTACATGTTCAGAATCCAAGAGAAATCTTATAACCGTCCTTCAGTGCATGTCAGGAAATCGGCAAATTTAAGTTCTTAAGAAATCAAAGATTCCAGAAGTTTTAATGAGATGTCTGGCAGAAATAAAATACAGTGCGCGCAACGAGAGAGAGAGAGAGAGAGAGGCGTCTGTAGACCTACATATTCAACTTCCAAGATAGAGAAACTTGAGAAATTGCCAGGATTTCTAAAATGCTCCAAGAATCTGAAAACCGCCATTAAATGAATAACCGACGAGCGATACACTTCACTTCCCACGAAATCAAATATTCATGAGGTTTTACGGAGAGGAAATCTTACAATCGTCATTAAGTACATCTTAGACAATCGATATATTTTAGTCCCTTGAGAAATCAAATACTCCCGACGTTTTACAGAAAGGAAAGAAGATTTTCCGAGAAGCGCGGAAAGTTTCTGAATAATGAAAAAATTTCAAGAAAATGCATAAAGCCAAACGACGAGACAAATCGAGCAGCAAAGAAGAGGGAGGAAGCACCTGCTGGATGAGATCGCTGGTGACGTTGCTAGGGTGAGTGTTGAAGGACATCATCGGCGACTGCTGCATGAGGTGCTGATGCTGCTGCATCCTCGAATCGCTTCGTTTCTCTCTCCTATCTTTATGCCTCTCCCTCTTTCTCTCTCTTACTCGCTCAGTTCTTCTGCCTCAATCTGCAACTGCTCAGTCCTCACCGTCTGTCCCTCTCTTTTTCTCACCTACAGAGAGAGAAGGTCAGAGAGAGAACGAGAACCGCGCTCGCTATAACAGAAACAGAGGAGTCGAATATGTTTTACTTCTCCGCTCGCTTGTTCCGTCTCTCTCTCATTCTCTCTCATTGCCTCGGGTTTTGAACTCCTTTCTTTCTCTCTCTACCACTCTCTCTCTCTCTCTCTTTTCTTCAGGAACCGTCGACGTCAAGGCGCCTCGGAGGCTCGGACCGGCGAGGAGTTTGCAGAGCCGTCACACTCACAAAAAAGAAGGGTTTCGGAGCAGCAGACATGACCGAACATTTTGAAATTAAACTAATTACAAGTCGCCCCCTGTCTTCATTTCTTATTTACATATTATTATAAATATACCCCTGTCAGGTTAATATTTACCAGTCGAAAAAAATAAAAAGGGGTCTCGGATAAGCGTAATTTATTAGTTAATAATAAGATAAAATTAAATTGGATATATAATCACATTTAAACCTGTTTTCACATTTAATTGGGTCTGTAACCCTGTTTTCCCATGGGGCAGGTGTTTCCTGTAAAAATGCCTCTTTTTGCTTCAAAAAAATGTTTAAAAATGATATTTTCTAATGCTTTGTTTGTCTCACATCTAAATTACAAAATCCTACTCGAAACCGTTTTCAATTAAATAAACATACATTCGCATGTTCATGAAGATTATCTCATTTTTACCCCTTGTCATGCGTACGGAATGCGATCAGTATTCTTATTCAGCCGATCAGAGAGGATCAGCATGATCGAATTCGTCGATCCAAACATCGATGACCACTTTCGATCAGATCACCTGTGTTCAAAGTTGTCATATCAGTCGAGGTAGTGATTGAGTCTCAGATCGATCGCCGATCTCTCCCTGAAAAATAATGATCCGATCGAGTATATCGGATTCGATCAGCCGATCCAATCGCCGATCATGTAAACTTTTGCTTCGATCGATCAGCTGTCAAAGTCTACATATCAATTGAGGGAGTGATCGATCACTGATCACTCCATGCAAAATAACGATCAGATCAACAATCAGTTGACGGGGTATTTGGTCATTTTTTTCAAAGTTTAATCGCTAAAATTTATTTTCTTATTTTATCAGATTTTCAAGAAGTGATCGTCGATCAGATCAACGATCCAAATTGATGACCAGGTCAATCGCATTCAATTGATCGATGATCTGTTACCAATAGGATCAAGAGGCATCGATCACTATGTTGATCGAATCATCAATCTGATCGATACTCATCTAAAAAATAAAGATCATCCCTGGTTGATAGATCAATCAAGGATTGATCAAGATCACAAGGATCATGATCAAGATAATTAACCCCTAATCGAGTGTGAACATTCCCTAATCGAATGACCCAAATGAACTTACTAACAATTTTTTGGACGGTAAAAATTCGGGAACTTTAATTCCAGTGAAGAAGGAGATAAAAATGTAAGGATTTTTCCCAGACATCTTACAAAAATTCCAGACGAAATACACTCACACAGGGGAGAGAAGGGACACACTCTGAGAGAGAAAGAGAGAGAGAGATCAAAAGCTTTGACAAGATGAGGATCTTCACATTAATTGAAAAAATAATCGAACGAATCGAGGGAGTGCCCCGTCGATGTATCTCTCTCGATTCAAAACCTTCTCTACTGTAAGGTATGAAACACGTGTAGAGAGAGAGAGAGAGATTTCAAAAAAGTTGACAAGATGGGGATCATAAATGCCGTGAAAAATCGAAGTACCTTCCTTTAGAGACGGACGAGAAGCTAAGCATCCCCTTAGAGACAGAGAATCCCATCAAAGTCCATTCCGTTCTCTCCCCCACATCAACTTGTATTTTTCCCCATGGAGACTCGCAGTGGCCGAGGACCCAGTAAGAAATCAGCAGGAACCACATGGGCTGCTTATTTCTGTTGACATTAATTGAACGAGACGACCGTTGACATCTTGCTCCTGCAGACACGCGAAAAAGCTGCTCCTTTCTTCGTCAGATGGTCTCCACTGAATAAGACCTTTTTCGTCCATGAGTGATGTCCATTGAAGATGTGGGGATGGATTGTCGGAAATCGATGGAAGTGAAGTTGGAGTCATGGAGATTGGAGAATGAGGATGACGAAGGAGGAGTCCCCCTTCCATGAATTTTATTACTAAAATAGCCATTAGATACCTACTTTAAATTACACAAGGCATGGACAACCTCAATTCAATGAGATTACTAGCTTTCATTCTCTCTTTTCCACTGCTAGTGAATATGGTGAGGGAACATGCCTTTCTCTTGTGAACAGAACTTCATAATTTTCCTTAGATTCTTGAGTTGACTTTCTGATGACTTTTATTTAACTCTCATGATTTGATGTTTGAACATAGAATTTCAATGGAATTTAACAAACTTTTCTTGAATTTCAGTTGTTGATTTTCATGAATTGATCAAAACTTTTAACGAAAAGTTTTGAGATCTTGAAGAATGTGACAACAAAATTGGCAAGTGTAAGAGTGCAAGAGAAGTTGGTAGTAAGAGGATTTCAAAAGGAAATGGCAAGACAGTGTTTCTATTCTAATAAAATAATCTACATTATTTAAATTTTAAATTTCATATTAAATAGAATGTCAAACAGACTGCTGATTAAAAATCCATTAACATGAAACTCAAACATTCGAGTTGCATTCATTCACGAGATCTCTTAGATTTCAATAATCATAATTGAACAGTTTTAATTTAAATTCCAGAAAAAAAAAATTAGAATCAAGAAATGATATTGACCTTCTAAATACAATTGATTTGTTCTAATAATTTCTAGCTTTACGTGATTATATTTTCATGGTTATGTTACTTGTTTTGTGATATTGACTTCAAAAAATTATTTTTTGGAAAAATTGGAGGAGCAAAAAATGTAGATGGCCTAGAGAGGAGTCCCTAACCCTCTTCAAATTTAATGAACATGCATTGATTGTATTTTGTAGAGAGGCAAGCGTTAGATAGGCAGTCACACTTTAAAGTTGACCAAACTCCCTATAAATGAGCCATCATGAGACTAAAAATCACCACTTACTAGGTTTATTGGGCCACCTGAGGCTAAAGGAAGATAATTCAAATTCCAATATCTAGTACACTCTGATAAAATTAAAATGAAAAAGATGTCGATATTTGTTTGAAGTCCATGAATAAAGGAGACCATTGGATGAATTATCAAAGCCTTTGTAAAAGAAAGTTAGGCATCAAGAAGAAGAATAACACTATGCCCCATGTGATGATGATGACATTGGTCTGGCCATTACCAATATCAATGTATTGGAGCTGGGTGAAGGTGATCAGATGTGGGCATTCAAAAAATGTGATATACAAAATAGGAACAAATCGAACATAAATGCGAGAATTCAAGGGGAGGGAAAATGAAACGGGCACTAGAAAACAAGACAAAATATATTTGCATTACCTTGTATCGATAAAATCCATAGCCTTATATTTCCTTCAACAAGATGTCGCAAGTCGCGCATCACCCCAACCTCTAGTAGTATCCACATAGTCCTCTTCTTGATGGATCTCCTCTCCACACATGTGATTTGAAATGCTACCTAAAGTAGCTCTGATCCATACAAACCTTCGCACAATTAATCTTCACATGAATTTGAGGGCAAGAGGAGAAGAGAAGGCTATAAGGAAGAGAATTGTATGGGTCCCTCAAGCCTAAACATGTGAGGCCCTTGTATAGTGAGTGACATTTTTACAACAGACTAACCACATATACATTTACCTTGTCATTCAAGAGCCTAGTGCTTGTGACCCACTAGCCAAGTACATGTCCAAATAATGACCCTATATAGTTTTAAATTAACTTTATAATGACTAGTGTGGGGCTTAAAGTCTCCCACTCTCGTGCAATTTACATCTTGGAATTTGGATGCTTGAACCCACATACATTTAAATATATAGACCGCGGTGATACAGCGACTAGAAAATTGACAACAAACATGATTAGAGATGTGAAATGTTTGTTTAAAATGGATCATGGGGTCACAGATAATTACTATTGGATGGTTATTTCTATAGGGATGTTAGTACTTTACAAGCCAAAAATATTTCAACCCAAATGAGCATTGGCCAAATTTAAATAATTTGATTCCTCAATTACTTAATCTGATGATTAATTAAGAATAATTTTTAGGAAGAGTTGAATCCATAGAAAAAAATAATTAAAACATGACAATTGTGACTTTATATGGCCCATAATGACACTTTTGTAATTATATATTTGTTACTATCCCCTATATGTATCTCTTCTCCTCTCTTCTTTTATTTAACCTATATCATTATCTCATTTCCATTTCCACATCGTATCAGAGCAATGACATAGTATTCCTTGTGGCGGCGCCGGATCTTCCCGTCATCGCACATGCATCGACTCTCTATTACTCCGGTGGATCTCTTTGTACAGTCAGCTTAAATCAGTCATATATTTCTCATTTGAAGTCAGATCGACCTGAAACATGTTACATTTGATTCAGAAGCATCGAAAACATCTATTTTGAGTCAAAGAACATAAAAATGATGGCCTAAAGCCTTCAATCTTGCCATTTTCTTGGAAAAAAAGTTAGTTTTCCAAGAATCATCTTTGAAAGGTCATACCTTCTTATTATTTGCTCAAAAATATTTTTATTACATACCATTAGAAGCGAATTTTTATAATCTATAAACTTTGTTTGAAAGCAAATTAGATTTGAAGTTGTTTCAATGACCTAAATTCAATATTTTTGGACAAAATACGTTATGTCCACAAAAATTCACGCAGAATCTTCCTTCAGACCTATCTCTCTCTATTAATAATGAAATAGATCAATTTTATACATCACTGGATACAGAATTTTGAGATCTAAAAGTTTATTGAAAAAAATTTAATCTGAGGATTGTAGAAGGGAGAAACAAATGATTTATCCGCATGACTTTTAGTGCACATCACAATACATGCTTATTGATTTCTTAGCAGGTCTCTAGCTTACGATTATGGTGAACAAGGAGTCTCCACCAACATCTTCACCCATTCCTCCCTCTTATACTATCACGCCCCCTGTAGCAAACCAGTCGGCCCCTACTTCTACTCCGGTAATGCAACTAACATTGCCCCTTACTTCGGTGTTACAACCAATCTTTACTCATGTCAAAGCACTGCAACTGATTGTTTCTTGCTCATCTTCTTCGATGAATACATCCATCCACCATCTTCAGAGTCCCTGAGCTATCTTTGATGGGACAAACTATGTCATTTGGTTTACTAGCTTCTAAAGTTTTCTACAGATTCATGGCCGTCTCTCTTTTCTCACAGACAACCCTCCCCCATTTGGGGATCCTAGTCGTACAACGTGATTCATCGAGGATCAAGCCATCACGGCATGGCTTCTCAAATTGGCGATTCCTTCGATTAGTGAGCCTATACAGCTCATTACACCGACCAAAGCTATATAGGATTAATGGGCTTCCATGTGTGGCTATGCGTCTAAATTTCCCGAATGGTTGAGGTATATGAGCAATTGTTCAAGGTCAAGCAATTAGGGCGTCGCCTTTAAGACTATTATGCCAACATTCATGGACTTCTTAGTCGGTTGGAGCTATATCAGCCGTATACGACTAATCTTATGACTCAATGCCATTATCGAGAGGAGCTTGTTGTTGTTATCCCTCTTGGAGGCCTTGACACCTCAATCTCCTCTCAGATTTGAGGATCTATACTGAGCAAGACTCATCTTCTGACTCTCACCACGACCTTCTCTTCTGCTCTTCGAGTGTCAAGCGAAACTCCTCTTTTACCATCATTCACACCTCCCCCCCTTGCATCATCTGACTCTACGACATTGCTATCTTCTAATTCCAAGGGAAAGGGGCACCCCACAGATGGTGGCCGAGGGCGCGGTCGAGGGCATGATTGCCAATCATTCCCTCCATGTGAGCATTGACGATAGACTAATCATCGTTCTAATCGTTGTTGGCAGAAGTTTAGCAAACCTGATTGGGTTGCCAATTATGCATCTACTGATGCTTCTTCTTCTTCATCCTTGATTATGATGACTATATCTTAAGAAGATTATGATCGTCTTATCCAAATTATCCAGCTCCGGCTCACTCGTCGCATCATGCATCCACCTCCGGCTCAAGTATTGACTTACTTGCCTCTTCGTCCGACTCTTGGATCATTGACTCAAGGGAATCTGCCCATATTTTAGGTGCACAATCCCTACTTACTCACTTATCCAAATTATCGCAACCTTACTTTGCTTTTATTGTGTATGGTCGTGCCTATCCTATTGTGGGATATGGTGAGGCCAATCCGACCTCCTCATTCCGGTTATCTCAAGTCCTTTATGTTCTCAATTTTCTTGTCAACCTCTTATCTATCAGCGCCATCACCAAAGAATTATTTTTGTCTATCTCATTCTTTCCTTACTATTGCACCTTTTAGGATTTGCGTACGAGGAAGAGGATTAGTTTGGGCCGTGAGACTGGACGTGGACTTTATGAGCTTGTCCTCGATCATCTTCAAGTTGGGCTCTCTTGTCTCCTCTGCTACACCAATTCTTCACTCCAGTGGCGTCGACGACTTGGCCACCTCGGTATCTCTAAACTTCGCCAAGATCTCCCATGGATTTCTATGTCCTCCTTTGAGTGTGAGTCATGTCAACTAAGCAAACATTTTCGGGCCTCCTACACTCACCTAGACTCTATTCCAAGTAAATCTCTTTTTGATCTTGTTCATTGTAATGTGTGGGGACCTTCTCGGGTTGCATCTATCTTGGTCCTTCGTTATTATATAGTTTTTGTATATGATTTCTCTCGTGCCTCTTGGGTTTATCTTTTCAAATACCGCACAGATGTTTTGCCCTCTATTCATCAATTTCTTCAAGAGATTTCCAATCAATATTCTAATACCCCCAAAATACTTGGCACAGATAATGCTCTTGAATTTGTTCAAACTGCTCTACAGGATTTATGCATCTCCCATGGCATCCTCCACCAATCCACATGTCCTCACACATCTCAGCAAAACGGTGTTGCCGAGCGCAAACACCGTCACCTACTTGACATGACTCTCATTCTCTTGGTAGAAATGGGAGTTCCCCATTTTTTGTGGTCAGATGCCCTTCATACCTATACTTACCTCTTGAACGGCTTGCCCTCGTCACTTCTTGGCGGTGAAGTACCCTTCGTCGTCTCCACGTTGATCGTGACCTTTTTGCTTTGCCTCCTAGGGTGTTTGGTTGTGTGGCCTTCGTTCATGATCATACTCGTAATACATTCAAGTTGGCGCCCCATTATGTCAAAGGGGTGTTCGTCAACTACTCGAGCACACAAAAAGGCTATTGGGTCTATTTTCCAGATCAATGCAAGTATGTTATCTCTTCTGATGTCACATTCTTCGAGTCTACTCCCTTTTTCTCCTCCTCCTCCTTATCTACTCCCCCTCCAGCACCATCTTCATCCCCTATACCTGCTGGGATATGAGGCTCGAAAAGCTTTCCAAATCTTTGTCCAAGATAATGATTGCAGCGGAAGGTGTTGAATCAAAACATTCAACATCGTGGAAGCACCAAGAATGGATGATCTCATCATCTATTCTAGGTGATCCTATCATCTAGTATGCAATAAAATTCATACTTACTTGGATCATTTGAAAGAGTTCTTCAACCGTTCAAGCGTCCGGCCTCTAGCGGTATCCACACAGTCTCCAGACGATCGGATCTCCTCTTGAACACTCGTCACCACGAGAGGAAGAGAAGAGGGAGGAGAAGTTCCACTAGGCTTGCATGGGCACCTCTATTATGGTCGTTCTCCCCCTATTTATAGACTTTGGGAATGTGAACTTTTCACAAAAAAACCCTTATTATTATGTCTATATCCACCGACGTCCATTGACCTTATGTGTGTGACCCTCTAGGTCCATATATCTCGCCAGTTAATGACTCTATCAACCCAATAACACTTATTGGTCCTTCTTATCAATTAACTATATCAACATATAGATTAATTGACTAAGGATCGATTTAACCCAATCGACAGGTTGAGTCGCCAGCCCGGTGGGTGCCAAGCTACACCACGTGCTCTAGGAGATATGGAGTATATTAGAACTCTTTCATGGAACCCTTCCGTCATTGGTTACCGTGTACATATAATCCTTCATCCACACGAGACTCATGAATGACTTAGGGTATGGTTAATTGTCAAACCCTAATCCGTCACTCAATTTAGTACTGATGCGAGTAGGAAATCATTGAGAACAACTTCTCTAATATTTCCGCTACCTTGGCCAAGGATTTAACCGCATCTCATTCCTTGAGTCGATCTCCTCATATACCGAGGGTGGATGATCCCATCTTGACCACACAATCGTCTTCGTAGACTTCATGTCGTATCCAATATATGACGTTTTAGATATCCCGTGACTAGGGATTCGTAAGTCATAATCAAAACACGATCATCCATCCACAAGATGTCTTTGGTGTCTCAAGTCAAAGGACCACATACACAATCATGACATGAATCAACCTGATTGACAATTAGGTATATTACCATTCGTGGGATTCATACGGATCAATTCGAGTGAACTCTTTCTCCAAAGAGCACCCACTATCTATCCTTAGTGTCTCCACACCGATGGCTATAGGATCGGCCATACTCATCATATGAGATGGATCAGATAGTGCTATTCTTTCCAGATAATTCGATGTCCTTCTCGAATATCCCACGAATAGGAATGTTTAGAACATATGTTTAAAGACTAGCGATCACTATATTATGATCTCATCATAATTCACTTAGTCATTGCACATGCTCATGGACTTCATTGCAAACATCACACAAGAATGACAATGAATAAATTTCATTTCAATGAACATAAACAAGATTGATGAAAGTGTGATTGGCTTATAGGCCACATAATATCCATCAATACCTACCTCATCCTCTTCGTCCACTCCAGCGGACACATCTCATCTACCTACTTCGATGGATACTGCTCCTCTATTATCACTATCTCCACCATCATCTCCTACCCCTCTACCTGACTCTACTGCTTCTCCACTACTCATGCCATCCATGACGTCACCAGTTCCGATCTGTACTCCAGTCTCCGCACTTTCGCTCGCCGACTCCTCAACCTCGTGTTCAGATCTGACGCCCATTGCATTGCCATCAGATGATCTTCACTTACATATCGATCCTTGCAAAGATAAGTGCTCTTGCACTCTTCACCCTATTTCACACTTTTTAGTTATGATAATTTGCACCCTACCTATTGTGCCTTCTCCCTTTCTCTTACTACCGAGTCAATACCCAAGTCACACTTAGAATCAGTAAAGCTACTTCACTAGAAGGCAGCAATGGACTTAGAGTATGAGGCTCTAGTCAAGCGATAGACAAGGGTATTAGTACCTCGATCGGCCAACACTAATGTTATTACATGTAGATGGGTCTTTACACTCAAGTATAATCCTAATGGGATGATTCATCAACACAAAGCTCGTCTAGTTGCCAATGGGTTCTCCTAGAACTATGAGATTGACTAAAAATGAGACCTTCTCCCCTGTGGTTCGACTTAACTCAATAAGTATTATTCTCTCTTTGGCAGTGAATCAGGGGTGGTCTCTTCATCAACTTGATGTCTCTTCATCAATGCCTTCCTCTATGGTGATCTTACTGAATGTGTCTTTATGGAGCAACCACTTGGGTATGTTGTTCATGGGGAGACTACCTAGATATGTCATCTCCATTGTGTTATCTATGGTTTGAAGCAGAGCCCACGTGCATGGTTTGAAAAATTCAATTAGCTTATCCTCTCTCAAGGATTGACTCCTTGTGAAGTGGACCCTACTGTCTTTCGGACCTCTACTTCTGTTGGATGCATCATACTGGTTGTGTATGTTGATGATATCCTCATCACTGGAAGTGACATTGCTGGCATTGCTTGAGTTAAGGGTTATTTATATCGATATCTTACTATTCGGGATCTCAGCACTCCGAAGTATTTCTTGTGCATTGAATTTTCTTATCGGCTAGGAAAATTGGTTCTTTACCAGCGGAAATATGTCTTAGATATACTTACGGAGGTCAAACTTATAGGGTGTAAGCCCGCGCATCGCCCATTGATAGTAAGCCTAATTTTTGGAACTCCACCTCTCCACTACTTGACGATGTTCATGCCTATCGCCGACTTATGGGGAAGCTTATTTACTTGATTGTTACACGTCTTGACATCACTTATACGGTGGGTCTCCTTAGCCAGTTTATGCTTGCACCCCAAGAGAACCATTGGCAAGCTGCTCTTCGTGTTCTTGCCTATCTCAAGCATGCTCCTGGACATGGTCTTCTCTACCTACAACACGGTCATCTTCGCGTGGAGGCCTACTCTGACTCTAGCAATGCAAGTGATCGTGGTGACCGAAAATCTATTTATGGGTATTGCACATTCGTTGGCACGAACCTTGTCACGTGGAGGAGTAAAAAACAACACGTTGTCTCTCTCTCTCTAGTGGTGAAGCTGAATACGGTGCTATGATGCATGCTTCCTCTGAGATGCTTTGGGTACATTCTTTTCTTTGTCACTGAACCACTTTTCTCTTCATTAAATAATGAACACTTTTAAATTGTATGAAAATATTATATATGAAAATATAAGTTTAAATCTTTCTAACGAAATCAAATTACACATAAATTAGACTTAAATCATAGGAGAAATCAAAGAGAGACTTTAGAGAGAGGATGTTACAAATTTGGAGAGAGAAAATGACAAAAAGCAATGAGATTTTCTTATTTTAGGCTAGAAAAGATAAAAATATAGGACTCAATAATGATATATGAGAGAAAATTAGTTGAGACCAACTTAGAGTTCCCAAGAATGGATTTATTTTATCATCAAATCATATTCGTGTGTTCCAAGGTTCAATTTGCTTATTCTTTTCTATCACTCACTTGAAATCTTAATTTCTTAGGTACATACAAATATAAATGAGTCTCAAACACAACTCAAGGGATTATCAAAATTGGTCATTGCAAGTCCCATATTTTGAAATTTTTTACCAATGATTGATGAATAGGGAAGAGAAAATGATAACATGCTAATTGACATGATAAAACATGATTATTAATGCATATTAAGGCATAAATGATTTCATTTTCATGCATGTTATCATATTTACGTGTATTTTTTTATCATTCTATGAAAAAGTCATTATAATCTCAAAATACTTTAAATTAGGGTTAAATATGATGATTTAAAGATAAATAATTTAATAACCCATCTTTACCTGAGATTATAGATGTTTTTAGAGTTAAAATAATAAGAGAAATCATTTTATAAACATTTATTTATATTTTTTTAAGAGAAAACACTTAAAGAATAATTATATTTATGAAATAAAAATTAAAGCTCTCATTATTTAGAAGGATAGATAATTAAATTTCGGATCAAATGAAAGAAATTTGGATTAATTTGGAGTTATATATTAAAAGTTATGAATTTTCTATTTTTTAGGAATTTTTTTGGATTTTTCTGAATTAATTTTGTGATTTTTAATGTTAAAAGTGATTTAAAAATAAAGCAAAAAGGGTTTTGTTTTTCGCGCGAGACCCACATGGGTGCGGCGTGGCACGCAAGGTCACGTGGCGCCTACGCGGCGTGATGTGACGTGTGCATTATTTATATATATCGTAAGTATATGGGTTATAGTACATATAAGCATCCGATAGTTCGGATTTAAGCTAACCCTCAAGTCCGTCACATATTATAAACCCGTTTCATTTCTTTTATTTTATCCGTGTTGGGAATAAGTTCCACACGATTTTTAAATAAGCAAGACACGTGGCCAACCGCGGTGCGTCGATTGGATGTGCTTGCGGTCCACCGAATCACGATCGTGCACGTGCTCTAAAAGGAGGAGTTATAACGGTTCGGATTGAATCGCGCGCTACACATCCTGACCATCGGATCGCGATTCAAGGGATGCGATCAAGGCGTTTTTATAACGCATATCAAAGGCTTCATCCGGACGCTCCATCCACGATCCGACGGCTGGGACATTTTTAAAACGGTCCACGATGGACCGTTCCATCGTAACCGTCGATCGTTTCGGATCGACGGTTACGCCCAAATACCTTATAAAAAGACATGTTCTTCCGATTTGTAAAACATTCGAGTTAGAAATCAATCCAATTGATCTTTTTAGACATCTCCCTTCTCAAATCTCTCGATTCCGCATCCACAGAGGGCTTGAAATCAAGATTTGGTTGAGAAATGAAGGAGAAATCGAAGCTTGAACTCCACGATTGCGTTCTTCACATTTTTTACGATTGAAGTGATTAATCGTGTTAATTTGATCGCAATATTGGGTTAGTAGAGTCGGTTTTTGTTTATCTATCATCCATTCACGTTTAATTTCGATTTAGATTAGGATTTAAAGTTTAATTTAGTCTAAATTTTGTTAAAATTGCGATTTACGATCTCGGAATCTTCTCCCCACTTTGATCTTCAATTTCTCCACGAAATCAAGATCAATTTCGATGATTCATGATTCCATGGAAGCGATTTGAAGTTATCTTTCATAATCTACCATTTTCCCCAATTTCTACCATCGATTCATCGTCCGATTTGATCAATTTCAAAAAGATCTTCATAAATTTCCTTATTTCCTTGTGGATTCGACCCTTATTTACCATTATATCCCTCAATTCGAGATATATTCATCAAAATGGTAAGTTTGGAATTATTTTTGACACAAGACCATGTGAAATCGACGACCTCACGGTTTCGTCTCGTCAGAAAACATTTCAAGAATATGTTTTAATTGCTATTGTGGAATCTGCTTAAGTGAAGATCAATTGGGCAAGGTCACATGCTTCTCACATGGGCACCAATAGTTTTGGCAATTTGATTGGTGTTGTTTTTTATCAACGGTCTTGATTGCGCCTAGTGTTTACATCGTGGATGACATGACCCATTTTGTTGTCCAATCCATAATGAAGAGATATGATGACATTAAAAAATTTAGAGACTTTCTTGTCATTTGAATTTCCACTCTCTAGTATTTCACCATGCAACGCATAAAATAAGCAAAGATTGATTCACAATGCCTTGCTGCATTTCTTATGAGAAGACGTAAAGCTATAGGAATGCTTAAAGCCTTGAAGGTGTTGCATATGCTGAAGATTAAGAGAGAACATCTATGTAAATAAGAAGGGAGGGGTGAACTATTTTACTTTCCAGTTTTTCTAAATCCTTTTAATTTTTTATTCCCTAGTTTGAATCATTTACCTCATAACTCTTTTTACACCAAACTTTATCTACTTGGTTTAGGAACTTAATGTCCCCTATGTTCAGTGACCTTTGAGTCAATGCAACTCAAAGGGGTTCATCTTGTATAGTTAATATACTTATAGTGTTCATATTGTGTTACTTGTATAGTTGATCTACTACTAGTGTTACTGAAAGATAATATGTGGCCTATAAGCCAATTACACTTCCATGTATCTTGTTTAAGTTCATTGAAATAAATTTTTTTCATTGTCATTTGTGTGTGATGTTTGCAATGAAGTCCATGAGCATATGCAATGATAAGTGAATTATGTTGAGATCATAATACAATGATCACTAGTCCTTAAACATATGTTCTAAATGTTCATATTCATGAGATATTTGAGAAGGACATCGAATTAACCGGAAAGAAGAGCACTATCTGATCCAACTCATATGATGAGTATGGTTGATCCTATAGCCATCGATGTGGAGACACTAAGTATAGATAGTGAGTTCTCTTTGGAGAAAGAGTTCACTGAATTGATCCATATGAATCCCTAAATGATAATTATATCTAACTGCCAATTGATAACATGCAATCTTAACATGATAAAACATGATTATTAATGCAATTTAAGGCATAAAACATTACATTTATGTGCATGTTATCATACTTTGAGTGCATTTCTATCATTTCATGCAAATTTATGTTATAATCTCAAAATACACTAAATTAGGGTTAATTGTGATAAATTAAGGATAAATGATTTTATAACCTATCTTTACTTGATATTATAAGTGGTTTTTAAAGTTAAATAATAAGAGAAATTATTTTTATAACATTCATTTAAATTTCTAAACTTAAAATCTTAAGGAAATGAGTGTATTTTTGAAATATAAATTAAATCTCTTGTTATTTAAATATTTTGAATTTTTATAATGGTAGATAATTAAATTTCAGATCAAATGAAAGAAATTTGGATTAATTTGGAGTTGTATTTTAAAAGATATGATTTTTATCTAATTTTAGGAATTTTTCTGGATTTTTCTTGATTTTTATGATTTTATTTTCTATTTAAAAACGTTAAAATAAATAAATAAAAAATCACAAAAAAGCGCGCGGGACCCGCGTGGATGCGACGTGGCACGCAAGGCCACGTGGCAGCGCCACGCGGACCCGCGCAGTGCCTACGTGGCACTTATATTTTATTTGATATATTTAGTACATATGTATAAATGGGTTTTCAGCCATCTAGGGAAGGGGTTTTCGACCCTTTAATCCGTCGGGCGTTATAAACCCGACGGATTCCACTAATTTTTCCGTGTGGGACTAAAGTCCCACACACTGTTTTAACTGCAGGGCCACGTGGAGCGAGGAGAGCCGTTGGATCGGGCGGAGCGTAGGATCTCACGCGTTGATCGCGTGGACGAGCGGACCACCGGAGATCATCACGCACGTGATTTAAATTGGAAGTTATAACGGCTACGATTGAAGGCGACGCGGCAGCATCACACGCGCCGATCGGGTAGACACGCGGACCATCGATGGAGATCAAACGCACGTGCTTAAATCCATGCGTTATAACGGCTACGATTTGATCTGGCGAGGAGTATCCTGACTGCTGGATCGCGATCCGACGACGAGAAATGAAGGCGTTTTTAAACGTTTAATCGCGCGGATGATCAAAGCCGTTGATCGAGATCGGACGGTTGGGACTTAACTGAAACGGTCCATCGTGGACCGTTTCATCGTAACCGTCGATCGAAACGATCGGACGGTTACGCCCAAAATCGCTATAAAACGAAGTGTTCTTCGTCGATGTATGTATTCGAGTTGGATTTCAATCAAGTTGACTTATCTAGACACCGATCCTCTCCTTTCTCTCGATTCCATCCTCTCCCTCTCTCAATTCCGCATCCACAGAGGGGTTGAAATCAAGATTTGGTGGAAAATCGAAAGAGAAATCGCAGCTTGAAGCTCTTCGTGACGTTCTTGGCGTTTTCGGTGATTAATCGGCTTAATCACCTCGTTTCGATCGCTAAATGGGTTTAGTGGAAGTGGTTTTTCCTAGATTATCTTCCTATTATCTTTAATTTTCGTTTAGATTAGGTTTTAGATTTCAATTTCATAAATTTTCATTCTAAATCACGATTTTAACGTCCAAAAATTTCTCTCCACTTCAAATTTCGATTTCTCCGCGAAATCAAGTCCAAATTTGATGATTCTTGATTCCGTGGAATCGATTTGAAGTCTTCTTTCTAAAAACACCATTTTCCCTAATTTCTCACCTCAATTCATCATCCAATTTGACCAAATTCCAAAAGATATCTCGAAAATACCTAAATTCCCTGTGGATTCGACCCTTATTTACCATTATACCCCTCAATTCATTCTTAATTCCCCAAATTGGTAAGTTCGGATTAATTTTTGACACGAGACCGTGTGAAATTGATGACCTCGCGGTTTCGTCTCGTCACCAATCAGGTTGATTCATGTCTCGGTTGTGTATATGTTCCTATGAATTGAGATACCAAAGACATCTTATGGATGAATGATCGTATTTTGATCATGACTTACGAATCCCTAGCCACGGGATAGCTAAAACATCATATATTAGATATGACATGAAGTCCACAAAGATGATTGTGTAATCAAGATGGGATCATTCGCCCTCGATATTTAAAGAGATTGACTCAAGGAATGAGATGCGATGAAATCCTTGGCCAAGGTAGTAGGAATATCAAAGAAAGAGTTCTCGATGATTTCCTATGCATATCATTACGAACTTGAGTCATCGATTAGGGTTTGACGGTTGACCATACCCTAAGTCATTCATGAGTCTCGTGCAGATGAAGGATTATACATACAAGGTAATCAACGACGAAAAGGTTCCATAGGAGAGTTCTTATATACTCCATATCTCCTAGAGTACGTGATGTAGCTTGGATCTCAACGGGCTTGCAACGCAACCTGTCGATTGGGTTAAATCAATCTTTGATTATTAATCTATATGTTAATGTAGATAATTAATTTAGGTTGACCAATAAGGTGTTATTTGGTCTATAGAGTTATTAATTAGTGTGATATATGGACCTAGAGGGTCACACACATAAATAAATCCCTTTGGTAAATAAATATATTTCAAATAAATATAGTAAAATGAATTTTAATCTATACCAAATGATTGGATTATATCCCTTTGGTGCTTATACGCATCAAATGTTTGAATCGATAAGTTTCTACTGCAATCAATGATGTGATAGAAAATTTGGAGAGCTTGTTGAGCCTCAGCTCCCAACAGCCCCTTCAGGTGCAATCATTGGTTTGGATGAAGGCAAATTGACACCTTTAAAGATTGGTTATTTAGATTATAAATAGAGCGTTGAAATTTTTTCATATCGTTGCGTGGAGATGAATCACCATCTAATCGTGTTCATCGAATCTTGATCCAATGCTCCATATTGCATCATACATCGCATTGGACTCCATTGAGCACATAAAATCTAGAATGTTATAACTCTTTTGAAGGATGATCAAGATTAATTGCCATTTCTAAAGTAAATTGTAGTCTAATAGGATTGCACCATGTACCTTAATTGAAAATGGAGGGCTCAAATTTAACAATGGCGATTCATATGATCTCACCTAGAAAAACAAAAGAGAATCAATCCCACATTAGAAAAATAGGTAACTCTTTTTAGTGTATATAGTATAAATTGATATAATCAGTTAGCAAATTAGGGCATCTAATCGCATTAATTACTCCCCTGAATCAACACCACGCAAGCACCACCTACATGTCATGTGGAGTAGGCAATGTTGTGTGTCACCATGCAAGCAAGTGCAACCACATCAGCACTTGAAATGGGCCAATTTTTGCAGATTTTAACTAAAAATGAATTAAGAAAAATTCCTTAAAATGAGAAAATTTGATATTTCAAAATTGAAATCCTTTTTAATCCATTTTTTTATGAAATTAGAAATTGAATCATACATCATCCTATGAAATTCTATTTAAAGAATAAGTAGACGATAAAATATTTTACTTTGAAATTCACTTAAAAAGTAAAACTAGATAATGTTAAGGTTTAATTAAAATATTTTTCTCTTAATATTTTATGTAAATCTAAAAAATCTAAAAAATCTAAAAAATCTAAAATATAAAGGAATTTTAAAATTTGAAAACTCAAACTCATGAATTGTGAAAAATTAGCCTTTAAAATAATGCATTTTGAGATGTCTAAGATAATCAACATACAATGATGAAAATATACTCAAGAAATGATAATATGCATCATAAATGTATAAAATTGTGCCTTTAAGTGCACTAATAATCCTATAATTAGAATTGTATATTGAATATTATTACTCTCAAACATGACCAACTTATGATGAGTCATCTAGACAAATATACACCAAATACATCTAACCTAATCTTGTGTCCTTTAATTAGGGATACTAAGTAATGACTATAAAGATATAGGTATAAAATTATATGAGTAATTGATGTGACTATTATTAAACTTTCACATTCTATGTGAGGTTGACCATTGATCCTTGAATGTGGTTGACTTTGACTTTGGAGTTGTCCCTTGAATAAAGACTTGGTCTTGTCTCATGGATAGACTTTAACTTTAGGTGGTTTATAGTTGGCTTCTAGGAGTTGACTGTTAACTTTGAAAAGGTCTACTACCTGGCCTTCAATGGGTATGTTGCTTGAACTTTTATGGGCCTTCGGATTAGCCTTTTAGACTACTTTTAGTGGGCCTGCGATTTGGCCTTTAATGGTTTGACTTTATTTTTCTATTTCATTCCATAATTAATATCTTAAACCAAAAACTTCAAACCATTATTTTTACTTTTGTAAGTAATTAGGAAAATTTTATCTCAATGCTTTTAGGGGTTATATCAAGTCAAATGTTCATAGAAGGTGCAAGGTTTTGAAGATTCAAGACTATTTTAAAAATCTTAATCTCGTACATCATGTAAATTCAATAAAAGTTTAAGTAATGCCTAGTCAAGTCAAATTTGAACTCCAAGAAAGAAATGTATTAATTGATGTTATGAGTTTGAACTTCTTGAGGATCACACCCTAATTTCATTTTCATTATGTTATTTTCAGTTCCTTGAGATTCAGCCATATCTTCTATTATCTTTCTAAACTTACATCATGAATTTTATTTATTTGTTAGGTAAGATCAACAAGTACAATATACTTAGAACTTTTCCTTTATATGAGTATTAAATCTTCCTTGCTACACTCGATAATGTTTGTGAGAGAATCAATCCATAATTACCAAAATAAATTAATTTATTAATGATACCCTAGTTCCCTTGAAACTGCAACATTTTATGAGCCTTATTTTAGGTTGATTTATGTTATTATAAGCAGTACAGTTCATGCAAAAATCTATAAATTCCAAACTCACTATATCACAGAATAAGGGTCCAATCTACATGGAATTCATATCTTGGACAAATATTTCCTTCAAATCAATTAACGAGAAAAAGGTAGGGAAAATATTTGATGAGAAGAAATATTATGAAATTTTATAAATTTATCAACAATGAATTTTTCTAATAAGAAATTTGTCAAGAAACAAGTTAGACACTAGATAACAAAGTGTACATTTATCTAAGTCCATTTTATTAAAAAAAATCTAAATTAATACAAATGAGACTTTGAGGAGCATCTAGAAATAAGAGTCACATACCAGATTACTATATGTTGCACATAGCCAAGTGGTTCATGAAATCTTCTAGACCAACAACAACGAATTTGATACCAAAAACACTCTAAAACATAACTGATAATTTCACTGTTGTTTCATAATTCTAGCCATATCCCTAGTGCAGAGAAGTAGGATGATTGTAATATGATAAAGTAGTTGATATTCTTCACAAATTTCTGCTTGTTGGTTGAAGAAAACTTCTCCACTTATTTGGAAAATTCTACTATGCAAGATTCCTTGATGTGAGGCACAACCGATCTATTTTCTTCATCAAATGGCTACCGTAGTTGATTGAATGTGCCAAGTCAGGGCCAATTTAGGTATTTTACATTGTGTTCGACTTAAAGGTCTTCTTCATTCATAGTTCCAAATCCTTCAATTTGCATTGCTCTAAGTTTTCTCAAGATTGATCCATGCCGAAGTGTTGTCAAATGTTCTTTTCCAAAGTTGCTAACTTTTTACGAAGATCACTTTCTAAGATTGATTTTCCCCAATTTTGCCTTCGCATTTATCCATGAATGAAGTAGTTCCCCCATTGAATTAAGAACTTTTCCCTTACCATTAACATTTTTACTGAATATTTCCTTACCATTGAATATGTTTGATCAAGTAGTACATGTGATTACTTGATCTATGTTTGATTACATTTGACAGCTATCATTTTGTGCAAACAAGTGTCAGTCAAATACTGGATGATTTAAAATAAATAAAACATATATATTTTAGAATCTCTTTGTAGATTCAAGAATCGTCTTCTTTGATTTGAGTCTTCTATTTGGGGATTGTTTGGTACTTTGAAAATACCTTTATAAAATCATGAAAACATTAGTCCTATGCTGAAATATTCCATATGTAATTCAAAATTTCTACTCTATAAAACTTCCTCCTCAAGACGGTCTCCTCGAATGGGCCACCTACTTAATAATCTTGGCATGTGGCCCATTAAGTGGTATTGATTCTTTCCTTCTAATACTAATACTCCTGACAGAAAAAGCAAGAAAATAAAGACAATATATATGTACATATGTGTATATTCATGTATGTATATAAGTAAATATAAACTTTCTTAACAGGGGAGAGGGACATATCCAGAAAAAGTCTATCTTTGTTTTATGTACTGGTCAACGACAGATCTCGCATTCCTCGACTGACTATCTTTGGCACTGTCCATCACTCTAGGCACCTCCGGCTCTGCCCCTATCTCTTGTTGCTTCTTCAATGGGATCCAACATAGTCTAGAGCGAGCTTTAGTCATCTATTCTTCAGTTGGGGCATCGGCATCATCTGGCCCAAGGCTCCATCAGATCTCCATCTCATCAGTCTATGTCACCAATGAGAATTTCTTCTTTGGAATGTCACTCTCTGCTCCAGGGCACTATCAAAGGAATGAGAATTCTAACATGGGTTGATGAATGTTTCCTCGTCCAAATTGAAGCTCCCCCAGCTTATAAAAAAGAATAATTTCCTTGTCTGCTCATTCATGCCATTGTCTCCGATGCCAAAAGTTTTATTTTTAGCTTTCTATGTTCCAAGATGTGTCTGACTTAACCAAATTCCAGCTTGAGGCCCAATAGTTCCTAGCAACTCTCAATCTCTATCTTTTCTCTCTTGTGTAGCCCTGCAAAGGGCCTCCTCCCATAACCCTAACACATACCATAGTCACTCTTCCCATTCTACAATCCCATCTTTCCACATGCTTGGTAGAACGCCAGTTCATCACGAGAAATAATGACAAAGAACCATGGCAACACAGAAGACACCCCACAGTAATGCTACATACAAAACACTCGGGAATCATTCAACCTCCAACCTACAACAAGTACAGGAACTGCAAGACAAGAAGGAACACAACATCAGATTTGATAACTACAACTTTTTCTTAGAGGGAAGTGATCAACTGAATGGTCTCTGAAATGCTAAGCATGATAGAGGATGAATATACAATCCCATCCGAAGAGCAGGCTGTGCTAGATGATTTGAACAGACATTGATGACCTTCTGTGAAGTAAAAAAAATGCTCAACGCATTATAGCTGAAATCCATTTATAACATTTTGTCAATCATGGCCGGGCAATTGGAATTTTTTAAGATGACTTGATGGCCACAGGGGAGGAAGCAATGGTTTAGATCAGTCAATTACCTATGAATTGGCAAAGATTAGACCAACATACCAAAGGATCACTAACATTATAAAAGTACATTTAATAGTGAAGAAAAATCCATTTTACACAAGTTCTATGATGTTGGACTTCCTTAATAAGCTGACTAATATCTCTTGACAAAGATTTCTAACATTCAAGAGAGGTTTCTAATGTTGCTCAGTGCGGAAGAACAGAGTTGAATATCCAGCCTAGACAACATCGCCATTAAAACAAAGCGAGCCACCACTACCTTGCGATCCAAATATTCACAACCACATTGTCCCTCGAGAATTATGTCACAATCACGTTGACACACAGATGGAATGTTGCATGTGTAATTGAGGTGGAGCCATTTACGTGGTGGATGCAAATTGGCCATTAGTAGGACCTGAAGCTTGCTACAGTAGCAAAAGAATGCCGCTGCCACTGCAAAGAAAGGACATCCTCCAAATGAAACTTTCCCATTGGGTGAGGTATAATCACCTCTAAGAGGGCAAACTTGGTGGCATACATGATCTCGATGCTCATGAAGCGTTGGTTAGATAAGGGGGTGCACACGAGGACTGACAGGCAAGGGATATATTACAGCTAGCACTCAAGGATAGAAAGCAATATTGCAAGAGCCAACCTTTCTTAATGTCAGTAAAATAAGAGACCCAGGGTAGAATGATATAGCTTGATATCAATAATTTCTTGAATAATCTGAACCAGCCCTCTATGTGCAACTAGAATATAAGAACAACAATGCGAATGTTTCAGACTTTGTTTTTCTTTCATTAAACAGAATTCCCTCCGAGCATACATAGCTCATATTTAACACATTTTTTCAGTAAATCAAGTTCTACAGAGCTAAATTACAAATTCAAGGAAAGTTATGCTAGATCATGCACTCATGGCTTGAAAATAACATCTTTGACAAGTTTTATAGGTTGTCATGTGATATTTTATTTGACATGGTTATTTACAAGTCATTACAGGCAATTTTATCTTAACTGCAAACCTGGTTGGTAAAAATGTGGTGGCTAACTTGAAGCTCCATTGGCCGTGAATTTTCATTTGTATTCTGCTAACGAATCTTTGCTCTCTTCCACACAATCACTGACCCCTCAGAATCTGATGAGGCCAGTAGATTCTCCCCATGATTCCAAGCAATTCCAATGACAGGAGAAACATGTCCCTTGATGTTCAAGAAAAAAGATAATCGTAATTTATAGACCAAAATATATGAAAAAATATCAAAGGGTTAAGCAGACACCAACCTGCAACTTGTTCACATATGTGAGGGATGGACGTGTCAAATCATAGAAGTATACATTTGAATCCTCGCTCCCACAGACTTTCATCCAACAAGAGTATAGATGGTTAGTATAATTTCTGAAGAATAAAAACAAAGTTAAAGCAAAGTGTCGAGCTGAATGCCAGGATTTTAAATTATGGCCGATATAAGTTAATGGAGACTAAATTCCAGGGCACAATCAATCAATCATTTCTCAGAATAAACAAGCATTTCCTCATCCTCATTGAGGAAATCTTAAAAACCATGAAAATAAATATAACCACTAAACTTTTGGATTTGGTCTAGAGTTCCTCATCCTCATTGAATATGGGACTCCATCTAATTATTTCTACTTGAGCATTTCAAGATTATCAAAAATATTTGTGTAGAAGCATCCCAGAAAAGTTTTTTTCCAGGATAGTCACTAGATTTTGAGGGTAAAAACTACAATTGATCGACCAATCAAAACATAACTGAAGATTCTTCTCTGCATGAGAAATACCATTAATATCAAAGTATACAATGGTATAAAAAGACCAAAAACTGCATACCAATGAATTCACCCTTTTCAAGTGAAAGAAGAGGGCAGAATGATGCATGAAAATTGTGCACATGTGGTGCTAGCTTGAGTGAGCATCGTAAAGTCAAGTAACCTCGTAGTTCATGAGCAACACTGGATCCATGAAGATCTTCAGTAGAAGAGAGTGACAATATTAAGGGACCAAAATTTTTACCTCAAAAAGTAAATGTTGCCATCTTGTGAACAAACGAGCAGCACAGGGCTGTGGGCTAGGAGAGAGAAAGTACGGTACTGGATTGTTGTTATTGGAGATCTGTTTTTGTTGCTCAGATGGCGATGACAGCGGGACAATGAGCCTGTATGTGAAGATATGCTCACAGAGGAGACAGAACCCTGAAATCAAAACAACAAACTTCAGATATAAATGCATCTGAATATTGGACATAAAATGTATATACCTGCGAATCACCAGCAAAGATAAATTGGCCAGTGTGATCATTGTCCATTGCAGTGACTTCACTCTCTAGCAAAGTTTTGTTGACCACCCTTCCTGTGCTAAAATTAATAACCTGAGATCAAAGCAGAAGAGGGGATTGGCATTTCCTATCCATAACGATTTTCAAAGAAAAAATTGGGACAGAAATGTTTAGCCTCCACATGGCCCTTCTAAGGGATACCTAAGTCTTTAAGGGTAAATAGGTTGTGGAATGTGGACACCATGTGTATAGCCCACATAGGGCAGTTGGAAGGGTAGGATGGTGCGGGAGGAGACAGTCACCACCTTTGGACTAGGAAAGAACTGCCCATCTATTCAAGAACAACATACCATATATATCAGGCAGATTATAAAGTAAAAATATCAAAATTCCATGGGACCTCCTGAAGATGAAAATATTTTTAACTCTATTATGTACATTGGAGGTATCACTTGGCCCATCACATCAAAATTAGGACACGTCAAGAAGAGGTTATCAATGGAGAAAGCCAAAGAGAGAGGGAGCCTCTTGAATTCTGGTAAGACTCCAAGAAGATAATGAAAAGATTCTTGAATTGCCTCTAAGTGAAACATTACAGGTTAGGGGCAGGTTGGGGGAAGAAAGTCAAGAACTTGAGGAATGGAACTCCACGGCGCGAGTTTGTTTGAGAGTCCCCACCCACCCACCCAAGCTCTCCAATTCTAGATTCTTGAATTACTTCCAAGTGAAACATTAAGGGGAAGAAGAAGAGGGGAAGAGGGGAGGAGGGGGGGGGGGGGGTGAAGAAGAAAGTCAAGAACTTGAGGAATGACACTCCCAGGCATGAGTTTGTTCGAGAGTCCCCACCCAAGCTCTCCAATTCTGATACGACGTTCTTCACCCCCATCCACAGCGGTACAAGGTCCTTGTTTATAGGCAAGGGTGCCAGCTTACCCTTGACAGATTGTGTCCCCAGTTTCCCGCTCAAACTTCTCGTTAGTTAACCCCTCAACATTAGGCCTAATCCTACTTTCTTCTTCTTCTACTAGTTGAGGAGGGGCCTCTTATCAAATCCCTTCCCACTCGGAGAAACAGGTGGATCAAACCTTTTCATTCCTTGTCTGTTCATCTTATTTTCAAGCTCAAAGGTTTTCTACATGGTTGCCTCAGTTAGAATGGGGTAAATATCAAAGCTAAATAATCCAGCAGTTTATGTGTAATACAATCCTATTTCTCAAATACTCAGCTTTGTACTTTCAAAGTCAACCTCGCCGAATACATAAACACAAGAATTTTTCAATTTCTTGAAAAAAATCCAATAATTTCTTGAAGTCAACATTTCACCATTGATATCATGAAATATTGAAGAGCGGCAGATCAGTCAGAGGATTTTGCAAAGTAGAACATCTCACAAAAGAATTTTTCAAAGAAAAAGGTTTGCTTACATTGATTTCTTTGTTTCCATTGCCAACAGAAAGAAAATTGTTGTTCACCTGCACAACAAGAGAAGTTAAACAAAAAATTGTTCTGGAAACAAACTCAAATGATCAGATATAAAGCAGAAACACACAATACAAGAGAAAGACACAGAAAAAGAGCCGCAGAAACTTTAGTATACTGCTTATTTCATTTATTCTTAATAAGAAAAAACATTGTATGATTAAATGAATATAGCTACATGCTTGTCTCAGAATATGAAATTCATTGAATAGTGACATGCTCTTTTTATCACTCAAATGAGGAGTCATGGTAAGCATAATTGAGACAAGTATGGTGGTGGAGAGGAAACAGTCATTTTAAATGCATGATCAAAGGGACACATTAAGAAGACATGTGCATGCAGATGTGACTCCTTAAGGGGTGTACAGAAGGTTATTAGGGAAGAAGACCTACAGTTTTGAATGTTTGGATGCAGAGAAGGGGACACAACAGAGCTGAAGGCTGCATTCTGTAAGGGAATTTGAGGAGGATCTTCTTCCGATCTCATTGTATGTCTATATCTCTGTGTTGCAGTTCAACGTCAAAGTTCACAAGACCTTGCCAACTGTCCTGAAACGAATCCGGTAAGAGTCTACGTCACTGTGCTACCCAATCCAATGGTTGAGGACCCTCAACCAATGGGTAACAGTTTAATGGCCATCCAGCTCATTTGTGGCCCACTGATTAACCTTCTGGCTGACTAAACCTAGCACTACGGCTCTAAAAATAGACAGAGTCCTCTCGCCAAAGGGAGCGGGAGCATCGAGGAAGACGGCATTGTGGTGGAGAGGGAAGAATCTGGAACTCCTCCAAGATCCTTGGGATCCATCTTTTCTTTTCTCTTTTTTCTGTTCCTGCATTCTATTCAGAGACTTTTTGCCATCAATCACTCATCTCAAAAACATTTTAGCCTTCTGGTAGGATTCAGGATCCAACTAGATTCCTGATTATTCCAGTTTTCTGGAAATAAATTGAAGCTTTGATCCTGATAGTATCAATATCTACATAGATACATAAATTCAAGAGACTTACAAAACTAGTAATGAATCTTAGTATGAGTTATTAGATTGGGGATTTTGAATAGTTGACACTGTCAAGGAAATAGGAGCTAATTGCAGCTGTACCTTTTATTTTCCTAACATTATGTTTGCACTTTTTTCTCATTGCATTTATACCCTACGACAAGAGACCATCGGATTTTTTATTTTTATTTTCGAAATGAGGGAGGGAGGACACCCGAAATGGTGTCCCCTGGTTTCATTGATATAATGACGCAAGGATACATGTCAATCGTTACAGGGGTATAGTTGTGAGGGGCCTGGGCCTCCTCTATTCCAGGAGTAGAGCAAACCCCCTGTGGCATGTTGAATGGCATCGCTGGAGGGAGCTACACCCTTGAAGATGACCTCATTCTTCTGGATCCAGATCGCCCATAGGGTGACGAAAACTCGCCTCCACACCGTCTGCCGTCTGAATGAAATGTATATGAGGGAGCTCCGAAATTCTTCGTATGAAGACGCGACAAGACGAGCAACCCCCGCGGTTCGCCATGCTTCCTGAACCATCGGGCATGTGAAAAACAGATGGGAGCAGTCCTCTACCTCCCCATCACACAGGGGGCAATTCACGACGGCTCCCGGAAACAGGCGATGGCGCATAGCTCTTGTCATTAGATGATGACGTACGACTAGCCGGCCGAAGATTCGGATCTTCAATGGGAGCCATTGCTTCCATATCACTTGGCATCGCTGGACGAGAGAAGCAGCTTCTGGGGACGCCTGCCCTCGAAGGAGGCAATATACCGCCCTAGCCGAAAACCTGGAATGGTGCTATCTCCAGGCATCTTTAATCTCCTCAATCAGTCTCAAGTTGGCAAGGCGAACCTACAAGGCCATGGACTCGGCCAGCCTCTGGTCAGACAACGCCTGGGGTAGGACCAGGGTCTAGGTGCCGGTCCACATTGACCGGATTGTGGCAGTTGTATCCGGGGCTAGTGCGTAGACGCGGGGGAAAGCAGCACCCAGCCGTCCAAGCCCGGACCAGTCATCCTCCCAAAAACGGAATAGTGCCCCATCTCCCAGTTGCAGCCTACAAAAAGGTCGGATGAGCGAGAAAACCCCCCGGAGGCCCGCAAGAAAAGGGGAATCTCCGCGTCGCGGGTTCGCCCACACGCTTCCGTCGAGAGAGTGCTTGTATGCCTTGTGGAGAAGTGTAGACACCATGTTCCTGGGCAGCTCCATCACCCGGATCACCCACTTACTCAACAGTGCCATGTTGGTGTGTTCCACGTGCCGTATGCCAAGGCCACCATGTGCGACGAGCTGACACACCGTAGTCCAAGCAACCAGGGCGCCCCCCGCGTGGCCTTTGTCTAGTGCCAGAAAAAGCTCCACATGGCTCCCTCAAGTCGACATCGCACATGGATTAATGACTGTTAGACCATGCCCTATTTCTCTGTATCTCTATCTCTTTTCCATTTTTCCACTGTTTTTCCAAGTGGACCATTGGTTTAAGTGGCCCATGTGTGTTTTTTTGTCAAGTCCGAGCCGGGCTATCGTGTTTAAGTCAGGCCCAGCCCTCCTTGTTGTACGCTGGTTAAAATCAGCTTGTTTACCAAGTAAAGTGAGAAGTTCAATTGTGTTGTAACCCTAACCCTGGGATATCAGCAGCCGCCATTTCTAGGGCGCAGCAGATGACTTTTTGTGAGAATGACCATTCAAGTGTAATCCAGGAGGTTGAGAAGTTTGTTGGTTTCTGGTTTGGGAATGTGTGAGTTGGAAGGCAAGGAGGGCACGATGGGCCATCCTATTGGTCTCGTTACCCTCTACTTCCGTTGTATGGCTGTTCACCAGTATGGGTGATCTGCTTTCTTACTCAAAAAAAAAAAAGTGTAATGGTCACTTCATCATGTAAAATACCTTTACTTCATGAATAAAATTATCTTCTAAACTAATCTTTCTTCTAAGTGAAATCCTCTACTACAAAGGCAATTCAACCTCTGATCCAGTAGCAGCATCTCCAAATTCCAGCAGACACTAACAGTAGGAGCCATAATTTTTGTTATCCCTTACAGTATTTACCAGACAGACATTGCTGTATCATCTTGTTCAAATATTGCAGATATAGCAGCTGGACAATACAAGGTATGCCAGAAGAAAGAAAGTTAATAAAGCGCAGTTAAAAAGACTGTAAACCATGCAACCTATGAGCATCACAGTAGTGAAATACAACAAGTTGAAATACCTTAAAATCTATAACTATAGAGTGTAGAAATAACTATTTACTGTATTTTGAAATGATATTTCTTTCAATGGTTTCTGATAAACTCTCTAGGGTTTTCTTGGGAGCAAACAACCTCTGCTAGGGTTTCTTAAAGAGAAAGATAGAAAGTCTGTTGAAATAAGAATATCACAAAAAAAGCATGGTGCCCTAGTTAAGTAGGGTCTTACAGGGTTGGGCCTTGCCCATTTTCCATAATAACAGAGACCTATTTGGTGAATGGGTGTTAACACCCATTACTATTAGGCTAACAGATTCACTTAAAGATACAGGGACATAAAAGATACAGGATATGGATATCATCAAACAGAGGGATAACATTCACTTCTAAAAGTTTCAATCAATTGCTTGTATCCATTTCACATTAATGCCAACTTGCTGCATGATTAAATTATCCTAAAAAGACGAATATAACTGATCACTCCACACTAGTCTTATATCTGAATTCAATTATTCAATGTAGAGGGTAAGATATTCAAGCACAATCATCACAGCATAAATGTTTAGATGAAAATTTAGATTTATAAATTTGTACACGATTAAAACTGTAAATTGTGTGCACTAAACATACAAATCACCAAAGCACGAAAAATATCATTTCCACTACCTAATCCCCAAAATTTACCAGAGAAATTGATCCAGGAAAGTAGTTATGTCGCACAGCTACGTTTTTTAATGATTTTTTATTTTTTGATATGGAATAGAATGGAGATGTACTTTAGGTTTCACCTTCTACCAATCAAGTGATGAGAATGTAGAAAGATTTCCATAAAGGTTGCACTTTTAAAAGTACATTTTACCATATCTTACCGGGTGGAAACGAATGCAGAGCTGAGAAGATATTCCATATATCACACGAATGCACAACCCCTTGGATATTTCCCAAACCCGCACAGTTTTGTCCATTGAGGATGAAGCAATGTATTGGTTGTTCGATGAAAAGTCAAAATCTGTCATTTCTTTACCATTAGAGAGCAGAGGTGACAACTGAAGAAAATTCTAAAACAGAATTGTAAAATAAAGTGCTGCAAAAAAATAAAGTGCTCCAAGAGCTTCATTGAAGGTGGCTAACCCTCTTGCTTGAAGCTCTTTGTCAAAGTGGATTTTCGAAGAAGGTCTTCCACATTTGGGAGGAAATACTTCAACTGTTTGGTCATGAGATCCTTCTCTTCCATTTCTCATTCTCTTATGTTTGAAGGGGATATTACCCCTCTGTTTTATGTATATGCCCCTGTCTGTCTTTTTCATCCCTATATCTTTAAGTGAATCGATAAGCTTAATGGTAACAGGTCTTAATAACCGCTAACCAAATAGGCCTCTGTTATTATGTAAAATGGGCGAGGCCCAATATGTGTAAGACCCTAATTAAGTAGGGCACCATTCTTGTTATGAGTAATTTTGAATTCCAGCAATCTCTCTCTTTCTCTCCAATAAACCAAAGCAGAGGTCCCAAGAACCTCTAGAAAGAGTCTATCATGGTATCAGAGCCACCTTCCCCCAAGTTGGTACCTTGGAGCTGAAAATAAGACTGATGCTCACTAAATATAACATCAGCAGACAAAATATTTTTTTCCTGGGATTATAACACACATCCTTTAGAGTCATATAGTAGTCAAGAAACACACAGTTGGTAGCTCTAGGATCTGAGTTTCCTAGGGGTTTGTTTCTGTACATGGAGATAAGCAACACACCTGAAAATCTTGGGTTCCAAGTTTGTTTGCAGTTTCACCTATGTATATACACCTCAGACATTTTCTCCAATGGGCTCTTGTGGAGTAATGCTTTCATTGGTAGACGGTTAATGAGATAAGAAGCTGCCAAAATAGCCTCTACCCAGCATTGTTTTGGAACTTGATTATGAAATAATAAGCTTGAGCTGTTTCAACAACATGCCCTATATTTATTTTAGCCAATCTATTCTGCTGAGGAGTTTACACACATGAGTACTCATGGATGTTACCTTTTCTTTATAGAACAAACGTATTCATCACAAAATGAAAGTAATCCTTGGCATTATCAAACTAGAATGGTCTAATTTAGTCCTAAATGGAGTATTGACCACTTCTATTGATACTTGAATAGTTTTTGAAACCTCTAATTTATTTTTCAGCAAGTAGACCCATGTGAAATGAGTACAATTATCAATAAATATTAGAAAGCAAAGAAAGCTGTAAGTATATCCTTTAAGCAAAGAAATCTGTAATTACTAAGTGAATTATAACAATCATTAGCCTTTAAACAAAAATTTTAAAAATTCCCATTGGAGAGATATTTGAGGAAGACATCGAATTATTCGGAAAGCACATTATTATCTGATTTGACTCATGTGATAAGTATGGTTAATCCTATAGTTATCAATATGAAGACATCACTGATGAATAGTGAGTGATTTTTAGAGAAAGAGTTTACTGAATTGATCGTATGAATCTCTGAATATATTATACCTAACTGTCAATGATGTTGGTTCATTTCATGATTGTGTACATGGTCTTTAGACTTGCAAAACCAAAAACATCTTGTAGATAGATGACAATATTATGATTATAACTTATGACTTATGAATACCTCGTTACAGGAGCTCCAAAATATCAAATATTAGATACAACATGAATTCCTGAATGATGATTATATAGGTAAGATAAGAAAGTCTACCTCAATATAAAAAGAGATTACTTTAATGAATGAGATAAAATGAAATCCTTGGCCAAGATAGTAGAAATATCGAAGGTATTTTCAATGATTTATTCCATGTATCAATGTTAACTTGAGTGACCAAGTACGGTTTGATAGTTGACTGTACCTTAAGTTATTTATCAATATCACAGAATTACCTAATGATAACAAGGTACTATATGAGAGTTCATATATCCTTTATATCACTTAAAGCACATGGTGTAACTTAGTTCCCAACAAGTTGACAATTCGACTTGTTGATTAAGTTAAATCGATCTTTAATTAACTAATCTATATAGTGATATAAGTAATTGATAAAGTTGATTAACAAACTTCATTAGGTCTATAGAATTGCTAACTAACTAGATAAATAGGCCTAGAGAGTTAGACAAATTATATCTATAAATGTTAGTAGACATAAATATAATTTTATGAGTTTTATGAAAAGTTCATACACCCAAAATTTAAATAAGAGAAAAATGATAAGTTAGGGTGCCCATACAAGCCTTATGAAAACTTTTCACTTTCTTCTCTTCCTCTCTTGGTGAAGAGCATTAAAGAGGAGATCCAACTATTTGACAATCATGTGGATATCGCTAAAGACTTGACACTTGAACAACTTTAAAACCTCCTTCAGAGAACCTTATAAGTATAACTTTAAATCTATACTAATTGATAGGATCATCGATTTATGGCGCATTGGCGTTTTGGATATTCAATCTAATATATTTCACTACATTCAATGTTTTGATCGAAATTTTGAGAGCCTATCAAGATTACTTGTAGTAGGTACAAAATAAAATTTTCCTAATCATCTCTCTTCTTAGATCAGCCTTGATTGAAACCAAATTGACGGTCGAGGGTAGTCTGTGGAAATGTTTTACAGTCATTCTTACCATCTGATTTTCCATCATTCTTCTTTAAGAAGAAAGCAGTTGAATCACTTCATCAAGACGAAGGAAGCAGATTCAAAGGAGATTCTTCTTTGATAATCAGTTGAATGGATTCATCAAGAGAAGGAATGATTGCAACATGTAATTTCAAATGTGGGATTGAGTTTCATAAAATAGGCATATTATCATTCTTTGACTGTGTAAATCTGCTCCTCAACAAGGGATTCTTTGCTGGGCAGTAATGATCAATCTGCTGCCAAATTCCCTTTAGTGCATTTGCATACTCCACCACAGACTTATCACCTTGAACAAGCATTTTGCCTTTGTCAAATAAGTGGTATACTTCCCAATCACAATTGGTTTGTGTACACCTCTTTTGGAGTGTGCCCCAAAGTTCTTTAACATAGTTCACAAATATGTGCTCTTCATGAACTTCCAAAGACATAGTGATGATAAGCCAAGTATAGACCATGCATTCAGCATACCATGGCTTATACCTTGGAATTTGCCGTCCAGATTTTCATCTAGAAGATGGTCACCCAAGTTACAACCAACGATATTCATCTTCATGAACTGAGACCATGCATGAAAGATTCTTACCAGTGATCTTCAAGGCCTCAAGAATAGGAGGTAGGTTGATAAGCATGTACTCTTTCTCACTAGACAAAACTGGGGAGATGTAGTGGAGATGTGGAATCATCCTTCTCACATGCCATATCCTCTTGCAAAAGTACTTTGTAACTACCTACCTCAATGTCTTTGCAAAGGATATGCAGGAAAAACTCCAGAAAACGAGTTCTGGAGATCAACCACCAGCATAGAGTACAAGGAGTCCACCACGAGGCCCTAGCTGTAGCAGAACTCAAGATCTGGTTGGAGAAGGGTTTTAAGAAGGAAGATTAATCTACTAAATCATACTAGGCCAGATATTGCCTTTGCTGTTAGAAAGTCAATACATGCATGATCCTAGAGAAATCCATCTACAATCTGCACACAAAGCACTTGGGCCTAATTGAAAGGAACAATAGGACATGTGTTGCTTTATAAATGACAAAACAATGCACAGTTGGAGATATTCACTGATGCTGATTTTGCGGGTTGTATAGTTGATAGGCAATTAACTTCTGGTTATTACATATTTATTGGTGGCAAGCCGAAAAAAAAACAACATGTACTGGCCAGGTCGAGGGCTGAAGCAGAACTGCAACTTTAGGTCATGGAATTTGCAAAGGCTTATGGGTAAGTAGAGTTCTGAAAGAATTATGTTTGAGACATTATGGGGCAATTCAAGTCAACTGCGACAATAAATCTTTAATCACCATCTTGAACAACCATTCATCGTGACAAGACGAAACCTATCAAGATGGACTGGCATTTTCTCAAGGAAAAGATCAACAAAGGAATTATTTACCCAATACGTATATGTTCAGAAGACTGAGTAGCTGATGTCTTCAGCAAGGGACAACTAGGACCAACACTCAGAAGTTAACATTCAATCTCGGCATGAACAACATCCACACCAAGCTTGAGGGGAGGTGTTAGAAAGGGATGTTACCCTTCTGCTTGACGTATACACTGCTCACTGTCTTTTATATCCATGTATCTTTAATTGAATCTGTTAGCCTAATGGTAATGGGTCTTAATACGTGTTAACCAAATAGGCCTCTGTTATTATGTAATATGGGCAATACCCTACTTAAGTAGGCACCATTCTTGTTAACAGGTATTAGCCTAATGTTCAGCAGTCTCCCTGTCTTTTTCTCCAAGAAACCCGAGCAGAATCTATCATCTTGCATCTGGCACACCAAGTCTGGGGCATGGGCATGAAATCCCTCCATCTCAACGAGCAATCAGAGTTGTTTCCAATGCAGTAAGTAGATGGGAATGAGACGCATGTCTTCCATTTTCTTGACCAGATCAATGGCATTCCCATGTTGTCCATGGTTTGGAACCAAAAAAATAATGACTGTTTAAGCCAAGAAATCTCTCTCCAGAATTTCCAGGTGATGCCAATGCAGCAATCATATACGTAACATCTCTCTGCACAGCAGCATCTTTTACCAGATGTAAGACTCATCTTCCTGCTCTTCCAAGATCTCTATGCTTTAATGCCATCTTAAACTCGATACACCAGAGGATGGAGAGAGAGAAAGGCAATGGGGGCGAAGAGCCCCCATCGCCCCATAAACTATCGCAAAAGAGTTCATACCATTCAATCATGCCTTAGCCTTAAATAGGCTTAGAGGAAGAAATTTTTAGAAGAAAGTCCTCAGATAAGTTGATACGATCAAAAACTCCCTCTTCTAATATCAACCCACACAGTAGATCTGATAATGTCAATTTAGTGCAAGACATAAATTTAATTAGTGATAGCTCAAGAGCTAAATATTAGATCATAAAAAAAGACTCCTAAAACACATACATATCAATTAATTTATCATAAGAACCAAACCTCTAATATCTTTTGAATGTCCTTGAAGCTGCACAAGTACTGAAGGAGTTCCAGAAACACGACATACTGTCAAGCTTCCATCAGACGCTCCATATGCAAGCAGATCAGAACTCATGTGACCAAACTTTATAATTGTAACTACACAACAATAGCCCCATTTATTAACTTTACAATGATGTCATTACAGACAATGAACATTTTTAATGTATTAAAAATTAAATTGAAAAAATACAAAACCTGAAGCTTTGCAGCTATCAAAAATACAATGCATCCCAACAAAAGAGTATCCAGGCTCAATGGAAGGAATATGTTCTTTGAAGTCTGTTGCATTTGAGCTGAAACTTGGACCAGGACCTAGGTCAAAATTGACTCCTTGTAAATCCTGTCATTTTAGAATAATATGGTATTCGTACAACTTTAGTATGATAAGAATATGAAGAATATGATTTAGGGGATTCATTCATACCCTGCTTGAGTTCAAGGTCTCAATGTCAAAGAGAATTGACTGTGAACCAGTGGATGAAGCCCAACGTCCACTATGAGAAACCAGAAATTGGAAAGGAATTTGTGAGAATTTTATGTAGTCAATAGGAAGTTTCCTCTGTTGAAATATTCAGATCAAAAACAAAGATTTAGAACTTCAAAATTATGGTGAGGCTATAGAAATTCTTATATTTACTCACAATAGTTACGTGCAAGTGCCCTAATTTTACTGAAGAGGCAAATTTAGACTGCAAACATTTATTTATCAAAAACCAAAAGACTGAAATCAATGAGGTACCACCACTAATCTCAGGGGCCAGGCTGTTTGTAATCAACTAAATTAGAGGGGTATGCAAGGAAAGGATGGGACCTGATCAGCAGAGAAAACTCAAGGCACTGCATTTATAAATATTCCCTAACCCTAACTCGTGGCCCCCTCCTCAAACCACTTCCTATCCTTAAGTTAACGACCATCACTATCTCTCTCTACATTTCTCTATCTCTCGTCTATCTCTATCACTATTTCCCTCTCTCTTGCTCTCTAGCTCCCTCCTGCCCCCCTTTCCATCCCTCCTCATCCACACCCCCGCTCCCCTTCACACAGAACTTTCTTTAGCTGGGACCAGTTTCACATCATTCAGACAGAAATTGAGTAACATCTTTGTACATTCCAGTTTGTCTGTATCTGAAGTATCATCATCATTTTTTACAGATTTCAAAGATGTCCTTTAATTTTATTGTGCTCTTCAGCTTAACTGTGAAGCATTGACTAAATTTTATTTGTTCATGGTTTACATAAGAACACTGAACATTAATCGCCATCATCATGAGCATAAATAACATCACGATATCCATCATATGCACCACGTCTCTCTAATGTTCAAAGCATAACATCATTGGGCATTAAATTTTGAATAATGTGAGAGTCGTTCGTGCCTTCAAATGTACAAATGTATAGGGCACATAACAAAGCAGCCTTCTAAATTTGAGGCTAATTGCATCAAAGTTGCAGCATATGCTATAAAGAGAAATAATAGAGTTACTGAATCACATTATTCAGCTTCATCACTAACATTAAAAACATTAGAATGTAGAGGCCTTAATAGCATCAAAGTTGCATCATGATCAAACATGATGTTCGACAGGGAGGGGAGACAGACAGAGGCCTTAATAGCAATTGTAGAGAAAAATATCAAGCTTGATTGGAACTGAATCAAGCAGGATTATTAGAATGCTGAGAAAATTTGGGCTGATGGAGACTGATTATACCATCAAGTAGTTGTTGACTTGCACGCATAATTTACTTTTTCATATTTAATAATTTTCTCGATGGAGGTTTCTACTATTGCACATTAGTCTCTGTTTCTTATTGCGCATCAAGATCATTTTTTAAATTGAAATTGAAATTTAATGCATTGATTTCTATTGACTTCTTTCACCTCTCACCTGCTGTCCAGAAAATATTTAGAGAAGTATAAGGTGAATTCAAGGGATTAGATCAAGGCACTTTGAAAAGGAAGTTAGATGAACAGAAAATTGCACGAGGGAGAATTTGATCTCAAACCTGTGTCCAGGAGTGCTCGATTGGCTTCCCTGATTCCTGGGCCGATGGATGAAATTCCGATATGCCACGTATCCTCTGCCATTGCATTTCCATTCCTACAGAATCCAAATTTCCAGCCTTTCAAAAAAATAATCCAAATTTCCAGAAGCAATTGACGAATCAGCATTCTCTATCATTATTTTGGTACTTCTTGGAGATGGAAAAAAACTTGTTATAGTCGGTTTCTTACCCAATCCCTTAAAGACTTACACCCCCAAATAAAGGAGGCTAACCGTTGTCTAGCGGGACTCGGATCAGGTAGATCCTACTTATAACATGGAGACCAGGACGCGTGAACAGCATTCGAACTGAATCTTGGAATGAGCGGGAAAGGTAAACCAATGGCAACCTATAAACAGATGGGATCAGCCAAGAAGTTGTAAGTGGAAGGGGAGAGCGGGTCACTCTTGAACTGATCCTGAGGAGGAGCTCATTGGTGCCAGCTGAGGAGAACCTATTTCATGCTATCCAAACCATTAACTGGTTTGATTCCTTGTGACTATTTGATTCCATTGATAATAGTTCAAGAATACGGTTTTTTATTGCTTGATACGACTAGAGCATATCAGTTTCCTAGCAGTTCAGGGCCTTTGATGAATTAAACAAACAAGTATATCAATTTTGTACGTAAGAATCATCGCCATTTTTAAAATAATACAAATCTAGGCTAGGCCAAGTAGATAGACTGAAGAAAAAATGTTAGATGGAATTCAGCATTCCCAATCCTTGTTTATTTATTTGATATGGAAAAAAACTTTAACAGTTTGTTTCCAAGCACACCAAGATATTTAATGAATTAGATTATCAGTTATATTAATTCATACACAAAAGCTATCTGCTTCTAAAAAATAATATAATCAAGGCTACGGCAAGAAGAGAGAACGAAGAAAAAGTTATTCCGTCCAATAATAGAACTATAAGTCTTTTGACTGGGAAAAATACGTTTTATAGTTTGTTTCCTGGAAATTCAAAAGATGAAATGAATTAAATTAAAAATTTTATCAATTTCATACACAATTGTCATCTGCCGAAGAAAAGTTGCTCCATCCAAAAAGAATAATCACCCTGGCTTTCGTCGCTGTAAGAAGAAACTACCTTCCTACGATCTATAGCAGCCGGAAGAAGCTCGGATTTGCGATAGATCAGCAAGCGACGCAACCCAACGTAGTCCCCAAGATCGGAGGCCGCGCCTTCTTCGTTGCCAGAAGCCTTCATGGACGGAGGCTGAAGCAAACAGCAAACAAATTCCCTCGGATCTGGATTCTGAATGCATTTTCTTCTAAGTTCATTCCCCTCTTCTTCTGTTGTGTTCTCCTCCATCTCCGGCTCTTCCATCTGTCCGAGTTATTGATCTGTAAACCATGAAGGACATATATACGGAAATCATTTCCCTACCGCTCTTCAAGGTCAACGTTTTGACCTGCTTTAATTCGGAAAAGTAGTCCAAAATGATCAAATGAAATGAATTTTAAGATATCCCAAATGATGAAATGAAATGGATTTCACGTTACTTTTTATTCCAATCTTCTTATTTCCATAAAATTTGAGAGAAATTCAATTCAAGTATAATGTTTTGAAAATAGAAAACTCAACCTCCTTCAAAAGACTTTTGACATAGAAAATCCTATAAAGTTGTCAAGTGTGTTGTATCCAAAACACATAGAAAATCCTGTGTGTGCTATATCAGAACTTGTATTGTTCTGATGTTCTAAGTATGTTGTATCCAAGAACATCAGAACAATACAAGTTTGTCAAGTGATGACACATTCATGATAATATCATGCTAGTGCATGAACTAGCACAATCCTTTTACTATGATATTTGCGGTTACAATGTTATCATAAAACTTGATATGAAAAAACCCTATGACAAGATTGAGGTGAAGATCCTTACCAAAAGTCCTTCAACACTTTGGATTTGATGGTGACTTCATCGACTTAGCCAGTGTATGTGTTCACGAGAATCGTTTATCCCTATTGGTGAACGGTAATTATACCCTTTCACGGCCACACGAAATGTGAGGCCTACTTTGAGGAGGCCCTTTATCCCCTACCCTCTTAGTTGAAGAGGTTCTTGTTCGGTTTTGAGGTTGATAAGCCTTCTAAATTTTCAATCAAAACATCGAATGCAACAGAATGTATTGAATTGACCATTCAAAACACTAAGCTACTAAAAGCACATGATCCTATCATCTAGTATGTATGATAAAACATACTTACAAAGTTCTCTTGGAGGAGTTCTTGAAGCTATTCAAGTGTCTAGCCCTTAGAGGCATCCACATGGTCTTCAGATGGTTGGATCTCCTCTTCAAATCTCTTTGAAAAAGAGAGAAAGAGAAGAAAGAAGAGAATTCCTACAAGGCTTGCATGGGCACCTTAGGTTGTTGTCGTTCTCCCCCTATTTATAGATATTTGGTATATAAAATTTTCATAAAAACCGTCATAATTATGTTTATATCTTCTAACATCAATAGACCTCATGTGTGTGACCCTCTAAGTTCATATATCTCACTACATTATAACTATAGACCCAATAACACCTTATTTCTTAACCTTTATTAATTATCCACATCAACATATAAATTAATTAATCAAGGATTGATTTAACCCAATCGATAAGTTAAGTTATCAACTTGTTGGGTGCCAAGCTATATCATATGCTCGAGGAGATATAGAGTATATAACAAGTCCCTAATGGAACTTTTCTATCATCGATTACATGTATGTATAATCTTTCATCCACACGAGACTCGTAAATGACTTAGGGTATGGTCAACTGTCAAATCCTAATCGGTCACTCAAGTTAGTACAATGTATGGAGAAAATTATTGGGGACTCTTTCTCTGATATTTCTACTACCTTGGCCAAAGATTTCTTTGCATCTCATTTTTTGAGTCAATCTCTTCAAATATGAAGGGTAGATAATCCCATCTTGACCAAAAAATCATTTTCGAGTACTTCATGTTATGTCTAATATATGTCGTTTTAAAGATCCTTTGGCTAGGGATTCATTTGTCATAATCAAAACACAGTCATCCATCCACAAGATGTTTCTGGTGTCTCGAGTTAAAGGATCGGACACATAACTATGACCTGAATCAACATGATTAACAATTAGGTATAATACTATTCAAGGATTTATACAGATCAATTTAGTGAACTCTTTCTCCAAATAACACCCACTATCTATTATTAGTGTCTCCATGCTGATGGCCATAGGATCAGTCATACTCATCCTATGAGTCGGTGACGAAATGTCTCCATGTATTCATTAAAAACACATGAATGCATGTCAAAAAAATTACCAAACTCACTAATTTAAAGTTTTAATCAATAGTTAATTAGTATAATGATGAATAAGGGTCAAATCTATAGAGAAATAGGGAATGTTTAGGTGTTCTTCAAATTTGCTCAAATCGGATGATGAATAGAGGTGAGAAATTAGGGTTTTAGTAAATTTGGGGAAAAAAGGCTCCAAGTTGAATCCAGGAATCAAAAATATCTGAATTTAGATTAGTATTCCTGAAAAAATCAAGGAATGAAATCTAGATAAAAAATTTGATCACGAAGAGAGAGAAAAACAGATAAAATTTATAAAAATTTGACTAATCTATTATTCAAAATTGAAGTCTAATGTTATAGAAAGAAATACTAAGGAGAAGACACATAATCTAACCTAAAATCGTGCTTGAAATGATCTAATTCATCGCCGAATCAAGGTTTTTCATCATGCATTTTGAAAAACAAAAATCGAGGGTTCAAGAGCCAAATTCTCCCAATTCTCTTGATGAAATCTCACTTTCAAACACTCTTTAGACGCGTAAATAATTCTTGAAACGGAAGAAAGCAGGAGATTCAAGGATTAAGATGTCTAAAAAGTTCAATTACTCAAAACATCCAAGGTTTTTTGTCAGAGAGAGAGTATAAATAGAGTTGAAATGGGGCGTGGATGTTCCATCATCTCTTCATCTTCGATCAATGGCTATCATTAATCCTTTGGAGATGAATCTCTGTCGTTAAGTCATGGCTGTTAGATTCTCGATGAAGTGTCCAGATTACGTTACGTCATTGCTTGAAGAACAATTATCACGTAGCCATTACCGTTCAATCTTCATCAAATGCTTGAAATAATGGCACGCGTCCCAGGAGTCCATCAAGCGCATTTAATCTCAACCGTTATAACTCACATGAATGTTTGAGATTAAAACATTTTCAAAATATGAATCATCCCCTAGTCAAAGTGCGTCTCGCACCCTTTCGAGTAAGTGAAAATCAAGGGCTAAGATTAAATCATTTCCTTTCGCGCAAATTAAACGCTTCTAAGCGCTCCACATCACCTACATAAAAGAAAATAGAAACATAGTCACACGTGACAAAAATATCAGTATCTATCGTGTAGAAATAGAGGAGCACAATAACGTGTTAGCTTATATAATTAAAAAGGATACTTAACCCATTATTATACAAACATATATATACACTTGCGTGCGCCACATGGCACGTGCATACATTGCCACGCAAGCACACTGGCACCTCATTTGGCAGCCCAACGCGATAAATAAAAAGTAATTTTTATTATTTTAAATATGAATAAGTTCAAAATGAATATACAATTTTGAAAAATTTTAGAAAATTTCTAGAAAAATCCCCAAAAATTAAAAAATTCATAACTTTGAAAATGTAACTCTTTTTTAATATATTTATTTTCTTTGACCAAACATTAAATTATCTATCATTCTAAATTCAAATTTAATAAAGAATAAGAGAATAAATTTTTATCTAAAAAATGTAGTCATTTCTTTGGAAAATATAGCTAGGAAAATAAATGAGCGTATATAAAAATATTTTCTCTTATTATTTTTAATTATTAATTTGAATTAATAATCATGTACTTATTAATATAAATTATATTTTATCAGTTGGATCAAATAATATTATTCTTTACAGATAATTCGATGTCCTTCTTGAATATCCCACAAATAGGAATGTTTAGAACATGCTTAAAGAATAGTGATCATCGTATTGTGATATCATCCTAATTTATCTAGTCAGTCTATAGAATCATGGACTTCATTTAAAACATCACAAAAAAATAAAAATGAATAAATTTGCATTTCAATAAACATAAACAAGACACATTGAAGTGTGATTGGCTTATAGGCCACATAATATCTATCATGAGAGACAATAAGAATATGATTGGGAGGTAATGCTAATTCATGAATAGAATAGTAGATTGCATTGGCAAAGGCAGCAAGGCAAGTGTATGTAGTGAGATAGAGTAGACTTTAAGGTAGAGAAGACTTTAAGGCAAGGAAATAGTCATGGGGTCATAGAAGGGGCTACCATTGGGGCTATGAAGCAAAAAGTGCATTGGTCGTAGCGAGAGCTTTGAAAGTGCATAGGTGGTTATTCATTGGAAAAGTACTAGCAAGGTGAGTAGGACAAACTTGTTATAGACGAGATGGAATTAGACAGATACAACAAGAAACATAATGTCATGCGTTGATAGATTTTGGTGCCATGGGGCTTTCTAGATGTGCCCCTTGACGAGACCCTATTAAGCCTCGAATAAGGCCATGCTATGATCAAACTGATGGATATTATATGGACTACAAGTTAATCATACTTTCATCTTTCATTTATATTCTTTGAAATGAATTTTTATTCATTGTCATTCTTTCGTAATATTTGTAATGAAGTCTATGAGCATATGCAATGACTGAGAGAATTGTGATGAGATCATAATATAGTGATCAATGGTCTTTAAACATGTGTTCTAAATATTTTCATTTGTGGGATAGTCAAGAAAGACATCAAATTATCTAAAAAGAATAACATTGTATGATTAAACTCATGTGATGAGTATAGTTGATCTTGTAGCCATCAATGTAGAGACACGAAGGATAGATAGTGGGCGCTCTTTGGAGAAAGAGTTAACTGAATTGATCTGTATGAATCCTTGAATGGTAATTATACCTAATTGTCAATCAGGTTGATTCATGTCATGGTTATGTATGTGGTCCTTTGACTTGAGACACCAAAGACATCTTATGGATGGATGATTGTGTTTTGATTATGACCTATGAATCCCTAGCCATGGGATATCTAAAATGTCATATATTGAATACGACATGAAGTCCTCGAAGGTGATTGAGTGATTGAGATGGGATCATCCACCCTCAGTATAAGAGGACATCAAATCAATGAATAAGATGCAGTGAAATCATTGGCCAAGGTAGTGGAAATAATAGAGAAGTTGTTCTCGATGATTTCCTACTCATATCAATACAAAATTGAGTGATTGATCAGGGTTTCTCAATTAACCATATCATAACTCATTCACGAGTCTCCGGTAGACGAAGGATTATACGTACATGGTAACTAATGACTGATAACATGTAATTTATACTATTAATTATATGATTATAATGTAAATTAAGGCATAAGCCATTACATTTCTTATGCATGTTATCATGCTTTGTGTGAATATCTATAATTCTATGAAATTTAAAGTTATAATATCAAATTACACTATTTTTAGGGATAATAAAAAACAACTTTTACAGATATTTGAGATTAGATTATTCCTATTTTATATATGAGAATATAATTGAGTTTTAATGTCAAGTAATAAAAGAAAATGTTTTTATATATATTTATTTATTTTTCTAGTTTTATTTTAAAAAAGAAATGAGTATATTTTTTAGATGGAAATTTATTCTATTGTTATTTATTAAAATTGACTTTTTAGGATGATAGATCATTTAATTTCTGATCAAACAAAAAATGGATTAAAAATGAGCGTATTTTTTAGATGGAAATTTATTCTATTGTTATTTATTAAAATTGACTTTTTAGAATGATAGATCATTTAATTTACGATCAAACAAAAAATGGATTAAAAATGAGTTTTATTAAAGTTTTATAATTTTTAGATATTTTTCTAAAATTATTTTAAAATTTTATGAATTTTTCAAAATTAAATGAATTGAAAATATTAAAAAAATGGATATTTTAAGTGCATGCTGACGAGATGAATTTGCGAGGTCATTGAATACACGCGAAGACGTGTCAAAATAAGTTCCAAAATCACCAATCTTGAGAAATAATCTTGAATTAGATAGTTTATTGGTAAATAAGGGTCGAATCCAAGGAGAATTAAGGTATTTTCGAGGTACTATTTCAATTTGATCAAATCGGATGATGAATTGACGTGAGAAATTATGGAATTTGATAAATTTATAAAGATAACTTCAAAAAAAAATCCATGGAATAAAAAATCGCTCGATTTGGATCAAGATTCTTGGAGAAATCAAGAAGTGAAAAATCACGAAGAATTTTTTAACGCAAAGAGAGAGAAAACCAAAATATAATCTAAAATTAACCTAATCTACGATTTGAAATCTAATGTTATAGGAAGAAATATTATGATGAAAACACAAATTTTAACTCGAGATAGCGCTCGAAAATGATCCAATTGATCGCCGCATCAAAGGCTTTTTATTCCGCGATTTTGAAGATGATTGTTGGCATTCAAGAAACAATTTCTCTATATTCTCTCCACAAAATCTCACTTTCAAACACTCCTTGGATGAGGAAATTGATCTAGAAGATGAAGAAAGTAAGAGATTCAAGGATGGGATGTCTAAAACAATTTGATTACTCGAAACACCCCTGAATGGTTTATATCGTCAAAGAACATGTGTATTTATAGGCAGATTTGGGCGTGGCCGTTGGATTTAGCTCTACATCTTGAATCAACGGCTAAGATAAAACACTTGCATGTGAATCGTTGTCATTAAGTCATGTATGTTCGCTCGAAGATGGAGTGCTCAGATTTTGCCACGTCACGCGTGAAGAAGAATCATCCAACAGTCGCACCTGATCCATTAGATTTCAATTTCAGCCGTACAATCCAATCGCGTCCATCTTATCGTGAATCGACGTTTGAGATGACGCCACACATGCACTGAAGTCTATCGAGCACACTTAATCTCAACCCTTATAACTCCTCAGATGAACGACTAAGATTAAATCATTTTAAAACACATCGTTGCCCAATGAGAGTGTGTTGTGTACTCCCCTCACTTAAGTGAAGATCGACAATCGCGATTAAACTACCACATCAATTTGTTCCATCAGGGGGGCCCTTTAGTAAAAAACAATAACCCCCCTCTTTCTCTCGAGTCTGGCGCAAGAACATTTTGGGGAAAGGGGTCCCTTTCGCCGCCTCCCTCGTACGTGGGGTTTTTGGGCCCCACCTCCAAGTGAGAGCTCCCCTCCCACATTGAACGTGGTGTGGGCCCCCATCTGCCACGCACGCACTGCCCCCAACCCCCAAAATATGAGGGGGAAAATGGGGGGGGGGGAATTTTGGTGGGGTCCACCAACCAATGTTGCTTCCGCTTGCGATTTCTAGTGGTTGTGCCAGAGGTGTCAAACGTGAGTAGAGATGGTAGTGGAAGTGCTTTGGCAGCCCGGTGGCGATGCTCTAGCCACGTGGTAGCGCTCCGGCAAACCAGAGGCGGCGGATCTCTGGCGATCTCATCTTTTTATGATCATCCAAATTTCAAATGATCATATCTTTCTCATTTATCATCCATTTTGGACGTTCATGGGCTCGTTAGAAATCTCTCAACAATTAGAACCTAGCTTTGATGACACTCATATATTTTGAGGTCAATTAGCCTTCCAAATTTTTTATCAAAACATCAAATGCAATGTAATACGTTAAATCAAATATCCAAGAACTAAGGATCATATCATCTAGTATGCATGAGAAACATACTTTTAGGGTTCCCTTGAAGGAGTTCATGCATCTGTTCAAGTGTCTAGCCTCTAGTAATATCCACACAAGTCTTCTGGATAGTTGGATTTCCTCTTCAAAGCTCTTCATTAAGAGAGAAAGCAAAGAAAGGAGATAAGTCGCAAGGCTTGCATGGGCACCTTGAGTTGTGATTGCTCTCCTCCTGTTTATAGACATTTGGTCTATAGATTTTTTTATAAAAACCCTAATAATTATGTCTATATCTATCAACATCTATAGACCTTATGTATGTGACCCTCTAGTTCCATATATCTCTCTAGTTTAATAACTCTGTAGACTCAATAAAATTTTATTGGTCAACCTTGATTAATTATTTATATCAACATATAGATTAATGAATCAATGATTGATTTAACCCAATTGATAGGTTGAGTTGCTAGCCCGTTGGTGCCAAGCTACACCACGTACTCTAAGAGATATAGAGTATGTAAGAACTCACTTACAGAACCTTTCCGTCATCGGTTACCATGTATGTATAATTCTTCGTCTGCACGAGGCTCATGAATGACTTAAGGTATGGTCAATTGTCAAACACTAATCGGTCACCTAAGTTAGTACTAATGCGTGCAGGAAATCATCAAGAACTCTTTCTCTACTATTTTCATTGCCTTGGCCATGGATTTCATTACATCTCATTTCTTGAGTCAATCTCCTCAAATAACGAGGGCGGATGATATCATCTTTATCACACAATCATCTTCGTTGACTTTATGTCGTATCCAATATATGAAATTTTAGATATCCCGTGGCTAGGGATTCTTAAGTCATAATCAAAACATGATCATCCATCCACAAGATATCTTTGGTGTCTCAAGTCAAAGGATCACATACGCAACTGTGACATGAATCAACTTGATTATCAGTTAGGTATAATACTACACAGGGACTTGTATGGATTAATTTAGTAAACTCTTTCTCTAAAAAGCACCTACAATCTATCCTAAGTGTCTCTGCACATATAGCTATAGGATCAACCATACTCTTCATATCAATCAAATAAGATTGTGATGTTCTTTCTAGATAATTTGATGTCCTTCTTAAATATCCCACAAATATGAATATTTATGACATATATTTAAAAACTAGTGATCATTATGTTATGATCTCATCATTATTACTTAGTCATTACATATACTCATGGACTTAATTCCAAACATCACACAAGAATGACAATGAATAAATTTCATTTAATGAACATAAATGATATACATAAAAGTATGATTGGCTTATAGGCCACATAATATCCATCAACCCCCACCAAATTGTGTCATTTTTATATTTCATCAGGCATCACAAGTGCTACTTTGGAATGGTTGTTCTTAGATGGCAATGTCATCGTCACCTACAAGAGGGCACACTTGACTTTGAGGAGCATTGAAGCTCTTTGTCATCGTGAGGTGCTAACTTCATGCCAACAATGAGAGGTGGTATGACGCCATACCCTACATCTAACAACCTCCCCATGAGGAGAGCTCCCTCAATGAGATCAGAAATTTGGCATTTGCACAATGGGACATTAGATAGGGATAGATAATTTTTTTTGCTGAATTTTATAATTTGTAATAATTGTATGATTTTGTGAATATATATAGATATATATATTATAATGATGCCAATGAACTTAAAAGAAAATTTAAAAAACTTTGAAGAAAATTTAAAGTAGAGTCACAAAGGCCATAACTAATTGAAAGTCAACTTCTTCACTGAAAACTAGATGTCCATTTGTAGGATCAAATTACAAAATTGGTAGAAAAATGATTTGTAGTTTAAAAGAGATGAAATTTTTAAGGTTTAAATTTTTCCTTTTTTTAGGAATTTTTAAAAGGAAAATTATAAAAATATAAACTCAAAGTCGAACTAGTCCTACATTCTATTTTTGTAAGCCTAGAAATATTTGTGATATCTAATTTGTAAGGTTTGAACTTTTGATATATTGAAAAAAATTGGAAGAAATATGATATATATGTTAGCAGACATGAATTACATACTGTTCAACAGTCTTTTTGAAATGTAATGAATTTTTTAGGAATTTTTCAGAAAGAGATAAATTTTATAATTTCTGAATTTTTTTGAATTTTTAGATATTTTTTGAATTCTTTTGGAATGATTATGGATTTTTATGTTTTTACAAGGGAAATGAATTTTCTAGGAGATAATTTCTATGGTTTTACTCGTTAATTTTTTAAATAATTTTTGTCTTTTTGAGAAAATTTTCACATTTTTTTCTTATAAATTATGTTGATTTTAATTAATCACTTTAATTTTTAGTGAGCTTGATATTTTTTGAAGTTTTTTTGGAATTTTTGGGGATTATTATAGATTTTTTATAATATTTTTACTAGAGAAGTGAATTTTCTAAGATTTGATGATTTTTTTTTATTTTTAGGAATTTTCAAAAGTGAAATCAATATTATAGGGTCAAGTGATTTTTCATATTTGTTGGGACCTTTTTGCATTTGACTAAGTATTTAATTTTTTAGGATTTTCTAGAAAGACAAATAAAAAAAAAGGTGCCACTTGCAGCTACTAGCTTGTCAATCATGGCACATGGCATGTAGCTTGTGAGCCAACAAGGCATGCATACCCATCCAACATGAACGTGGTCAATGCGTGCACAAAATTTTGTTAGTTAATGATTGATTGTAGGGGCTAATAGAGATTTAAGGGACATTTTCCCAAATGACTTTTCCACTATTAATTTATAGCATTAAGAATTCATATATTTTCCACTATTGGACTATTTTTACAATGATATCCAACGTCATTTTGTTGAGATACAAGGCTTGATGAGCCCTCAAATCCAATTGCTTAATTTAAATGCTACAATAAAATATTAGCATTAAGGATTTAGAATATAAAGCATTATGGACCGATGATCTTGTCATCTAGTTAAGATTGGAATCAACACTTAAAAGGTTTCTTGAAGGAGCTCCTTGAAGTTGTTTGAATGTCTAACTTCTGAAGATATCCATGCATTCTCTAGGTAGTCAAATCTCTGCTTGCACCTACTCTTCAACTCCATTAAGATATTCTTCGCATATAGGCAACAGAGGAAAAGAAGAGAGGGTGGGCAGTCACTGAGGCTTGCATGGGTGCCCCTAGGTGTGGGTGCCCACCCCCTATTTATAGACCCTAGTTTTTTGAGACTTTCAAAAGGACCCCTATAAGATGTCTATATCCACCAATGTCCATTGAACTTATGTGTACGACCCTTTAGGCTTATATATATAGCTAGTTAATAGCTACATTGAATTAACAACACTTATTGCTCGACCATATGAATTAACTATATCAGCATGTAAATTAACATAATAGATAAGTTAAACCTCGTAACTAGACTCTAAGAAAATTTCAAAAGTCTAAGTAAATAAAAAAAATTATTCTTTTAAAACTATGTGTTGGAAGGAAAAAAAATGCCCCCTAGGTGCCAATCTACTCCACATGCTCTAGAAGATATGGGCTGTATAAGAACTCCCATTTTGATTATTTACTTTTATCAAATTTCATGTACATATAAATAATCCTTCATTTGTGGATAGACTCGTAAATGACTAGGGTATAGTCCATTGTCAAACCCTAATCAATTATTATAGATAGTGTTGATTTATGAAGGAAATGACTGAGGATACCTTATATCATATTCACTACCTTGCCCAAGGATTTAACTACATCTCATTCCTCAAGTCAATCTCCTCAAAAATTAAGGGCAAATGATTTCACCTAGACAACTCAATCACCTTCAAGGACTTGGTATCCAATCTAAGAAATTTTGGATATTTCATGATTTGGTATTCACGGGTCATAGTCAAAACATGTTCAACCTTTCACATAGATATCGTTGGTGTCTTAGATCTAAAGATGACTTACTGCGACATGAATCGACATGATCAATCACTAAGTATAATACAATTAAGGGATTCATAAAAATCAATTCAATGAACTCTTTCTCTAAAAAACTCTCACTATATATCCTTGGTATCTCCATGATAACATGCAATCTTAACACACAAAAACATGATTATTAATGTAAATTAAGGCATAAAACATTTTATTTTTATGCATGTTATCATACTTTGAGTGTATTTCTATCATTTCATGCAATTTAAAATTATAATATCAAAATGCACTAATTTACGGATAATTATGCATAATTAAGAATATATTTTAGAAGAGATTATTCTCATCTAAATTTGAGATTATAATTAAGTTTTAATGTTAAATAATAAGAGAAAATGTTTATATACACTCATTTATTTTTCAAAGTTTTATTTTTCAAGAAGAATTGAGTGTATTTTTGAAATAATAATTTATTCTCTTATTATTTAAATATTTTGACTTTTTATAATGATAGATAATTGAATTTTTGATCCAATGAAAAAAATTGGATTAATTTAGAGTTGTATTTTGAAATTTATGAATTTTCTAATTTTAGGGATTTTTCCAGAATTTTTCTAAATTTTTCTTGAATTTAATTTGATTTATTTTGAATTAAAATGAATAAAAATATATTTTGTTATCGCGTGATGATGTGGCATATGACATGGCATGAATAAAAATAGTGGTGCCATGTGACGATCTACGAGACCTCCACGCGTTGCACAAGTGTACATGTGTGCATATGTGCGAGTGCACGTGTATGCGCATGTGCGCACGTGTGTGTGCATATGTGAATAAGGGGGGAGCATCTTGTTGAGGATATAAGCTAACTCCTTATTTACGCACTACCTATATATGCGTGTATTCTTTTAATTTTTTTGCCACAGGGGACTATTTGTTTTTGTTTATACGTGCAGGTGACGTAGCAACATGCGAAGCGTCCGATCGAGCGTTGAATTGAAACCGTTGATCATCACTTAAGTGAAGGGGTACGCGACGCTTTTTGATTGGACGAAGATTCGTATTTCAGAAGGTTTAAATCTCAGCCGTTTAATCAAGGGAGTTATAATGGTTGAGATTTAACACATCCGATAAACTTCTGTGGACACGTGGAGACATCGCAGACGTCTAAAGAAGATCGAACGGCAGGTGTTACACGACGACTCAACTTCACGCGATCACGTGGCTTCATCTGAGCGCTCCATCTGCAATCCAACGGACATGACTTAACCGTAACAATTCGCACTCATGCATTTAATCTGGACCGTTGATCGAAGATTAAGCGCCCCATCGGACGGTTACGCCCAAAATCACTATAAATTGAGATGTTCTTCGACATTTTCATGTATTCTTGGATGATTTTCGCTCAAATGATCTATTTAAACACTTTAATCCTTGAATCTCTTTCTTTCAATCGCTTCTAGGCTCATTTTCACATCCACGAAGTGGTTGAAAGTAAGATTTCGTCGATTGATTATGGGAGAATTTGCCTCTTGAACACTGACAATCGTTTTCGAAATCATGGAATGAAAAGCCTTGAATCCGGCGATTAATTGGATCATTTCAATCATTATCTCAGGTTAGATTACGTGTTTTCCTCCTAATCTTTTATCATGTATCATTAATTTGAAATTTAGAATAATTAATTTAGTTAATTTCATCTTTAATTTTGTATTTTTTGTTAAATCGCATTCGAAAATTTCTCTCTAATTTCGATCATTAATTTCTCCGCGAATACTGATCCAGATCGAGTGATTTGATCGAATTTCAAAATATCTCTCAAAAATCCCTTATTTCTCTGTGGATTCGACCCTTATTTACCAATATACTATTCAATTATTGATTAAATCATAAAATTGGTGAGTTTGGATTTATTTTTGACATGAATCAGTGTGCAATTAACGACCGCATAGATTCGTTTCTGTCACTCCACACCATTGGCCTCGAGCTCAACCTTACTCATCACATGGCTTATATGATATGGTGTTATTCTTGTCAGATATTTTTATGTACTTCTCAAGTATCCTTCAAATAAGACTACTTAGAACATGTGTTTAAAAGACCAGTTATCTATGTATTATGTGATGAAACTTGAGTATGCATAGTGATTCATCAGTGTAATCAGATGTATAAAATTGAATTAAACTCGTACCTGGATTCACATGATGAATCTTCATCGTAGAAGATTTTTGTAGAGGAGAATAGCCTTCTTGAATATCCCCAAGATAACCTCCTGATCTCTAGAAGAGATGGGATTCTTTCTAGAGGGTTATAAGCACCAGGTTATCCAAGTGGACTGTGACCTCCTATTTAGAGAGAATGAGGAGAGTTTAAGCTTCTAATCGATCATTAGTAAGCCCATTAATGACTAATGACATATTTAATTGCCTCTACACATATATTAACCTCCACACACATAAATGAATGTCTTAATCCCCACATTAAACATAATTGAATCATTTAATGGGATTAAACGGTAGCTAATCCACAATAACACATAACTATGTCCATTTAATAGAGATTAGACCTGACATTATGATCTTATAATTTATTCACCTATTTACTAAATATATATATAGAATTTATTGCAAGCATCACCCAAGAATGATAATAAATAAATTTTCATTTCAATGAACATAAATGAGACATGGAAGTGCGATTGGCTTTTAGCCCGCAAAATATCCATCAATCTATCATCATATTTATATCACCCAACGACGTCTATCAATGTCTTAGTTATTCCATCATCCATCATTTATCTAATATTTGGCATCCCATTTCATCATCTAGACACCTCGATGATTGATACTAGAGGTATGGATGATGAACATATTGATGGGATCTGAGGTTGATAACTTTCCGAAATTTTGATCAAAACATCAAATGCAGTGGAATTCATTGAATCGGATATTCAAAACATCGAGGCACCAAGAACAGATGATCTTATCATCTAACATGTATGAGAAAACATACTTACAGGTTTCCTTGAAGGAGTTCTTGAAGCTATTCAAGTGTCTAGCCTCTAACGGTATCCACACGGTCTCCGAATGGTTGGATCTCCGCTTCAAAGCTCTTCATCAAGAGAGAACGAGAAGAAAGGAGAGAATTCGCACAAGGCTTGCATGGGCACCTTCAGTTGTGGTCATTCTCCCCCTATTTATAGACATTTGGTACGAGGTTTTTCATAAAAAACCCTCATAATTATGTCTATATCCATCAACATCCATAAGCCTTATGTGTGTGACCCTGTAGGTCCATATATCTCACTAGTTAATAACTCTATAGACCAAATAACACCTTATTAGTCAAACTTAATTAATTATTTACATCCACGTATAGATTAATTAATCAGGGATTGATTTAACCCAATCGATAGGTTAAGTTGCCAACTCGTTGGGTGCCAAGCTACACCACGTACACTAGAAGATATGGAGTATGTAAGAACTCAATTATGGAACCTTCCTGTCATCGATTACCACGTATATATAATCCTTCATCCAAATTAGACTCATCAGTGACTTAGGGTATGGTCAACTGTCAAACCCTAATCGGTCACTGAAATTAGTACTGATGGGTGTAGAAATCATTGGGAACTCCTTCTCCGATATTTCTAATACCTTAGCTAGGGATTTCATCGCATCTCATTCCTTGAGTCAATCTCCTCAAATACCGAGGGTGGATGATCCCATCTTGATCACACAATCATCTTCGTCGACTTCATGTCATATCCAATATATGTCGTTTTAGATATCCCGTGGCTAGGGATTCGTAAGTCATAATCAAAACGCGATCATCCATTCACAAGATGTCTTTGGTGTCTCAAGTCAAAGGACCACATACACAACCATGACATGAATAAACTTGATTGACAATTAGGTATAATACCATTAAGGGATTCATACGGATCAATTCAGTGAACTCTTTCTCCAAAAAGCACCCACTATCTATCCATAATGTATCCACACCGATGGCTATAGGATTAGTCATACTCATCATATGAGTTGGATAAGATAGTACTATTCTTTCCGGATAATCGATGTCCCTCTCGAATATCCCATGAATAGGAATGTTTATAACATATCTTTAAAAGCTAGTGATCACTATATTATGATCTTATCATAATTCACTTAGTCATTGCACATGCTCATGGACTTTATTGCAAACATCACACAAGAATTACAATGAATAAATTTCATTTCAATGAACATAAACAAGATACATGAAAGTGTGATTGGCTGATAGGCCATATAATATCCATCACATATGACACAAGGGCAACCATTATGCCTAGTTGTTCAAGACAATAAATAATTTTACATAAAAGACTTGTTCTTGGATTGTAGCATTTATAAATAATACACGTTTAAGTAAATGGTTAGGAGACATTTGTAGTCATGTGTCATTTACTTCAAGCAAAGAATACCATGAATTGGGTATGCAATACTAGAGCAAATTTTTGGGATACACAAAGAAAAAGGAAATGAGTACCTCATGCCCACGAGTGGAAGAGAATATTATCTCTATAGGAAGGCCAAGATCACATTTTCCCAGGGGTCAGACATAGTTTCACATATTCATCGTGAAATAGTGGCTATAAATGAGGATGGAAAGTTTTTTGGAGAAGGAAATGTCCTAAAAAAGAGAAAGGAATATTTAAATAATGTCTTAAATGATGTTTGGGCTAATGCTCATTTACCATATTGTTCCCAAAAATAATATGAAAAATTATTGATATTAAAAAATGCTCATATTGAGGGAACTTCTTTAGAGAGGCATTTCAACCACCGTACCCCACATATCATCCACATCATCTCCATAAGAAGAGATACTCGAGGAGAGTTGAACAACTTTTGAAAATACATCATCTAGAGTGAGAATAAAGAGGGCACCAAATACTTGGCCATGAATCTTCAAAGCCAACCTTGACGGTTAATGATGTATCCAAACAACAAATGAAAGTTTCTCACAATGAGCTCATCTCTTATAGATTGTAATTTGGTTTAATTTTATCATGCATTCATTTCATCAATTTGAAGCTTAGACACCTTTTAATAGGCCTTAAATATCTATGGAATTTTATTTCGATTCCATATCTATGCATTCATGATGGATTGAGCTCACTTGATGCATCATGACAATATAAGATGACAAAAATGCTCAATGGATCAGCTCCATTCAATAGATTGCAACTGATAAACCAAAAACATGTCAAAGAGACAATCAATACTTGTTTTGTTTGGCGTTTATTGTTAGTTTGTCGACTTTATCGACTTTGGTTAATTAAATCACATAAGAAAAGGTTTTTTTAATAACATTCATTTTATACATGCAAATATATAATTCTTAAGTATCTTTAATATATAATTCATGTCATTGTGATGTATGCTATTGTGTTCTAATTGTATTTTATGAATCCCGTGCCATTTGGCTCAAGTTCACAAAATTTACTTTTGTTGGCTAATTTTATTCAATAAATGAGTTTGACCTTGTTCAAGATTGATTATCTTGTTTATTAGCCTATTTTATGGATAATTTGAAATTTATTGAGTTTTATTTTCAAAGACATTCTAGTAATGTTTGTAAAAAAACCTTTTTATCATCTCTATAATTTGAAAATTTAATCACATAGAAGTACAAAATATTGAATTCATGAAGAAAATGTGGTGAAAAAAAATATTTATAGTTTTAAGATATTGATTTTCTAATTTCTAGGGTTTTTCTATAAATTTTGAGGATCTTTTGAATTTTTTACTTATTTTATTTATTTATGTATTTTTGGGTAATTTAAATGAGAGAATTTACCCTATCCATGGTTGTCACATGATAATATACAATATACACTTATAATTATAGGATTATTGTTCCACTTAAAATCATAATTTACATGTTGATGATGCATGTTATAATGTCTTGAGATTATTTTTATCATTTTATTTAAGTTATCTCAAAAATCTCATTGTGTATATTTTTGAAGGCTTGTTTTGCACAACTCACGAGTTTGAATTTTTTAAGTTTAAAATCATTTCTTATTAGCCTAATTTTATTTGAATTTTTGTATATTTATATAAAAATAATAAGAGAAAAATATTTTAAATAAGCCATGAAGTTATCTACGTTTGCTTTTAAGCAAATTCATAAATTTAAGAGTTAAATGTTTTATTTGCTTGTTATTTCTTAAAAATAAATCACATAGGAGGATCAATTATTTAATTTTTGATTTAATGAATAAAATAAATTAAAAATGAGTTATATTTTGAAATATTTAAAATGCTTATTTTTTTGAGTTTTTTAAATTTGTTGAATTTAATTGAATCTATTGTAGTTAAAATCAACAAAAATGAGGCCCACTTCATGGCAAATCGTAAACTCCCCTATCCTATCTCTCTCTCATCTTTCCTTCCTCACTCCTATGAACCATTCTCTGTCTAGACCTCTGAGGTGAAACTAGGAAGTGATCATCTAACCATAATGGTTAATTCTAGGTCGATCGATTGATTAACTAAGGATGATCCTGATCGTATGGATGGGAATCAATCACTTCAACAATCTAATTGAAGTATCAGATCATTTTGATCATGGTGGATCCTTGGTCGATAGATCAATTCTATCTATTATGCAAGGATGATCCTGATTGTATCGACGGTAGTGGATCACTTCGACGATGTGATTTAAGTAGTGATCGAAGGCCATAGATCAGATCTACGATCAGATCGTTGGTCTGATCAAAGTAGTCGTCGATGACCTGCTACAACGTGTTACGCACGTCATGTCACGCTTGGCTTTATTTTTGGAATTCCCGATCTACCTCAATCCATTAATTCGCGTAAAATGGGGTAATTTCTATTCTCGGCTCTTGTCGGTTGACTTGGGCGCCCCGCGTTTAAACGCACGCGTGAAACTCGCTTCTTACCGGCAGCCGCGGCCCCACGTCGCGAGCGCGCTTTCAAATTTTAATCGGACGCCGGCACGTGATCTTCACGAGCTCTGATTGGTCTTCGGGGGTCCTACCGCCGCCACGTGACAGTACAGTCGGTTACTTCGTCCGCACCACTCCCACTGCACTCCTCCACGCGCCAGTCCAAAATCTGGAGTCCAACAGAAACAGGGACTTTTGCTGCAAATATTCAAATTTGTGATCTCTCTCCAGTTTCCAGCATTTCTCCGGGGCTGATTTTTTAATTTTCCTCCCACTACACGTCTCGGCAGATCAGCCCGCAGCTCAAATCCAGCAAAAATAGGGACTTTTTTGTAAATCTGTAAATCCTCGATGTTCCCGCATCTGGGTATTTCTTTTCTAATTTGGTTCCCCCCACTGACATCTATCTCCACACATCCGTCCAACACATAAATAGGGATTTTTCTGTAAATATGTAAATCCGTTTCTCCCGCATTTCGCGTGGATTACTCTTTTTCTTTCCCTCCAACAACTGTCACTACGTCTCGACAAAACACAGACCAGTCCGAGACCTCAAATCCAAAAGAAACAGGGACTTTTCTGTAAATCTACAAATCCTTGATCTACTATTTCCAGTTTCCCGCATTTCTACGGGTTACTTGCTCCTTCTTCAGTTTCCCTCCAACATTCCTGAACTCTAGGGATACGTCACTGTCTAGAGAGAGAAAGATGCGGCCACGACCGGAGCTCGCGTTCTCGACTCTCTTGCTGTTTCTCCTCCCTCTGATCTCGCAATGCGCGGTCACCTACGACGGCAAGTCGCTGATCATCAATGGCCAGAGAAGGATTCTCTTCTCCGGCGCCATACATTACCCCAGAAGCACTCCCGATGTACGATTTCTCTCTTTCTCTCACTCTCCTAACATTCGGTTTCTGACGTGGAACGCGCAGATGTGGAGAGGACTGGTGCAGAAAGCCAAGGACGGAGGTTTAGACGCGGTGGAAACTTACGTTTTCTGGGATGGTCACGAGCCTTCTCCTGGCAATGTACTACTATCATCCTCTTCTATCTCTCTTATTTTCTCTCTTTTATGTTACTTGCTGTTTAATTTACTACAATGCAGGTTACGTTGGAGTGTTTTATCATGTTTTTTATGAGAATTTTAGGTTATTTGAATTGTACGTGTGTTTGTGGCAGTATAACTTCGAGGGGAGATATAATTTGGTGAGATTCGTGAAGACGGTTCAGGATGCGGGTCTCTACGTTATTCTCCGAGTCGGGCCGTATGTCTGCGCCGAGTGGAATTTTGGGTACTCTCCTCAGATCTCTCTCTATCTCTTTCTCTCCACCTCTCTCTCTACCTTTTGCTGCTTCTTTTTTCCATTTATTCGGCCGACATTTTTACCGAATACTTATCTGTTTAACTCTTCTTTTTCTTTCAGCTTTCTCCCTCTCTCTACTTTTTGCTTCTTTTTCTTTTAATTGAAGCAAGAGATTGCGTAGATATGACGGAATATTTTTTGACCAACTTCCATTTTCTGATTTTCTGCTATCACTCCCGCCTTTTTCCAGATACCTGCGTAATTTTTGCATCTTATTTCTTTACGTGAAGCAAGGAGGATTAGATGGAGATCATTAAATATCCGCCATTTTTCGTTGAAATTTGTTCATTTGTTTTTATCTCTCCTCGCCTCCGATCAGATCTCTCTCTCTCTGTGTGCCCCCTCTCTCTATTTTTTACTACTTTCTGTTACGTGAAGCAAGGGACTGATTCTTTCTAATAAGCGAAGCAAAGACTTGGGTTGAAATCCTTCGTTATTTTCTTTTACCCACATTATCAGTAACTATTTTGCTTTTACCACTTGTTAACCTCTTCCAGATTTGTCCATTTCTTTCTCTCTCTCAGTACACACACACACACATATTTATTTTACTTTTTACTCCTTTCTCTTGAATGAAGCTAGGTATGTGGAGATAATTCAATATTTTCTTTTTTCCGGCATTTCCGTCCAATATCTTTCTGTCATCTTCTTTATCTTCTTTCAGACTTCTCTCTCTACAGTTTTACGTATTCTCTCTTCTCTCATTAATTCAGTATATCCCTCTCTACCATCTTCATCTAGCACTTTCCTTCCAGGGGCCTCCCTGTCTGGCTTAAGTATGTGCCTGGAATCAGCTTCAGGACTGATAATGAACCCTTCAAGGTCCACTACTTTCATTAGATTTTTAAGAATGGCTTTTTTGGCAATTAAAATTGAATTTTAGATACTTTTAATCTCCAGGCCGCAATGGAAGGTTTTGTAAGTAAAATTGTTAACATGATGAAGGATGAGTCTTTGTTCGAATCCGAAGGTGGCCCTATCATTCTAGCTCAGGCAAGTTCTTGAGATCATCCTATCGTCCAATTGTTTCGTTGTATTTTTAAATAAAGACGCAGGAAATGTAGATCGCTTAAGAGAAAAGGGGGTAGCTAGAGATTGTCAAATATTTAGGCAGATACAATAAAGAATGTAAAAAAGATTTTATTTTCCAGATTGAGAATGAATATGGGCCAGAGAGCAGATCGCTTGGAAATGCAGGCCATTCTTACATGAATTGGGCTGCCAAAATGGCTGTTGGACTTCAAACTGGCGTTCCATGGAGCATGTGCAAGGAAGATGATGCCCCAGATCCAGTGGTTAGTTTTTTAAGTTTAATCAATTGTAATCAATAATAATTTAGTGATGTTTAAACATAATTTTTGACATTGAAGCATGAATTGTCTGATTTTTACTCTATTCTATTGCTTGGAAATGAAATTGTTTTCAAAATTGATGATTTCTTGCGCTCGTTAATGAAACAGATAAACACGTGCAATGGGTTCTACTGTGATAGTTTTGTTCCGAACAAGCCATACAAGCCCATGCTATGGTCTGAAGCCTGGACTGGCTGGTAAGCTCATTTTGAAGAGGAGAGAGAGAGAGAGAGAGAGAGAGAGAGCAAAAAAAGTAGCAGAAAAAGGGGGAAAAGATCTTTTGTATCCATGGGGGAGGGGCCCTCCATTGAACCACCAAGATTGGGTAGGATATTTGTGATAGATATTATGTGGCCTGCAAGTCAATCACACTTTCATTTTTCATTTATATTCATTAAAATGAACTTTTATGCATTGCCACTTGTGTGGTGTTTACAATGAAAGACCCTCATGATATAGAGAAAGATAATAATGGCAGCCTGGCAAAGAGAGATAATAACATCTGCGTGGCATAATAACTCCCCAATCACTTGAGAAATCTATATCCAGCTCATTATGCTAACACTTTCCTCTCTGCTTGCAATCTAAGGTTCACTGAGTTTGGTGGCTCAGTGAAGAAGAGGCCTGTCGAGGATTTGGCTTTTGCAGTTGCTAGGTTTGTGCAAATGGGTGGATCATTGGTTAACTATTACATGGTCAGCGCCCTTCTTCAGTAATTGGGTTCCTGATTTCCCTTGTTTCAGATAATTCATGTATTTGTTTCTTATCCTAATGAGCTTTGATATGTATTCAATCAGTACCATGGAGGAACCAACTTTGGGCGAACAGGTGGAGGTCCCTTCATCACAACAAGCTATGACTATGATGCACCAATTGATGAGTTTGGTTAGTTTCATCTCTATATATCTATCATTTATCCACCCATTTCTCTCTCTCTTTATTTTATACTCTGCATCTTGGGCAGGCATTGTTAGAGAACCCAAATATGGGCACCTGAAAGAGCTACATCGGGCCATAAAAATGTGTGAACCCGCTTTAATTTCATCAAAACCATCTGTGCAATCACTAGGGAACTATCAGCAGGTCAAGAACCAAATTTTATTATGGATTTATCAATCATCATTCCTTTTGAAGCTCATGTGCAACTAACCTTATGTTTATATATGATTAATCCTACCAGGCTCATGTCTTCTCTTCTCAAAATGGAGTGTGCGCTGCCTTTCTCTCCAATTTTGACAGTAATGCTACCTCAAGAGTTTTGTTCAACAATATGCACTACGCTCTTCCCCCCTGGTCAATCAGTGTTCTTCCTGACTGCCGGAATGTAGTTTTTAATACAGCAAGAGTAAGATTTTCTTACAACTTTACTTCTTTATACATTTCTCTCAAAATTAGGGCTAAAATAGTGAGAAATCTATGCAAATTCAACGGCTGAGATTCTGCTAGGGCTTTGGAATATACCCATCACTTTAAAATTATTTTTTCGAATACACGAGGAGTATCATTGTTTCTCCTCTTGAACCTTTCATTTCAGCTCCTCAATTACATGTTGTTTTGAAATTTAGAAAATCATTGTGTCAGCTGCTGAAAATCTGTTAGGCTTGGTGATTCCCATTGGTTCAAGATAGTTGATGTTACTTTATCGCATCAAGCATTTTACTTATGTCATAACTGAAGCCATTTATATCCATTCAAATATGCATTTCTCGGATTCCCTATGGATTCAGCTGTTGAATTCTCTCAGGGGTTAGTTCCCATGATCTTGACTGTTGTTTACAAAACTATAAGATCATCTCTCTGCTTCAGCCTTTTATCTTCAGCTCGTAATCCTGCACTAAAGTAATTTAAAACATTATTGGATTTCGCTGTTGAAAACCTGTTAGGTTTGCCCTCCCATTGTCGTTGACCCTTTTATTCCGCAATTCAGCAATTGTATGATTATCTCACCTCAACCATCTATAGATCGTACCTCAAAAATGTTTACTGTTAGACTTTGTCAAATCGTTGGGTTCAGATGCTGAAAATCAATTCAAAGTCAGTTTTTGACTTATTTTAGTCAATTCTCAGGTTGGAGTTCAGACGTCTAAAATGGATATGTTAGAAACTAGGAAATTATCATTATCGTGGGAAAAATATGATGAAGAAGTGGAGTCAACAGTTGATAACTTCCTGTTCACTACGGTTGGCCTCCTGGAGCAGATTAATGTCACAAGGGACAGAACCGACTATTTATGGTACATCACAAGGTTAGACTGTAATAGAATTATTCTCCTTGAATTAATATGTGAATTCTCGTGGCCATTAGTTTGACTGAATATGATTTGTTGGATTTCTAGTGTTGACATCAAATCGTCAGAGTCTTTTCTCAGAGGGGGAAAGCTCCCTGTTCTCTCTATAGAGTCTGCCGGGCATGCCTTGCATGTCTTTGTCAATGGGCAGCTTTCTGGTGCGTTTGATCGTTCTCTTTGACTTTATCAACATGCTGAGAGTTGACTTTATTGCAACAGGATCTGCTCATGGGACCCGGCAGAACAAGCGTTTCACGTACAGTGGGGAAGTCAACCTTCGAGCAGGGTCAAACCGGATTGCTCTCCTCAGTGTAGCCATGGGACTTCCCGTGAGAAGTCTTAATGCATTTCTTTCACTTTACCTATAACAGATAGAATGAGCAATTATTTAATTGGGTAGTGAGTGACAATATATACTCTCTCTCTCCTCCCTGTACAGAACGTTGGATCTCACTATGAGACATGGAATACTGGAGTTGTGGGGCCTGTTGGTCTTCATGGACTAGATGAAGGAAGAAGAGATCTTACCTGGCAGCAATGGTCCTACGAGGTTGTTGACGCTCTTTTGTATTTATTTTGATTATCTGATAAATTAATATCGAAATACTATTCCGTTTTTATCAGATCGGGCTGAAAGGGGAGGCAATGAACCTCAACTCTCTCGAAGGAGCCTCATCTGTGGAATGGATGACAGGTTCATTAATGGGTCAGAGTAAGCAGCCATTGACGTGGTACAAGGTGAGAAGCGAACACAGTAAAGGTTGAATTATTACAGTTGGATATCAATAAAAATTTTTCTTTTGCAGGCCTATTTTGATGCTCCAGGAGGAGATGAACCACTTGCACTGGATATGGGCAGTATGGGAAAGGGTCAGATTTGGGTCAATGGGCAGAGCGTTGGAAGATACTGGACAGCCATTGCATCAGATGGCAACTGCAATGGTTGCAACTACAGAGGGACTTATCGTCCCATCAAATGCCAGGCTGGCTGTGGCGAGCCAACACAGCGATGGTAAGGAGTTGAACATGTCTTCCTTCTTTTGGATTCTCTTTCTTTGTCACTTTATGGGTTTTGGATTTCTGTCGTTAGCAGTTGACTGTATTTTTCTTCTTGGAACCCCTGTATCCATCCTATTAAGGGTTTTAGGGCTTTGGTGATGGGGGTTTAACTTTGTCTTCTTTATATCACTTTGAATCGCATTTTTTTTCTGGAATATCGTTTTTTCCTCTAGATCAGTGTTTTCGATCTCGGGGTCTCAGGTTTCCGGGCTTTATTAGTTTGAGGGTTTCAGTGTTAAGAAGTTGACTTTTTCTTTCGTCTTTGCTGTCTACCTCTCTGTCCTATTATTTGTACTACTGAGATATCATCTTAATTTTCAGAAAAGGTTTGAGGGTTTTGGTGTAATAGGTGTTTACTGTTCGGTCTTTAGTGTTTATTGTTTTATTTTAGGGCTTAATTTTATGATTGAACATTTTTAACTTCCGTCTTGGGGTTGCACGGTCAGGGGTTTCACATTTAGATTTCTTGGTTCAAGTTTTTAAATTTTGAAGTTGATTCACGAGCTTTTGTACTGAGTTCAGTCCAAAGTTGTTAGGATTTGGCGATTCAACATCATCATCATCATTATGTGTTAGGATTTTATTTGTGTCATAAATTCCTTTTCCTCTGTTAATTTACCATCATCATCATCATTTTTTAGAATTTTGTTTCTATGTTCATCCCATTTTTCCCTGTGAATTCGTCGTCATCATATCATCATCATCATCATCTGTTAGGATTTTATTCATTTGTTTATCCCATTTCCATGTTTATTCATCTTTCATCAAAGCTGTTAGAATCATCATCTTTTCCCTCTATTTCTTCCTTATTCTTCATCATCGTCATCGTCATCCTTTAATTTGTTTATTCTTTTCTTCCCACTTTCACCATCGTCAGCATCATTATCATTACGATCTTATTCCCGTACTTCTTCATTTCCTATGTTTTTTTCATGATCGTCGTGATCATCATCTCTTTGTTCAGGTATCATTTGCCGCGATCGTGGTTACAGCCGACAAGGAACCTCTTGGTGGTGTTTCGAAGAGGTCGGTGGTAACGCGGAGAAGATTTCCCTGACGAAACGGACGGTATGTGGTATCTGTGCCTCCGTCTCGGAGTTTCATCCGACGGTCCAGAACTTCCATGTCGACCAGTATGGCAAGCCAGAGGAATCCTCCCACCTTGCTAGGGTTCATCTCCGTTGCTCCCCCGGCCAATCCATCTCTGCCATCAAATTTGCCAGCTTTGGCACTCCCCTCCGGTTCATGTGGAAGCTTCCAGGAGGGCACTTGCCACTCTCCCAGTTCAAGATCCATCCTGGAGGAGGTCACTTTTTCACTCCCACTTCTCTCTTCTAATTGTTTTTCAAATGTGTTTTTGCTGCATGAGGTTGAGTTTTGTTTTCTTCTCTAATTTTCTTCTGCTGGTATTCTCATCTGGTTTCTGATATGGGTTTTGATTTCTCCCCTAGTCGTTCTCATCGTTCTATCTTCCATAACAGGGTTATGCTCTCTCTCTCTCTCTCTATTTTCTCTCTTACTGGTTCGCAAGTGATCTGCTTTGCTGTGTTTTTAATCGAATCAGTTTCGAGGTCTGTTTCCTTCTCTCTCGTCTGGTTTTGATGCTGAATTATTGCTCTCTAGTTTCTCTATCTTGTGTTTCGTTAAAATGGATTTTGGTTTGTGGGGGTTGCAGAGGTGTTTAGGGCGGGAGAGATGCACGATGGAGATCTCCGCGGAGAGCTTCCGGGGGGATCCGTGCCCTAATGTGATGAAGAGAATAGCTGTGGAGGCCACATGTGAGCAGAAGAGACTGTGAGCTTTCCTTTTCTGCTCCACGTCTTTTCTTCCTGTTTCTTTCCCTTTAAAATGTACATCATTGCGTCAAAAAAGGGGAGAAAGAGTGAAAGGAGTGGAAGGAAGAGAGATCCTCTTGCTTGGGATTCTGCATTCTGGGTCTTGTCAGCACTCCGCTGGCTTTTCGAGAGGGAGAGAGAAAGCGTAGGTCTCCATTGTATCTTATTACTCTTTAATCTATGGTGACAGACTGACATGGTCATTGGGAAATAGAGAAAGATTGGGCATTCGGTTCGGGCTTTTGACCGCGCCGGACGGTCTGACGGGACCGTGATTCGGTTGCTTTGGCACTTGTCGAAGAGAGAGAGAGAGAGATCATCATGGTTTACAGCATGATACGTCGAGATCATCATGGGTTTGTCGACGACGGCAACATCGATGACGATACGAATTGTGACCCAGTATGAAAAATCTTGTTACACGGAGCTGATGATGATATGCCCTTTCTTGCCGTAATCCCGGAACCGGCAAAGCGATTCTTTGACATGCGTGAACGATGGAGTCAGAGTTCCTCAAGTTTCAAGAAGACGATCAAGAAGCCACTCGCTGAAAGCATCTTCCTTGGCGAATGGGCAAATCAGATTGATCCCAATGGGCACCAATGCCTCTGATTTAGGGTCGATCACTGCATTTATCGACTGCATTTCAAAAAGGTCTATTAAAAAAAATACAAAAGGGTCTACATTTCAACTGTATCGGGTCATTTCATGGACTACTCTTCGCTTTCTCCTGTAATCAGAAGTGATGCATTTTGGAAAGTCCATCGCATTCTTCGCAGTGTTTTGACGATGAGAATGATTGGATATGAGATTTGTGCTTTCGATAAAGACGTCTTAGGTCACGTGAAGATTTCTCACTGCACAAAGGATGCACATGAAATCTCTCACACGTCTGATATGTTGAGGGGTTTGCCATGGATATCGTTTGTTAAAAGCATTGAGAAGCCCTAGATCCCTGGTGAGCTCCATGGACATTTTTGTGAAGAGGGAGATGGTAAGAGAAATGAAATATGATGACTTTACTCATGGAATCAAAGGCGTTGAATTCGCAAAGAACATAGGGTTTGAGAACATGTTTTTGAAGGAGAATGTGGCAGATGAGAATTTCATAAATAAGAGATAGTAAAGGATATTACTGCTACATGAATAAATAACTTTATCTAATAAGAAATATTTAAGAATATATATAAGAAGTCGGATTAGAAATGGAATTGATGGGATAGGGATATATGATTTAACTAATGAAATAAAATATTTATCTTGTCCTAATATAAATTGATTGAATTCTAGCTGTATCTAGAGTCACAAACCTCGATTCTCCATTTGATACAAGCACTAGAAATTTGTAGCTGATAGCCAAGTGGTTCCTTTAGATCTTCTAGACCAACAACACTAAGTTTCAAACAAAAACACTTTTCAACAAGAGTGGACTCCTATTTTTGTTTCGAATGTTAACCTCTGTTGGGGCATTGATAACATGTAATTTCTACTGATAATTACATGATTCTTAATGCAAATTAAAGCATAAAACATTTAATTCTTATGTGTGTTATCGTACTTTGAATACATATCTATCATTCTATATAATTTAGTGTTATAATATCAAAATGTATTATTTTAGGGATAATAATGTATATTTAAAGAATATATTTTAAAGTAGATTATTGTCATCTCTATTTGAGATGATAATTAAGTTTTAATGTTAAATAATAAGTAAATATTTTTTTATACATATTTAATTTTCTAGTTTTATTTTCTAAAAGAAATGAATGTTTTTAAATAAAAATTTATTCTATTATATTTATTAAATTTAACTTTTTAAAATGATGGATTATTTAATTTTTGATCCAAAAAAATATAAATTTGGATCCATTTAGAGTTGTATTTATGAAAGTTGTGAAATTTCTAATTTTTAGGGATTTTAAAATAATTTTTCTGAAATTTTTTCGATTTTTCTAGATTTATTTTAATTTTATTTCTACTTAAAAGAATAAAAAATTCAATTTTATTTATCACGCTTACATGACAGATGATGCTGCAAATTGCTTGTGTGTCACCACGTGGCGACGTATGCACGCGCCACATGGCTCACACATGTGAGTATATATATGTGAATTTAATAATGGGTTAATTATCCTTTTAAGGATACAAGCTAACCCATTATACACACTTTTTGCCTTGATTTTTTCCATGTGAGACTGTTTTTATTTTCTTTTATGTAGGTGACATGACACGCTCAAAAGCTTCCGATCAACGCGAAAGGAAATGATGTAATCTTAGCCCTTGATTTTCGCTTACTCGAAGGGGTACGTTGCACACTCTGATTGGGCGATGATTCGTGTTTTGAAAATGACTTAATCTCAGCCATTCATTTGAGGACTTATAATGGGTGAGATTAGATGCGATTGATGGACTTTTGTGGACGCATGACATGATTTCAAGCGTTCAACGAAGGTCGAACAGTAATCGTTACACATCGATTGTTCTTTATGCGATGATGTAGAGTAATCTAGATGCTCCATCGAGGATCCAACGGCCACGACTTAATGATGATGATTCTTGTCCTAAGGATTAATCACAACCATTGATTGAAGATGAAGAGACGATCAAACGATCACGCCCAATTTCAACTCTATTTATACTCTCTCTCTCTCTTCAACGGAAAATGTATTCTTAGATGTTTTGAGTAATATAACTGTTTAGACATCTAAATCCATATATCTCTTGATTTCTTCCTCTTCTAGACTCAGTTCTGCCTCTAGGGAATGCTTGAAATCAAGATTTTGTCTAAAGAATAAGGAGATTTCACCTCTTGAACTCTGAATATTTATTTTTGAAAATGCAGAATGAAAAGCCTTTGATTCGGTGATCAATTGGATCATTTCGTGCGTGATTTTGGGTTAGATTACATGTTCTCCTCTTTAATATTTTTTATTTATCCTTATATTTTTAATTTCAAAGCTTAGATTATATTAATTTTTAAAAACTTTATCAAATTCTCTCTCTTCGTGATCAAAATTTCTACCTAGATTTTGCTCCTTGATTTCTCCGTGAATACTAATCCAAATTGAATGATTTTTAATTCCGTGGATTCTTCTTGTAGTCTTTTTTTTTCCAAATCTACTAAAATCCCTAATTTCGCGTCACAATTCATCATCCAATTTGATCGAATTTGAAGAATACCTAAAAAAATTCCCTATTTCTTTTTGGATTCGACCCTTATTTCACCATTATACTAATTAATTATTGATTAAAACTTTAAATTGGTGAGTTTGATGATTGTTTTGACATGCATCGTGTGTTTTTAATGACCACACAAAATTTTTTCATCTGGAAAGAGAACAAGGATGATACAAAAATTGAGAAGGAGAGGTTCATTCAAAGAAATTTAGAGAGGACTCCTCTAGTTTGTTCCACGACTATCTTGTTTTTAGAAAGTCAGTTGCATGATTACTTGTCTTTTGGCTCTCTAACTTGTGGGTTTGATTTAAGAGTTTCTCCATAAACGAAGTCTTAATTCTTGGTTAGAAATTTTAATTGAGCCAAATTGAATCTGAAATTGACAATTTCCTTAACATGATCTCTAGAAAACTCATTCTCAATCTTCGACTCCAACTCCTTTGTTTTCACTCCACTGATGAATTTTTTTCATTAGCACAAAAAATTTCATAGCCATTGGATTTCACTTTGACAACAACAAGTAATCATGTGCAAAGGCAGTTAAGAAGTTATCTATCTTGTCATGCGTTGTCTCTTTTAGTTAAGTTCCTTGCGTTGCTTGGCAAGATCTCGTATTCGATCCAATTTGACAGTCCCTCATGGAAAAAGTAAAATGAAATTGAATAAACTTTAGGATTCTTAGTAATATCTGAAATTAATCCTCTCGGGCCGAGCTAAACCTCCATTATTATCTTGGCCCCCTAGTGCATTCGGATTTATCACGAAGTGCTGCAAAATAGACTTTTGAATTCTCCAAAGGAATATTGGTCTCACATGGAAATTAAGACTATTTGATAGAATGTATTTCTGATATTGGAGAATTCATGTTAGATACCATTGTGTGAAGAAACTGCCTCAAAGAAAATTTCACCCCCTTTAAACATGGTTGAGGAAATCGGCAACTTTCCTTTATATTGAAGCCCATACCAATCTAAAAATAAATTTTTGTGATCTATTTAGTTTCCTAAGCATCATGAAAACTTGGAAATGAAATTAGAAATTCACCACTTGGACTTGGGGGATGGCAAGTGGGGTTAGTGGTAAATAAAATTCTAAAAATCATCTTTTCAAGTCACTTTAAAGCATGTTTTCACTAATTGATGCTTTTGGGTACATATTCCATAATATTGCATCAAATCATTGAAATTAAAAAAATAAATTACTCATGAATGCAGATTTTAAATTAATTGATAATTATGTAGAAATACATTTCAAAAATATAGTTATTATTGATGTTGTGTTCTTGTACATCGTTGCTCTTCGCCGACAACTACACACATGCCATCCTACTCCGTTGTATGCCATTTTCCTATGATGCCCTTTCCTCCTTCCATCATGGAAGGATTTTTACCCTACTACACAAAGAGATTATTTTTGTGTGGCAGGGGGAAGGGGTTTAATTGTATTTTCATTGACATTCCAATTCCCACCTCTAATTTCATCACCCTAGTAGGTGCCCCTATAATTGCACTCTAGTGGTTTCTTCCTATTGCCACTTCTCACAATTTGCCTTTGTTGATATGCATGTCTCATTCAATTGTTCTGTGTGACTTTCCCTTGTGAACTTTTATATCCTTCGTTGCCATCTGCTAGGTTCATGCTGACTATCATGACAAATTTTCATCTCTTGTACTATCCTCTAATATAATGTCATTTTTTAAAAGATTTTCTCACCCCGACTGAATGTCCTCCACTATAGGACATCTCGGCTCCTTTAGCACTCCTCTAGGATCACCTCCTAGTTCACTTTCCTAGAGCATATCATTAATGGCCTTCATCATAGATCATGAGCTTTTGGATTTAAAAACTTCCTTGTCCATCAATACGTTACCACATCAATTGGGCAATGACCCCCTTTGAAGGAAACTAAATTTGCCTCAAGGTGCACACTGACTGTGTTGTTTTGATCTAGGGATGCTTTAGGGTATCAAAATTCTAGTATTGATCCTCTTGTTGAGTCAAACTAGGTCATGAACTAGGCTAACTGAGAAAAAATTGAATGCTGAAAAGAACAACATCACTTGTACAATTGAGCTATTTGAGTCCATCTTTGCATGTAAGCAAGGTGGTCTATCTCTCCTAAGTCATTTAAAGAAACTTCATGCGATTATTAAATATTTGTCTTCAACAGTTTGCCTAAAAACCACTTACCCAACCCAAAAATCGTATCACAAGGAGCTTTACATGGGTGATTTCCTTAGTGGACTTCATTCCATGATTTCATTTCAAATATGGGGTCATCTACTCTCTATAGATAATTTTCAACCTTCCATGTTGATATCAGTAATCCTCCTTGGCTTCTTCTTTCTATAATCTCATACATTTTACTTGATCTTGCAACACTTTTAGTCTCCATATCTCATGACTGGGATAGAAGATGGGGAACCATGATGGGTGGTGGTTGAGGGCATAATCTGAAAAGGCCAAGAACCTATTTCCTCCTTGTGCCTAATGTAGCAAGATCAGTCATTTTCAAACAAGTGCTACGAGCTTGGGAAAATAGAATGAGCTTAAACCCTCATCTCTCGCTCTAGTAACTTCTCTTCTAGTTGTTCCGTTTATCCTTGCCCCAACTTCGAATGTCACACCCATAATCCAACTTGCATTCAGTCTAGCACAATATGAGCTTCCAAGCAATCTAAGGTGGCACAAATCGTAAAACTACACTATGGACACATATGCGTCAACATCAAGTGCACATCCTTTTATATTCCCTATATCCTCTCTCTCCTCGCATTTACCTCTTCCTATCTTTCTATCTCTATCGCTGATGGTGTCCCTCATCCAGTCAAAGGACATAGACTAGAAAAATCTATCATATCCCTTCTTTAGGTGATGTCCTTGATGTTCCTAGATTTCTTGCTAATTCACTATCCATTTGTACCATTAACCACACACTTAATTTATCTATCACGTATTTCTTTTTCCATTGTGCCTTCAAAGACTTGCACACCAAGTGGGGTATTTTTTTGGATATGAGAACAGACGTGTTCTGTGAGTTTGTGTCAAAAGTACCCCTCTTATGATCTAGTTTCCCTTTGGGTAGCTCTAACTCTACTTCTTTACTTTTGTGGCATAAATGTGTTGGCTATAATTGTATGACTTCAACCATATGGATATACCTTCCAAAGTCTGTATGCATGTACTATCTTCTTGGAAAACATCATCCTTCTTCATTCCAATGTTTTGATGATATTCACTCATTCAAACTCCTTGATTGCGGTCATTATGATGTATGGGACCCTTGCCTATTTCATCTCCATTGGGCCATCTCTATAATATTATCTTTTTTATGATTATTTCAACATCTTTTGGGCATATCTCCACAAAAATTGTTCTCATGAGCCCAAAACCATCCAATATTTTCAGAATTCACTAACCTATATTCTGTCACTCCTAGATTCTTCACGTTGATAATACCCTTTTTTGCAATCTGCCCTCCATAACATGTGTTTAAGTGACGAATATTGTACCATTTAGCTTAAGCCCAAAAAATGCATTTTCAAGATTTTTTTTATGCAATTAAAGAGTTTGACATTTTTAAGGTCACACATTTAAAGTGCCATGAATCATGAAGAAATATAAGGAAGGAGAAGAAATGATCCAAGTCAACACTATGTTGACCGAATTTTCCTTTCAAGTCAAACTAATGGTTTCATGACTTAACGTTTTATTTATTTTATTATTTATTGTTCATAGATGTCATTATAACTTATAAAGTTGAAGCATGATGTACTATGAAATGACATTTAATTGGTCATAAATTGAGTGAAGCAATCAATTAAAGAAAAACAAATTCTATCCATTTAATTTATGATTTAGTTAGTATTACATTTAGTGAGAGATAATATCTTCCCTTATTATTCTCCTAATTTTCTAAGTTATTTTATTCTTATTTCAATTTATATATATATATATATTTGTTCTCCTACATCTAAAATTAATTAACATTCTATTTTTATGTCTTCTCTCTATTTCTTATTTCTTATTATCTTAATAATAAATTTATTTTCTCAATATATTTTATTCATACTGACTCATACTTATGTTTTAGATAAATATATATATATATATATATATATATATATGTCTTGTTCTCTAGCATTATCTCATATCAATAGTATTATCTAATATATATGACCCATTAATATATTATATACATATATTTAATTATAGAATGCTCTCTTCTCGCATTTCTTATATCTTATAATCACCAAAAACAACAAAATTTCTGCCGATAAATCCTCATTTATCTTATGGGTGTATAAAAAATATTTAAACTTCATGCGAGTGACACAAATACACAATAATATAATGCCAAAATTTTATCTCATTTGGAGGATATGATTACATACAAACACCTTGATACCAATGTCGTAACCTTGAAACGACATATAGATCAGATTGAAATGATATTCTAGAGTAATAATCTTTCAACTTGATTATCACTTAAATTTTTAATCAAGTATTTGGTGCAAAAAAATTCCAACTTTGGAGGAAGTTTTTAATAGATATTATGTAGCTTGTTAGCTAAATCACACTATCATGTATCTCATTTATATTCATTGAAATGAAATTTATTCATTGTTATTCTTGTGTGATATTTTGCAATGAAGTTCATAAGCATATATAATGACTAAGTGAACTATGAGGAGATCATAATCCAATGATATCTAATCTTTAAACATAAATTCTAAATATCTAGAATGACATCAAATTATCTAGAAAGAGTAGCACTGTCTTATCTAACTCATATGATGAGTATGGTTGATCATGTGGTCATCAGTGTAGAGACACTAATAATAGATAGAGGGGGGCTCTTTTGAAGAAAAGTTTATTGAATTGCTCTGCATGAATCCCTAAATGGTATCATAGGTTATTGTTAATTAGGCTGATCCATATCATGATTATGTGTGTCATCCTTTGACTTGAGACACCAATGAACTCTCGTAAATGGATGGTTGTGTTTTGACTATAACTCATGAATCCCTAGCCACAAGATCTTCAAAATGTAGTATATTGGGTCAATTCTCGAAGTCCTTAAAGGTGATTGTTTGGTCAAGATGGGATCATTCGCCCTTAATATTTGAGGATATTGACTCACTAAATGAGATGCAATGAAATCCTTGGCCAAGTTGGTGGAAATATCAGAGAGGTTCTTGATGATTTCCTGAACACATCAATAATAACTTGAGTCATGGATATTGGTTTCCACTTAAACTAAAAAGGTTCACGACGATAATGGACTGGGCATCAGGCACATAATAAGATTGTGCCACACAACACAATCTAGAGTTTTTAATTATTTGAATTTTTTAATATGCAGCTGCGCTTACTCACGCTAACCAAACTCTCTCTCTCTCCCTTTCTCCATTGTACACACACATCGAGATCTAGGATATTAATAACCAGATCTGATGAAAACTATAATGTCTCCCTCTCCCCCCTCTCTCCTCTCCTCGATAAGGGCAATGTGACCTTAAATTGATAAGTGCTTATTAAAAGATGATCATACAACCCAAATGAGCTACAATCATCCTATAAGTTTTTTTTTCTTTTTGCTGTTATATGCCATTTTCTTGAATATGAGTCATTTCACGATCGAATTTTATTGCTTAGCAATTCTAAAAATCCTTGATGTCTTTTAGAGTGAAAAACCCTCCAGATTGGATCAAATCACCAAAAATACCTATTAAATTAAGAAATAAATTATGTTTTGATTTTGGCAAGATGTTCGAGTGATTTTTGACAACAACCTTTGTTGCAATGTGAATTAGAGTGATTTTTTGCATCCATTGAGGCCTATGGTGAGAAATTTAGTTTTAACTTCTAAGATTAGATGCATAATTTTCTCTCTCTTTAAGCTTCAATCATCAATAGTCTCCTTGTTCTTGAGCCTATTCACTCATTCTTGGAATGGTCATCTTTCCAATTCTTTAATCATATTTAGATTTTTATCGCAATTCATCCTTCAAATTGATTGAATATTTCTAGGGATTCTTGTCTTGTCGACTTCAAACTCATATCCTAGTGGATATGACTCTTATTTTGTTATTTTATCATTTTTTTAGCCAATTCAACTTATTTTTTATTCCTTATTTTTTTAAAAACATATGTTTTCAATGGCTGCATAGTTGACGCCCATTAGTAACTATCACCACTCCACAAATTCTCGCTTCGGTTTTCTTTTAAGTAGAAATCCTTTTGATCTTCATTATTGTTATATATTTCACTCCTTGAACTGTTGCCATTCATGACTATCATTATTTGTTAAATACTGTTCTCGAGTATCTTGAGAATACTTCTAAAAGTAATGCACTCATGCCCTTTCAATTGTGTAATACTTTTTCCCAGAAAATTATTAATTAATTCAAAAAACTATTATACAAAAATTTATTCGCATTGAAAATTCTACAAAGTTCAAGATCACATAACTCCAAGATTATTGGGCAACGATGAGTATTATTCATCAAATCACTTGTTTGAGAGGAAGCATCACCATACCTTGATGTCCCTTGTACTCTTTTGAGAATGTGAGGTTCTAACTAAAAGTAGCAAGTGGCCTACATTCAAATCAACATATACACATCTCATTCATTTTCTTATAAAAATTTATATTCATTATTAAAAATTTGTGATGTTTACAATAAAGTCCATAAATATGTGTAATGATAAGCAAATAATGATGAGATCATAATCTAAATTTTCTTTCTTACTTACTTATAAACACATATTGTAAATGTTTTTGTTCTTAGGATCTCCAAGAAAGACATCAAAAATTTGGATAGAATAAAAATACTATTTGTAGCTCCTACAATGAGGATGGTTCATTCGTGAATCATTTAGGTAGAGATACTGAGGCGGGGAATTGGTTACTCTATATATGTAGATGGTCGTGTACCTAATTGTCAATCAATTTGATTCGGGTCACATAGTCTATGTGATCCTTTTATTTGAGAAAGCAAAGACATCACGTGGATGAAAAATTGTGATTGACTTTAAACCTATGGGTCTCTACCCTTCAAAACACACACTTAATAAGATATCCATGAAGATGATTGCACGGTCAAGATGTGATTTTTCACCATTTGTACTAAGAGAAGATATATTTTGGGAAATGGTGCATGAAAGTCCTTTATCAAGACCAAGAGAAATATTATAAAATGAGTTTGATAATGAATTTTGATCATACCGTTTTCAAATAAAATGAAAAATTAGGATTTGACAATAGACCTTTCCCTAAGTAATTCAAGGAGTGTTATGAGATTGAATTATTGTACCTAATGGTAATTTCTAACATATAGTTTCCATGTGCACAAAACATAACCCCACTACCTTCTATGACATATGGTGTAGCTTGGCATCTAATATGTTGGTGACTCGACCTATGGCTTGGATTAAATGGACCAATTATTTATAAATTCATGTTAAAAAAATCAAAGAAAGAAAATCATCATGGTTTCAAGAGAGGGAATAGTGGAGGAATGATAATAAATCAGCCAAATGTAATCATGCTACGAAATCTAACTATAACTAAACGTTTAATACACCAAGAAGGCTCCAACTAGAGGCAATGTGAAGGTGACCCTTTCTTGACCAGATCAAAGACTTACAACTATATTTCTTTAACAATGGCTACCAGCATTTAGGTGATGAAATGTCAATGCATTTCAAGGGAAATCGACAAGAATTTGGCACAAATCACACACAAATATTGAAAGGATGCAAAACAATCATCGAGTGGGTGAAAGGCATTAAAATGGAAGGGAAGCTTCTGAATTATGCCTCATTGACACCTATAAATGCTTTGAAATGACTTGAAAAATGAGGGGAGATATTTTGGCAATTTCATTGCACATTTTTGGAGTGTGCAATGATTAGGATCATGCAGTGTGTGGCATTGAAGAAGATCACATGATGAGTGCATTCTTCCCCACGTCATTATTAGAAACACTGCATCAAAGATCACCCAGTGGATCCTATTTTTAGAAGAAATGACACAGTTGTAGGTCCTGTTGGATGGAGATCCAAACACCGACAATCCACCAAGTGTCACCCAATATCTGCCAATTAGTCCTGAGGTCCACTCAATTGACGTCCAGATTTTATTCGCGTAGTAAAACCTTGATCAGATGGTCAAATTCATAGCTTCATTTGAAAAGAGAGAACTAGCCACAATGTGAGAAATAGATAAATAAGTTTGTGAATATGTGTAAGCCATTTAAATTGAGAACTAACAAGAGAATACAAAAATAATTCATAAGAGCACTAGTTTGATTTAGAAGGCGAAACTAAATCAAATTTTGAACTGGACTTGAGATAAAAATCTCGCTCTTCTTATCTTTATTCTTCTTATTTTGATATCCAAATCTTTGATTTCAAATGTCTAAGAAAATAGGGCTAAATATTGAAGATATTTGATCTTGAAAAATTGTCAAATAACCTAAAAATACATTTTTGAGAATGTAGGCTGAACGACATGAAATTCATGAAAAGACAATAAAAACATGAAAAGATCATGTGATCCATGTGATCCATCTAAGGACCATGTGACACAAATCTAAGGACCATGCGATCCATCATCTTCCTTCTACACCTATGGGTGAAGAGATCCTGCTATGACTTCTTTATCTTGAATCTGAAATCTTTATTTTACCTCCAAAGGTCTTTGGATGAGTTGCCTTTTTTTTTCAAAATTTACCTCAAAAGCTTGATAAGTTTTGCCCTCATGGCCTCAAGGGTGTCTTTTGTGGCTATCCTCAAAATCATAAGGGATATCCCATATTCTATCTAGACACCCAAGCACATTACTCATAGATTCACTTTTCTAGTACTATACATCGATGATATGAATATGGTAATAACTAACCACTGGAACCTGATAGACTGAAGGAAATATGACAAGGAAGAGCTCTCACCAAGCCTCGAGGAACAAATCCTCTCGATGACTCTCAAAACTTTCCTGCATGTCACCATTAGAGTCCCCCTTGAGATTCTTCCAAGAACTCTTCTTAAGACCCCTTCTCCATACTTCTCTTAGAACCTCTCTCTTGGATAGGATGCCTCGACAGGAAGCAGACCACACACAGACAAGTAGAAGCCCCCCTAGATATCTTAAAATTTCCAATTTATCGAGAAACTTCCACACAGTAAATTGGTTGTTTCTCTCATATCCTGTACCTTGCAATAGCACGTTGATGGGATATTACATGGGATCAATTACTGTCCAATAATCCCCGTGGAGAAATGATCCTTGTCTGAACAGTTTTCTTCTAAATGGGGTATGTTGCCTGAAGCACCAAGACAAATCCAACATCATCGCATCCAAATGTGCATGTAATAGATAAATATGGGAGCCATTGAGCCCAAAATCCAACACAATTCAAAAAAGAAACAAAATTACAAATGTTTTCAAAAGCCATTTGTTAATTACATGAATGAAGATTGCCGTTAGAGAAGGGACATTGATATACAGAAATTTCTTAACCTGCCCTGGGTTACTAGTGCCTGATCCACCAAAGAAAAATACTTCACTATACAAGGGGAGACTGCTTACAATTTTTTTTTTGTTGAGAAACTCCTGAAAATTGAAGTCCATGTGAAGTTAAACAAGAAATACTTCCTGAAGAAGAATATTTCAGGAAGAAAAGACAAAATGCATTCAAAATTATGAGATGTGTATAGGTCGAAGATGATGTTTCAAACACCATGATGGATTGATCATTCAGGCATTAGCCTTAACATTGATAAACTAAGAAGCTTGTGACCAACGAGATTCTTAATGTACAATTTTATAGATGTTGTACAGTAGAAATATGATCTTATTAGCAGGATTTACTCAATGGAGGAAAAATAAACAAACACATGCCAAAACATAGACAGACATTTATGAAAATGACACATACTTATCATGATATCTCATCCATACATTTGATATTGAAGAGGTAAAGGATACTGTGGATAATATGAAGTTGTTAGGCAATTGCTTGGGCACTAACAAGTACTCCAATAGACATAAAAATGGAGAAAAAATGGAACAGGATCAGTCAGTTGAGTAGAGTTTCTATGATATACATCACTATGAAATTATCGGCTAAAACATTATTTTAATCTCATAGAACCTCAATTAGAAGATCAATAGCAAATGCTATCGACATTGAACAGTGGGGGAAGATATCCGACTTATAAACTTTGATCTACCCTTGCCCTTTGCAGATCATCTCTCTTTTATAAACAAAACAAGGAAGAGTCAAAATCACATTACAGGGGATGCTCAAGATATTATTTCTCTTGAGGATGACGTCCCTGCACCATGGAAGGCACCAAGTGTTGTCCGGGCAAGAGCCTTTCCATATAAAGATGCTCTTGAAGATGATAGAATTCTGACTTCCACGTAGTCCCCGATCTCTGGATTCCTAGTACCATCTGCTTCAAACGAATGCTCTATTGGTTCGTTAAGGAATGAGACTCTATGGCCTCTATCACTCTTCCCCATGAGTTCATTATCCGGTGCTCTTTTATTGGGCCCTTCCACAAGAACAAGTTGGATAGTACCCACTTGGGCATCATAGAACTGGCCTGTGGTTTCTCTGAAGGCAGTTATGAGCTCGGATAATCTCCTCTGCTTCACATCATCAGAAACATCATCGACATAGTTTCTGTGGGCATGAGTTTTCTCTCTCATGCTATATGCAAACATGTATGCCATGTCATATCCGACGTCGCGCATGAGGCTCAGTGTGTCCGCATGTTCCTCCTCTGTTTCCCCACAGAATCCTGCGAGTAATATGAATTGAGACAACATAACCCAAAAGAAGAAATCATTCCACTGACCGTTTTTTATGGGTGCATTTTTAACTAATGTCAAGTTGAATATTGTATCATGTTCAATTTAGAGAAATGAGCTGCACGATAACAGAGTAGAGAGAGAGAGAGAGAACAAATTAACTGGAATCTACGCAATAATCTGCGGATATGTAGAACCAGATCACTTATGCCAGAGAAAAAAGAGTTCTATTTTATAGTGAAATGGAAGAGCCATTACTTAAAGATAAACAGAAGATTTTTACCACAAAAAGGAAACAAATGAGGGACAAGAATCAAAAGATTACCACAAATGAAGTCACTACTCAGCCCAACATCAGGGATGATGTTTCGAATCTTCTTCACAAGATCCAAGTAAGCCTCACGTGAATAACCGCGTCGCATTCTCTCAAGCACTGTAGTGTTCCCAGATTGTGCGGGAAGGTGGATGCTCTTGCAAATGTTGTCTCTCTCTCTCATCAGAACTAGTAGATCATCAGGGAAATCCTTGGGATGGGGGGAAGTAAATCTGAAACGCATCTCGGGATACTCAGTAGATAATCTATCCAAGAGATCAGAGAACCGCAATCCCAAGGACTTCACCTTTGACATGCTCTTAAACCCTTCACTAAGCTGCCAATCAGTTCCTCTCTCAACATCTTTGGTCTCCGAAACATCATTGTAGCTGTTCACATTTTGACCTAGGAGCATTATCTCCTTCACTCCTTCTCTCCAGAGCTCACCGACCTCTCTAACAATCGATTCCACAGGTCTTGATCTTTCTCTCCCTCTAGTGAAAGGAACAATACAGAAGGAACACATGTTATTACAGCCTCGCATGATCGAGACAAAGGCAGCAACTGAATTGCTGGAAATCCTCACAGGGCTGATATCAGCATATGTCTCTTCTAGAGAGAGAAGAGTGTTGATACCCTTTTGCCCATAGTCAACCTCTTCAAGCAAACGAGGCAAGTCTCTGTAGGCATCTGGTCCACAAACCACATCCACCATCTTATCTGCATCTAGAATCTTATCCTTCAATCTCTCTGCCATGCATCCTAAAACGACTATTTTTGGAGGACGAGAAGAATAAGCCCTTCCGGTGGAAATGTTGGTTTTCCACTCTCTTTTAAGGAACCAGAAGTAGTTTAGCCGATGCCATACTTTCTGTTCAGCATTGTCTCTGATGGCGCATGTGTTGATGAAGATCACTTCAGCGCTCTCCGGATCAGGAACAACTTCTGCATAACCTTCTTTCTTCATGATGGAGAGAACTATTTCCATGTCATTGATGTTCATCTGGCATCCGTATGTTTCATGGTATATACGGCCCTTGTGCGGTAGTGGACTGTAGGTCAGTGTTGATCTGGATGTGCATTAAAAAGAGGAAATAAAATAAGATATTTCTAGGATAAATGTTCCTAATTCAATTAAGTGAAGTATATCTGTAGATATATACTTCTTTGAACAAATATGCTGGAACCTCCGGTTCAGGCAAATGAGTAATGAAAGCGAGTGTGTACTGAGTAAGGGTCTATTGACCCTAGAACCCCAAATAAGGCTGCTAGATTCTGAATCCAAACACTCAGATTACCTTAAAAGGTGCTTCTTAGAGAATGAGACAGGAAATGGCCCATAGAAAAATTAATAGCAGGTTCTATTAGAACAATTGCCATTGATGATGATAAAGGAATATTCTGAATAATTGAAGAGATCATAAACATAATTTTCTCGATGATTCAAAACACATGAATTTCAGAGTCACAGATAAAAGTAACATCAAATAACAATAAGAACAGTAATCAGAATTAAAAATACTCACCAGACCATCAATTGAAGATATCAGAAACCTAATTTTCTCGACGATTCAAAAACACATAAATTTCAGACTTTCAGATAATAAAATATAAACAAGAAAAATAAGAAAAATGGTAAGAAATCGCAGACTCCAAAAGAAAATCAAGCAGAGAGATCAGGATTTTCGAGCTCGCACGTAAAAAAAGTAATATCCAATAACAAAATAAAAGGTCACAAGGAATCTACATACTCAACCAGACCATCAACTGCAGCTTCTGCAGCAACGGAACTGCTCCAGCGCACCATCCGGCAACCCCTCTTACCCCCGCCAGAATCGTGTACGGCGGAATGCAGAGGAACGGTGAACCTGCGAGAAAAACACACAACTCTGGAAGAGGAGCGGCCGCGGAAGTGGAAGAAACCGACGCGGATGAGAGGCGGAGGTTGATTGAGCAGAGCGGCGAAGGAGAAGGACGCCATTTCTTCGTTTCCCCGCCCCTCCCCGCCAAAGAAACTCTGGCTGCAGAAGAGAGAGTGATCTTGTCGAACATATCGGGCTGGCACGAATCTGGACCGTCCGATTGGAAGATTCGAAGTCTTTTTGCTCTTTCGTTATGAGGAGAATAATACAATTTATTGTCTATGTTTCTAATTTTAAAAGACTGAAAGTCTTATTTTGCAATTTCACGGTTAATTTTTGCAAAGCTTTGAAGATATGAATTTGAATGACAACTTTGAAAAGAATATAAAAAATTTCCTGTTTTTATTGAAGATGTAAAAAGGAATTGTTCAATTCACTCGTAATATCAAATAATAAACAATTGCTCAATAGACAGGCATGCAAAATGTATAATTTTTTAATTACTCGAGCTTTCAATCAGAGTAAAATTTTCAATCCACATAAGATTTTAAAAAATTGATGAACCTCTGTGTATTTTGTGTGGCTGATGACCAAGTAAACCTTTGCCACCTCTTGAAAATCATGATTCAAATTCATATACTACATGAGATATCATAGTCTGCTAGGATTGATACCTCTCTCTATCCACGTGTCCCCTCTCGGGTGTATCAAAGTGCACTAACATATAAGCATCCACTACTTACACTCGTTCTCAAGGGTGCCCACGTATAGGAGACTCCCACACCTACGACAATCCATCTTTGCAATGTCATCAACTTTAGTAGGTGTATTCATCTCTGCACTACCATCTACCACATCATAGAAAACAATGCACCAACATTGAATTTGGAAGCCACACCTTTGATGTTACCAATGCATTAGTTATATTAAACGTGCTTTCTATGCTGAATTTCACTCCATCAGGTCATCCCCTCAAGTTTCCACAACATGTCTTTGTCAATCAATGTTTACATCTCCTTGACATGCCACTCATAGCCATCTCCTTAGACACCATGGGACATGTTCCATGCCAACTCTTTGCAAGTGCTCCATGCTGTCAATTGTTTTAAACAACAACTATACTTGTATTACTAGGTAACAAGTTTAGCATGTTCTTCTTAGAGAGGTAGGTAGGTGGAGAGATAGAGGGAGCCCACTAAAATTATAATCAAGCTGGTGCATACAAGCATAACATTCCTCAATTGCCACACAAGGTACTATAGGGCATGTTGAATGAGGCTCTAGGGAAAAATATTAGCCATGTGTCTAGATGAGGCCATGTGCTGCGTGGACATGACACAATAAATTACCTTGTCACTGATGGATATTATGTGGCATATAAGCCAATCACACTTTCATGTATCTTGTTTATGTTCATTTAAATAAAATTTATTCATTGTCATTCTTGTGTGATATTTGCAATGAAGTCCATGAGCATGTGCAATGACTAAGTGAATTATGATGATATCATAATATAGTGATAACTAGTCTTTAAACATATGTTCTAAACATTCCTATTCGTGGGATATTCGAGAAGGACATCAAATTATCTGGAAATAATAACACTATCTAATATAACTCATATGATGAGTGTGGTTGATCTTATAGCCATTGGTGTGGAGACACTGATGATAGATAGTGGGTGCTCTTTGGAGAAAGAGTTCACTGAATTGATATATATGAATCCTTGACGAGATGAGACCGCGAGGTCGTCGATTTCACACGGTCTCGTGTCAAAAATGATACCGAATTTACCAATTTAAGGAATTAATAACAAATAGAGGGGTATAATGGTAAATAAGGGTCAAATCCACAGGAAATTAAGGTATTTTTGAGATATCTTTTGGAAATTGATCAAATTGGACAATGAATTGAGGTGAGAAATTAGTGAAAATGATAGATTTAGAAATCTAACTCAAAGATCTATCCACGAAATCAAAAATCACTCCATTTGGATTAGTAATCGCGGAGAAATCAAAGAGTGAAGTGGGACGAAATTTTCAAAATCGCGAAGAACATAAACTGAAATTAAAGGCTAAATTAAACTAAATTAAGATCCTAAACTAAAAATTGATGATACATGACGATAGATTAGAGGGAAATAAGTTTTCTAACCTGAGATAACGATCGAATCGATCCAATTGATCGCCGGATCGATGGCTATTCATTCTGCAAATTCAAACGTGAACATCAGTGTTCAAGAGACAAATTCTCCTTGATCGATCGACGAAATCTCACTTTTAATCACTCCGTGGACGCGAAATCGAGTCTAGAAGAGATTAGAAGTGAGAGATTTAAGAAAAGATGCGTGTAGATAGGTCGATTAAGTGAAATCCTCCAAGAATATCTTATAAAATCAAGGAACACTTTGTTTTATAGGCAAAATTGAGCGTAACCGTCCGATCGGTGCGTTTCAAGCTCGATCAACGGTCCAGATGCACGCGTAACGGTGAACCGTTACGATTATATTTCAGCCTTCCAATCTTGTATGGACGCTCTGGATTTGATCTTCATGATATGCGTTATAAAACACATCAAACGGCGCCCGTTGGATCGCGATCCGACGATCGCGATGCGTTTCGACGCATTAAATCGTGGCCGTTATAACTCCATCTTAAGGGCACGTGCGTGATCAAAGATCAGTGGTCCGCGCGTCCACACGATCGACGCGCGAATTTCCGATGCGCCGACGATCCGACGCCTAACATTGCTCCACGCGGCCTGCAATTAAAACAACTGTGTGGGACTTAGTCCCACACAGGAAAAATTAAGGGAGATAGTCGGGTTTATAATGATCAACGGTTTTAGGGGATTAATAAATCTCTCCCGATAATCGGGAGACTATATGTACTATAACCCAACTATATATATATATATATATAAATATAAATAAGGCCCATTGATAACATGCAATCTTAACATGATAAAACATGATTATTAATGCAATTTAAGGCATAAAACATTACATTTATGTGCATGTTATCATACTTTGAGTGCATTTTTATCATTCTATGCATATTTATGTCATAATCTCAAAATACACTAAATTAGGGTTAATTATGATGAATTAAGGATAAATAATTTATAACCCATCTTTACTTGAGATTATGAATGGTTTTTAAAGTTAAATAATAAGAGAAATCATTTTTTTATGAACATTCATTTAATTTTCTAAAGTTAAAAATCTTTTAAAAAAATGAATGTATTTTTTTGAAATATAAATTTAAATCTCTTGTTATTTAAATATTTTTGAATTTTTTTAGAATGATAGATAATTAAATTTCAGATCCAATGAAAGAAATTTGGATTAATTTGGAGTTGTATTTTTAAAAAGATATGATTTTTTTACAATTTTTTTAGGGATTTTTTTCTGGATTTTTCCGATTTAATTTTGATTTAAAATAGATTAAAATAAATATAATATATATATAAAAAAATTCAAAAAAAGTGCGCGGGGCCCGCGCGGGTGCGACGTGGCACGCAAGGCCACGTGGCAGAGCCACGCGGACCCGCGCAGCGCGCCACGTGGCGCGTTTATATATATTATATATATACATTACTTAATTTATAAAATGGGTCTTTGTCCTCCCCTATATGGGGAGGGTCATACCCGTATAGATCGTCGGGTATTATAAACCCGACGATCGCTTATTTATTTCTCCGTGTGGGACTAAATCCCACACTTTTCTTACCTTTCAGGCGACGTGGCGCGAGGAGGAGCGTCGGATCGGACGATTGATCGAGCGGTGGGCGTCGATCACGTAGACGCGGACCACCGATCGCGATCAGAACACGTGGGATTTAAGTTTATTATAACGGCTCAGATTTTGTTGACGTGGCAGAAGCGGAGGCGTCGGATCGAGATGACGCGACGATCTCGTACGTTGATAGCGTGAACGTGGTCCACGGATCAAGATCAACACACGTGCGTTTTTAAAGGGTTTATAACGGCCGAGATGCATCCACACGGACCGCATCTCAGCCGTCCGATCACGATCCTAAGGCCGGCGTTTTTCGTGCGTTTTATAACGCCTCACACGTGGCCTAATCTGGAGCGTCCATCAACAATCCGACGGCCAGGATCTATTTGTAACGTTTCACTTATTAAACGCTTAATCTGGACCGTTGATCAAGCCTAACGCATTGATCGGACGGTTTCGCCCAATTTGGGCTATAAATTGACGAGTTCTTCGTCGTTTGTACTCATTCTTGAGAGTTTCGATCTAATTGACCTATCTATTTACATTCTCTCTTGAATCTCTATCTTGTAATCACTTCTAGACAAGATTCCGCGTCCACGGAGTGTTTATAAGAGAGATTTCGACGATCGAGCGAGGAGAATTTGTCTCTTGAACACCGATGTTCACGTTTGAATTCGCGGAATGAAGAGTCGTCGATCCGGCGATCAATTGGATCGATTTGATCGTTATCTCGGGTTAGAAAACAAGTTTAACCTCTTATCTATCGTCGTGTATCATCAATTTTAGGATTAGGACTTCAATTTAAGTTTAATTTCATTTCAATTTCAAGTGTGTTCTTCGCGAGTTCCGAAAATTTCTTCCTACTTCCATCTTTGATTTCTCCGTGATTACTAATCCAAATCGAGTGATTTTTGATTCCACGGATAGATCTTTGAGTCTTCTTTCCAAAAACACCATTTTCCCTAATTTCTCACCTCAATTCATCGTCCAATTTGACCAAATTCTAAAAGATATCTCAAAAATATCTAAATTCCCTGTGGATTCGACCCGTATTTACCATTATACCCCTCAATTCTCTCTTAATTCTCCAAATTGGTAAGTTCGGTATTATTTTTGACACGAGACCGTGTGAAATCGACGACCTCGCGGTCTCGTCCCGTCACCCACGTGTCACCCATGCGCCACGTAGGCGTTCACATGGGCCCACGTGGCTCTGCCACTTGGCCCAGTGCCACGTCGCATCCACGCGGGTCTCGCGCGAAATAGAACCCCTTTTTTTATTTTTTTTCATTATTTTAAATGATTTTAAATCGAAAATAAATTCGTAAAATTCCAGAAAAATCCCAAAAAATGGAAAATTAATAACTTTCAAAATACAACTCCAAATTAATCCAAATTTCTTTCATTTGATCTGAAATTTAATTATCTATCATTCTAAAAAGTTAAATTATTTAAATAACAAAAGATTTAATTCTTATTTCAAAAATACATTCATTTCTTTAAGATTTTAACTTTAGAAAATTAAATGAATGTTCATAAAAATGATTTCTCTCATTATTTAACTTTAAAAAACCACTTATAATCTCAAGTAAAGATAGGTTATAAAATCTTTAATCTTTAATTCATCATAATTAACCCTAAATTAACGCATTTTGAGATTATAACATAAAATTGCATAGAATGATAAAAATGCACTCAAAGTATGATAACATGCACATAAATGGAATGTTTTATGCCTTATTTTGCATTAATAATCATGTTTTATCATGTTAATATTTCATGTTATCAATCCTTGAATGACATTATACCTAAATGTCAATTAGGATGATTCATGTCATGGTTGTGTATGTGGTCCTTTGACTTGAGACATCAAAGACATCTTTTGGATGAATGATCGTGTTTTGATTACGAATCCCTAGCCATGGGATATCTAAAACGTCATATATTGGATACCACATGAAGTCCACGAAGATGATTGTGTGATCAAGATGAGATCATTCACCCTCAGTATTTGAGGAAATTGACCCAAGGAATGAGATGCGATGAAATCCTTGGCCAAGGTAGTAGAAATATCGGAGAAGGAGTTCTCGATGATTTCTACACGCATCATTACTAACTTGAGTGACCGATTAGGTTTGACAGTTGACCATACCTTAAGTCATTAATGAGTCTAATGTGGACGAAGGATTATACATACATGGTAATCAATAACGTGAAGGTTCCATAAGTAAGTTCTTACATACTTCATATCTCCTAGTGTACGTGGTGTAGCTTGGCACCCAACAGGCTGGCAACTCAACCTATCGATTGGTTTAAATCAATCCTTGATTAATTAATCTATATGTAGATATGGATAATTAATTAAGGTTGACCAATAAGGTGTTATTTGGTTTATAGAGTTATTAACTAGTGAGATATATGGACTATAGGGTCACACACATAAGGTCTATGGATGTCGGTAGAAATACACATAATTATGAGGGTTTTATGAAAAAACCTTATACCAAATGTCTATAAATAGGGAGAGAACGACCACAACTCAAGGTGCCCATGCAAGCCTTATAGGAATTCTCTCATTTATTCTCTTTCTCTCTTGGTGAAGAGTTTGAAGAGGATATCCAACCATTCAGAGATTGTATGGATACCGCTAGAGGCTAGACACTTGAATAGCTTCAAGAACTCTATCAAGGGAACCTTGTAAGTATGTTTTCTCATTCATACTAGATGATAGAATCGTCTGTTCTTGGTGACTTGGTGTTTTGAATATATGATTCAATGAATTCCGCTGCATTTGATGTTTTGATCAAAATTTCAAGAAGTTATCAACCTCAGATTCCATCAATCATTACATATGCTAATGGAATTCATTACAAACATCACATAATGATAATAAATAAATTTTATTTTAATGAACTTAAATAAGATACATGGAAGTGTGATTGGCGCATAGGTCACATAATATCCATCATTGTCCTCACACATCATAGCAAAATGGTGGCGTTGAGTGGAAACTTTTGGGTTCGATGTCAATAAACTTTTAAAAATTTTGATCAAAACATCGAATGCAGCGGAAAACATTGAATCAAATATTTAAAACACCAAGCCACCAAGAATATATGATCCTATCATCTAATATGTATGAGAAAACATACTTACAGGGTTCCCTTGAAGGAGTTCCTGAAGCTATTCAAGTGTTTAGCCTCTAGCGGTATCCACACGGTCTCCAAATGGTTGGATCTCCTCTTCAAAGCTCTTCACCAAGAGAGAAAGAGAAGAAAGGAGAGAATTCCTATAAGGCTTGCATGTGCACATTGAGTTGTGGTCATTCTTCTCCTATTTATAAACATTTGGTATGAGGTTTTTTCATAAAAACCCTCATAATTATGTCTATATCCACCTACATCCATAGACCTTATGTGTGTGACCCTCTAAGTCTATAAATCTCACTAGTTAAGACCTCCATAGACCAAATAATAGCTTATTAGTCAACCTTAATTAATTATCTATATCTATATATAGATTAATTAATCAAGGATCGAATTAACCCAATTGATAGGTTGAGTTTCTAGCCCATTGAGTGCCAAGCTATACCACGTTGATTAGGAAATATGGAGTATGTAAGAACTCACTTATGAAACCTTCTCGTCATCGATTACTATGTATAATCCTTCATTCGCACGAGACTCGTGAATGACTTAGGGTATAGGCAACTGTCAAACCCTAATTGGTCACTCAAGTTAGTACTAATGCGTGTAGAAATCATTGGGAACTCCTTCTCCGATATTTATAATACATCTCATTCCTTGAGTCATCTAGTCTCAACAAAAAGGATTGAAAGTGGACAAAGCAAAGGTCGAGGTGATTCAAGACCTTGCACCCCCAAAGTTGATAAGGGAACTACGAAGTTTCTCTAGGGCATGTCGGATTCTCTCGGAAATTTATTAGAGACTTTGCTAAAGTCTCAAAAACATTGACTTCTCTCTTGTGCAAGGACAAAAATTTCATCATCAAGGACGAGAGAAAGCAAGCCTTCCTGTAGCTGAAGCAATATTTAGTGGAACCACCTATTCTACAAAGTCCTAATTGGGACTTACCTTTTGAGATCATGTGCAATGCTTCAGATTATGCGGTAGGGGCAGTTTTAGAGCAACGTATCGACAAGAAGCTGACTGTCATTTGTTATGCAAGCAAGACGTTTGCTGATGCCCAACTTTATTACATAACTACCGAAAATGAGTTGTTGGTCGTCGTCTTTGCTCTTGAGAAGTTTAGGCCTTATGTCTTGGGCAACAAGATCATTATGTACACCAATTATGTCGCTTTAAAGTACTTGCTCTCCAAGAAAGAGCCTAAACCGTGACTGATTCGATGGGTTCTCCTCTTTCAAGAACTTGATTTGGAAATTAAGGACAAGAAGGGAAGCGAGAACTCAGTGGTTGATCATCTTTCTCGACTCCTAAACACTTCTTATGGAGAAATTAGTGACACATTTCCCGACGAACAGCTTTTCGCCATCATGACTAAGGCACATTGGTTTGCGCATATTGTGAATTACTTAGTCATGAAATTAGTCCTTGAGTATTGGAACACAAATCAAAAGCAAAAATTCTTTCATGATATTTGATATTACTTTTGGGAAGAACCCCAATTGTTCCACTTAGGGAGATGATCAGATTATTTGGCAATGTGTTCCGGAGAAGGAGCAAGTCCATATATTAGCGATGTGTAACTCGTCCTTATGTGGAAGACATTTTGCGTCGAGAAAGACTGGAGCTAAGGTGCTGCAAAGTTGCTTTTATTGGCCAACTCTATTCAAGATGTCATCAAATATTCCAAGTAATGTCTTAAGTGTCAATCCACATTAAACATCTCAAAGCGAGATAAAATGCCCTTGCAATCCATCCTTGAGGTAGAGATTTTCTATGTTTGGGGTATAGACTTTATGAGACCATTTCCACCCTCAGAGGGAAAAGAGTATATTCTTGTAGTAGTGGATTATGTGTCTAAATGGGTCGAGGCAATACCGACGAGGACAAATGATCATCGAGTGGTTAACAAGTTTATTGTTAGCAATATATTTTCTCGATTCGGTTGTCCTAGAGTGATCATTAGTGATGGTGGATCTCATTTCACTAACTCCCATTTATGAGCTTTACTTAGAAAATATAGAGTTCACCATTGCATTACGACCCCGTATCAACCCCAAGCAAATGGCCAAGTAGAAGTTAGAAATAGAGACATCAAGAACATCTTGAAGAAGATAATTTGAACGGATAGAAGAGATTGGGCATTGAAGCTACCAGATACTCTATGGGCATCCCGCACTGCATTCAAGACACCTATCGGGATGTCTCTATTTAGGCTCATATATGGCAAACCTTGACACCTCCCTGTTGAATTAGAACATAGGGCTTATTGGGCTATTAAAAAGCTCAATGTCTCTCTTGAGCAAGACGGGAAAGAACAAGTTTTACAACTTCAAGAGCTCCAAGAATTACGGAACGAGTCATACCAAAACGCCAAGATTTATAAAGCCAAAAACAAAGCCTTTCATGATAAGCATATTAATCGTAAAACATTCAATGTCCATGATAAAGTTTGGCTTCATAATTCTCGCCTTAAACTCTTTCTGGGGAAGTTGCGCTCTAGGTGGGATGGTCCATACGAGGTCGTTGAAGCATTTGAGAATGGATCGGTTTTAATTTTTTATCCTAAGACCAACAAATGTTTCAAGGTGAATGGGCATATATTGAAACCATACATTGGTGAAGGACCACCACCTCTCCATGATCAAGAGCTGCAACTTCTTGAGACATTAGCCACTAGATAGTCGCTAGAGTGAGTTAAGTCCGGCTGAAAACATAAAAAGCGCTTGTTGGGAGGTAACCCGACCTTATTTTTTGTTTTTGCATTTACTTTTTACCTTACTGTTGCTTTTGTACTTGCTTTTATCTTATTTTTTATTTTACATTTACTTTTACTTTTATTTTTGGCTTTATATTTGCTGTTTGCTTTTATGTTTGCGTTGGTTTTTCTATAGGCTCCATATACACTAAGGAAGAGAGAACAACAAAAGAAGCTTCATCCAAGAAGAATTCTAAGAACAAAGAGAAGAATGTAACCAACGCAAAATACTCGCTATGTTTTTCTTTTAGCCCCTTTGTATCATTTCATATTTAGTTATTTACCATGTCATGCATCATGATTGCCATTTCTTTCCCATGAGAATGCTGATTTTTATTGAGGACAATAAAAGGAATGAGTTTGGGGGGGGAGTGATGTAGGATATTATAGAAAATCGATGAATATGATGACATGAGTATGAGTAAGAAGAATACAGGGAGAGTGAGAGTGATTTTATGGAGAATTGAATACTTCTATTAATTTTAATAAAATCTTACAATCTAAGAGATGATCTATGAAGGATATCACTGAGGAATAAAAATATAATTCAGAGGGGATATTGTATAGGATAATTTGTAATTATGGAAATATCAGTGAGGATAAATTGATGAATGTGTGGAGAAGAGGAAAGAATGAGAAGGTCTTATGTAATATAATATGAGTAGAAATAGTTCTTATTTTAATTTTATCACATGGAGATGTTAAAGAATTAATTGTGTAAAGGATTAATGGTATAAAATAATGAATATATGAGGAGGGTAATCGGATAGATGAATAGAAGACTAGTATAATGAGTAGGATATCGGTAAGAGGAAAACGAATGAGAAGATGATATGAGCGATTTAATGAATAAGAATAGTTCTTATGATATTTCTATAGTGCGGTTGATGATATGATGATTTAGAAGTATATATCGGTGAGTATGAGGGAGAGGATAACTCGGATAATAGTCACGTGATGGAGAATAGATGGAATTCGGAAAGTCAACGTTGGACTGAAGATGTGAGATAAGAACTATTTTCACGGTGAATAGAGAGGACGTTACCTGAATTCGACGAGAAAATGATGCTCTTGAATCGCCGAATGACAATTGGTATTCCTTGAGATGCTTCAGACGTGATATGGATATGAAAGTGGACAGAACGAGAGGGACAAAAGAATACGGAGATAGAACTCAGAGTGAAGGTTACGGAAAGGAGAAGGGATAACAGGGAACACGATGAACACAATAATTTTCCACCAAGGAAAACGATTTCATTTCGTTAAACAACAACTGTCTTTCTCCATTACAAGTTCTTATTTTATAGGAGAAGGAGACTTTGGTGAAATGACGCGTTGCAGCGGTTTTTGCGCACGACAGTTACACATCGTGGCATACGTGTGTTCGTGACGGTCGTTGGATGAACTCTTGGAATTAGGACTGATGCCATCCGCGCTGACGAGATGGGAACTCCCTTCATAGGCATTGACCCGAGGTCGTGTCACTTGTGGTGAATGGGATGCTCGACGATGATTAGGTGCTGACGCGCCAAGAGGGCGGAAGATATGCCCAAGTAGGAGTCAAATAAGATGAGTTCCCTGGATGAATTATCGTAATGATTCACCAGCTTGACTTCATGTGGGTAGTTATAAACGGCATCCATGGCTTCACTCCGTGATTGGTGATTGCTTGCGAATGTTTAACAGCTGTGGGCTTCAACAGGCGGTTGTTCGTGTTTCCAAGGAGCAATGGTTGCTTATCCGAAATCCCATGAAAGGCAGCGATCACACCGATAATCCACGAAAAGCGGATGGAAGAGAAGCGGAAAATGTTCTGGGAGCTCTCCAGCGCACCAGATTGATGCTTCGGCAAGAACTGAACAGAATCAATCCGCCGCGGGAAGAACTACCCTCAGTTTGTATCCCCTTCGGTCCGAGAGCTCTCTTCAAGCTGACGTCTGACATCCACATCAAAGCCGAGTCTTTGCATCTATCTCTGAATTCACAAGCGAGGTCCCGAGATGGTATCACAATAAGTACCTTCACGGAGACGAGAACTTCCATCGCAGCCACGATCAATCGGAACCTCAGGATGACGGCGATCTTCGGCGGATTTTCTTCTTCACTTTCGTTCTTGTGTAGTTTAAGCCCTTGTGGTGACCAATAGAGGGGATATGGACTTTTGACGAGACAAAACCGTGAGGTCGTCGATTTCACACGGTCTCGTGTCAAAAATATTTCCAAACTTACCAATTTGATGAAAAATATTCGAATTGAGGAATATAATGGTAAATAAGGGTCGAATCCACAAGAAAATAAGGAAATTTCTGATGTTTTCTTTGAAATTGATCAAATCGGATGATAAATCAATGGTAGAAATTGGGGAAAATGGTATATTGTGAAAGATAACTTCAAATCGCTTCCACGAAATCAAGAATCATCGAAATTGATCTTGATTTTGCGGAGAAATTGAAGATCGAAGTGGGAAAAGTTTTTCGAACGTGTAAATAGTAATTTTAACGAAAATTAAACTAAATCAAACTTGAAATCCTAATCTAAATCAAAATTAAACATGAGTGGATGATAGATTAGCAAAAACCGCTTCTACTAATCCCAAATAGCGATCAAATTAACACGATTAAACCTCTTAATCGTCGAAAACGTGAAGAACGCGATGTGGAGATTCAAGCGTCGATTTCTCCTTCTCTATTCAACCAAATCTCGACTTCAAGCGCTTCGTGGATGCGGAAATGGGTGGAGGAGAGGATGGAATTGAGATATTCGAGAAGGGAGGTGTCTAAACAAATCAACTTGCTTGATTCAAACTCGAATGCTTAGAACATCAAAGAACACCTCTATTTATACAAATTTTGGGCGTAACCGTCCGACCGAAACGATCGACGGTTACGATAGAACGGTCCATCATGGACCATTTCAAAAATGTCGCGGCCGTCCGATATTGATGAAGGGCTCAGATTGATCCGCGCGAATAAGCGTTTAAAAATGCATCGTCTGGCCGCCGTTGGATCGCGATCCAACACTCTGGATCCCATCCCGCGCGTTAAATCACCACCGTTATAACGCTTCATTTAAGGCACATGCGCTTGATGGTGATCCGGTGGACTGTGAGCCCATCCAATCGACGCGCCTCGATCGTCTTTAAATTGATCCAACGTTCCTCCTTCTGCCGCGTGTCCTGCATTTAAAAATCGTGTGGAACTTAGTCCCACACAGTAGAAATTAAAGGAGCATATCAGGTATATAACATGCATTATATATAGAGGTTAGCTTAAATTCCGAATACGGAATGCTTATAAGTACTATAACCTCTATAGTTACGATTAAATATAAATATGCATGCCACGTGTCACCTCCATGCCATGCAGGCGCTCGCGTGGGCCCGCGTGGCTTTGTCACGTGGCCTTGCGTGCCACATCGCACCCACGTGGGTCCCGCGCGACACCAAAACCCATTTTTGCTCTTTTTTAATCGTTTTAATCATTTAAAAATCGTAAATAATATCAAAAAAATCCGGAAAAAATCTCCAAAATTAGAAAATTCATAACTTTTAAAATATAACTCCAAATTAATCCAAATTTCTTTCATTTGATCCGAAATTTAATTATATATCATTCTAAAGAGTCAAAATTAATAAATAATGAGATTTCTAATTTCCATTTCAAAAATACATTTATTCTTTAAAGAGTTTAACTTAAGAAAATGTAAATAAATATCTCTAAAATGATTTCTCTTATTATTTTGACTTTAAAACCTCTATAATCTCAAATAAAAGATGGGTTTTTAAATTATTTATCTTTAAATCATTATTTTTAACCCTAATTTAAAGTATTTTGAGATTATAATAGCTTTTTCATGGAATCATAGAAATATATATATAGATATAATAACATGCATGGAAATGAAATCATTTATGCCTTAATATGCATCAATAATCATGTTTTATCATGTTAATTTAGCATGTTATCAACTTTACATCGATCGCATGTTCTCTTCAACCGAATTATCCCTCATATCTTCATACTTCATTTTAAGTCTTCATGAACTTTTAGAAATCGTGAAGCTCTTTTGTTGTAGTTGTCTTTTATTCACTTTGAGGGGATCGTGAGCTTTGACATTGTCATTTATGAGGCTTCTCTTATGCTCTTCTTGAGGATCTTGGAGCTCTTGGATAATTAGGAGGAAGGCCTTTGATGACTGTCTTCTTTAATGACAGATCCTTCATGTTGATTATCAACAAGTAGATGCATAGTTTTACTCATGCATAAGCTTTGTCTTGAGGTAGATTCCGAAGACACTTCTCCTTTAAGTAATAGTATATAGATCTCTTCTAAGATTTCTATCTATGGGTGGTTTTCAAGAAAGAAGGGAGTTTAATAACAAAGATGTTCCTACTGATTTTCTTTTCTTAAGATCATTAATTATACAAGATACCTATGATATAGTGGATAAGGCTTGGGAATTAAGGAACCTATACCGAGGTAAGGGTGGTTGACTTGGTCCATTCAAGAAATTCTAAGTATCTAAGGATAAGGATTTAATTTCTTTTGACCAAGTCAATCTTTGGATCAATATTTAATTGGAGGAGGAGGGAAGATAATTCCCTTTGGATCTACACTCTCTTTCAATGTTTTAGAGAGGTCTTCTTCCTTCATTTCATGAATGGTGAGTTTTTCAAAATTATGAATAAGGAGGAGTATGCCATTTTGTTGAGAATGATTTCTCTTCCTTAACTCATATCTAGGTTCACTTGGAACCCTTGTGTTCATGTGATGAGATAATTTTCCATCAAGGAGTTTTCTAGAAAACTTAAAATTTTTAAATTTTTTACATTCCTTCATTTGGTGCACTATGCATGTTTTGATTATCAAACCATGTGAATAGCAACATGATCTTTCCAACCCATATGAAATATGAAAAAACATGGAGTACCTGAATGATAACATGCAATCTTCACACGATAATACATAATTATTAAAGCAAAATAAGGCATAAGAAATTCCATTTGTATGCATGTTATCATACTTTGAGTGCATTTCTATTATTTCATGCAATTTTAAGTTATAATCTCAAAATGCACTAAATTAGGGATAATTATACATAATTAAGAATCTATTTTAAGAATAGATTATTCCCATCTAAATTTGAGATTATAATTAGGTTTTTAATGATAAATAATAAGAGAAAATGTTTATATACACTCATTTATTTTCCTAAAGTTTTATTTTTCAAGAAGAAATAATTGCATTTTTGAAATAATAATTTATTCTCTTGTTATTTAAATATTTTGAATTTTTATAATGATAGATAATTAAATTTTTGATCTAATGAAAGAAATTTGGATTAATTTGGAGTTGTATTTTGAAAGTTATGAATTTTCTAATTTTTAAGGATTTTTTCATATTTTTTCTGAATTTTTAATGAATTTTTAAGGATTTTTTGGAATTAAAAATCGATTTTTCTAATTAAAATTTGACTTTTCGAATATTTTATGAGGCGCATGTGACGTGGCGCGATCAGAGCCGTCCGATCAGATCGCGATGAGGAGGCAACGTGGCATCATGAGGAACGTCCGATCGCACGTGATCCTTATCAACCGTTGATTTTCACTTACTCGATGGGAACACGTGACGAAATCAAGGTTCACCGGATCGTCTTAATCTCGATCGTTGATCACAAGAGTTATAATGTTCGAGATTAAAACGCTCGAAAACGCATCTAAGGCATCCGATCGCGATCCAACGGATGCGTTTCAAAGCATTTTATAACACGCGATCAGGTGGCTTCATCTGAGCGCTCCATCTGCGATCCAACCGATGAGACTTAACAGTAACGATTCACATTAATGTGATCAATCATAGCCGTTGATTGCTGATGAAACGCCCGATCGGATGGTTACGCCCAAAATCACTATAAATTGAGATGTTCTTCGACATTTTGATGTATTATTGGATGATTTCGCTCAATTGATCTATCTATAGACATCTATCCATGAATCTCTGACTTCTAATTGCTTCTAGACCCATTTTCCGCATCCACATAGTGATTAAAAGTGACATTTCGTCGATTGATTAACGAGAATTTGTCTCTTGAACACCGACGATCGTTTTCGAAATCATGGAATGAAAAAGCCTTGAATCCGGCGATTAATTCGATCATTTCGATCACTATCTCGGGTTAGAATACATGTTTTCCCTCTAATCTCTCATCATGTATCATCAATTTGTAATTTAAGATCGTAATTTAGTTTAATTTTATCTTTAATTTTAGTTTTTCTCTTAATTGCATTCATAAATTTCTCTCCACTTCGCTCTTTGATTTCTCCGCGAATACTAATCAAAATCGAGTGATTTTTTATTCCGTGGATTCTTCTTTGAGTTATCTTTCTAAACATACTATTTTCCCTAATTTGCTATCACCAATTCATCGTCCGATTTGATCAAATTCCAAAAGATCTCTCAAAAATCCCTTATTTCTCCGTGGATTCAACCCTTATTTACCATTATACCCTTAAATTCATGATTAAATCATTAAATTGATAAATTTGGCTTTACTGTTGACACGAATCGGTGTACAATTAACGATCGCATCGATTCATTCTGTCAATGAACACCTTCAAATGCTTAGTGAAGCTATGGGAAGAGCAACCTTAATTGCCATGTTGAGGAGGTTGTAGAGTCGATGGAACTATAGATCTAGGTATTCCTTTGGAGAACCATAAAGTCTAATATAAGAATCTACTCAAGCTTATAGTATGATTTTTCAAAAATTTCTATACTTCTCACCCACTCATTCTCCTTTCTAAATCTTGAGTTAATTACTCTTTGCACATACATCCTTCCGCTCTTCATAGCAAGTCGTAGCTTGTATCATCCTTTTCTCGGCACTACTATTATTGACATAGTGAAGCTCCATGATCCATAGAGATACCAAAACCTCTTTGGGGGAATAAGTTGCATGTCTACTAAGGGTGACACATGGGTAGGATGAGCACCATTGAATGAGTTAGTGTGAATGTTTTTTCCAATAAGCTGCATAAAAAGCCTTAGAAAGTTGTAATTCTAAATTTTTTCTTCATCATCTAATCCCTCTTCTTAAAGAAGCTTGAAGCAATTTTAAAAAAAAATCTAAGTAGAATTAGGATGAAAGAAAGAAAAAGAAAAGAAAGTAGAATTAGAATGGTAAGCTACCTCCCATGTGTTTTAGTCGATTCTATTTTATAGCTATTATGTATGGAAAGGATGATGCTTGTTTCTTCTTCTTACGCCTTTATCATTCATTTCCATAGTGCAAGGAGGAAATGACAATTGATTTGGTGAGGTGAATCATTTTCTTAAGTTATGTATATATGTATTAGTATGTAAAGCAAGAGGAATTCTTGGTTTATTTTGTGGATTAAAGTGTTCGACGGAGGAATGTTGTGACCCTTAAGTTTCTAGTGCACTACCTTCTTCTTGACATCATTTAAGAAAGAACATTAATTTTAGATTCTATAAATGCTTAACCCATGATCTTCTAAAGTCATTTGTTAGTCCTATTATACTTTCTTTATGCTTCTATTGCTAAGGGACTAGCAATGATTCAAGTTGGGGGGGGGGGGTGTGTGATAACATGCATATTTAACTTGAAATACTATCGTATTAAACTAATATTAATGCTTATTTATGTAATTTTGATGCATGTTATCATAGTTTTATGAATTTTCTCAATTGGTATGTCATTTTACTAAAATCCATATTTTTGCATTATTTAGGGTTCATTAGGTGTTTCATTGATGTTTGATCTTTTGCAAGTCAAACAACTTGAAATTAACCATTTTCCTTTTTTTTTTTGACTTTAGTGGATGATTAAAAGAAAAGATGAGAAGAAGAGAATGATAGGATGAATCAAAATAGAACCTTAAAGGGTTGACTTAATATTATTCTGAATTCATAAATTTTTTTCTTAAAATTTATATTTCAGGGGCATAGATTAAAGAAGAAGAAATTTTTTATCCAATGGAGAAATTTTGAGGCAAAAAGGAGTTATAGAAATGAAGTTTATAGATTTTTCTAGATTTTATTTTGATTTTTCAGGAATTTTTTGGAATTTTAAAAAGTTACAAAAATCGCAAAAAGAGATTAATATGCACGGGACCCGCGTGGAGCTGAAGTGGTGCGACGCTAACACGTGGTGGTGCCACGTGAGCTGACAAGGACCCACGCGGGTGCCTTGGTGGCGCAAGGATCAATCGAGCAAATCTTATTGGGCCCACGGGTATAGTGGGCCCAGGAGATGATAGGGGGGCGTACTAAGGCCTAGTGGGCGACGAAAATGCATAAGGGTGTTTCCCCTTATATACCCGATAATTTTTCTTCATTTCTTCCGTGTGGGACTAATGACTCTCTTTATGTTTTCAGGTGACGTGGCAACGTGTAGACAATTGGATTTTATCGTGCTAATTAACGCGCGTCGATCTCGTGGACTCCGGTTCACCAGATCACGATCAAACGCATGTGCGTAATTTACAGCCATCAATCGCTTAAGTGAAATCCGACGGTTGCAATTTAATTTCGCATTTGACGAATCGTGGAGTGACACGTCGCTGCCTGTTGATGTAGCATTTTATGCGGTCGTTAAAATCACACAAACGTCAGTAAAAAAAAATTTGTAATTCCGAACTCACAATAACAAAGATATAAAATCAAGTATAGTGTAAAGATCAGGTCGATCCACAGAGAACACGGTTGACATTGATCGAAGAATTGACTTGGTCAAAGTTAGGTTTAATTAAGGTTTTTCAGAAGTGAAAATGATATTTTACTAATGGTAATGATATAAATATTCCAAATAAGATATTTCAAGAATTTAGAAGCTGATTTGACGAAGAAATGTCAAAAGTCAAGGTCAATGCATTGACTTTGACCAATTGTTAACTTTCTATAAAATCATAGAATAAAAAGAGCTTAAAATATTACAAAAATTTTCATATTCATAAACTAGAGAGAAAATAAAAATTTTGATATATAATTCGTGATTTTTGAGAAGAATTGGATTTATTATAATTTATTAAAAATCAAAGATCAGAAAAATCTCGAAATAAACACTTCGGTTTAAATATTCAAATTGACTAACCAAAAGATATACAAATATTTCAATTCATATATTAATGGAAAGATAACAACCAGAGGATTCCAAAAATTGTCAAATTTCACTTTGTATTTTGAGAGTAATTGCCCCGGCAAGTCAATGCCCAAATTCAGATTGAAAATGAACAGTCGATGGTCAAACGCCAAATTGAAGAGTCAAATGATGATGAAATTTTACGATTTTTCTATCCACGGAAAGCTGATGAAAGAATGAATCCAATTAAACTAAAATCAAACAATTTGGACTTAATATCAAGGAGAAATCCTTGTTTCAAAATCAGCACAAATCTGCACCCAATTTGGGCGAAAATGAATGACAAATCGATTTCTAAATTGAAATTGAATACCTAAATCTAATCTAAATTATAATTATTGCAAGAGGAATGATCGATTCACACTACTAACTCAATTGACGTGAGGATTGGGCTCCAAATCGTGTTGATTGAAGTGTATTTGATCGGTTTCTTCTTCGGCATACGTTCGGCATTCAAGGGGAGAATTCGATCAAATCTTGCAACGATTCGTGATCAATCCCGCCTCAATTGGATCGCAAACGAGTCTAGAATGTGGGGGGATCACAAAGAACTCAGGATTTTGCTCAAAAACCGCTTAATTCCTTCACGATTCAATCAAGAGTTGCTTTACAAAGGAGGAAAAACACCGTTTTATAGGAAATTTCCCGCGATAAATGTGGGCCTTTTGATTCGGAGAAGGCGATCAGACGGCTGTGATTTCGCAAAATCCGTGGGCCACGATCCCATGTCTCCGCCATTTTTGCCCGTCCGATCTTCATCGACGTGTCAAGGTGAGTCCATGTGTCGCCCCACGATTAATCGAGTAATTGATTAATCGTGACCGTTCGATTTCCTTAATGAAATCGATGAATCACATTAACCACGTAGGTTGATGGTGATTGGGTCGAACCCGGTTCACGCGATCGATGTGTCTCAACCATCGCGATCGCATCTGACGCGCCACGCGATGCCACGTGTCCTGCAAAACTTAAGACATATGTTAGTCCCACACGGAGATAAATAAAGGGAGATATTGCATATATAATGAGGAACCCCCTTAATGGGATGCGTCGCTCGCATGGGCCTAGTACGCCCCAAACTTCTTACATGGGCCCACTAACCCGTGGGCCCATCACTTGCCAGCCTGAAGCCCTCCTCGCACCACGTAGGCGTCTAGGTGGCCTCGCGTGGCTTTGCCACGTGTTCGCCCTACACCACGTCAGCTCCACGGGTCCCGCGTGATAATATCAACCTTTTTGCTATTTTTTAATGAATTTAATCCATAAAAATATCTAAAAAATCAAAATAAAATCCAGAAAATTCCATAAAATTCAAAAATTCATAACTTAATTTATACACCTCCTTTTAACTCAAAATTTCTCCATTAGATCACAAATTTCTTCATCTTTAATATCATTTCATCTAAAATATAAATCCAAACAAGAAAATAAGGATGAATTCAAAATAAACTTAAATAATATCATCCTATAATTCTCTTCTTGAAGTTAATTCTTTTAATCATCTACTAAAGTTAAAATTATTGGAACTTGAATATGCATCATGATTCATTAGAATAATCAGATTGATAAACCGTAATTAAACTCATACCTGGATTCACAAGATTAATCTTCATTGAAGTAGATTACTGAATCGAAGAATAGCCTTCTTGAATATCCCTGATGTAACCTCCTGATCTCTAGAGGAAATGGGATTCTCTCTTGAGGGTTATGAGCATCAGGTTATCCAAGTGGACTATGGCCTCCTATTTATAGGGATAGAGGAAAGCTTAAGCCTCTAATCAGTCATTAGACATCCCATTATTAACTAATGACTGATTTACTACCTCTACACACATAATTGAATGTCGTAATCCCCAGATTAAACATAATTGAATCACTTAATAGGATTATAATGATAGCTAATCCACAATAATACATAACTATGTCCACTCAATAGAGATTAGATCTAACAAAAATAACTCAAGGAAAGTGGTTAATTTCTAATTATTTAACCTTGCAAAAGATCAAACATCAATAAAACACATAATTAACCCTAAATAATGCATAAATATGGACATTAGTAAAATGTCATACCAATGGAGAAAAATTATAAAAAAACTATGATAACATGCATCATAATCACATAAAATAAACACGAATATTAGTTAAATAAGATAAGAATTTAAGTTAAATTTGCATGTTATCACTTGTGGACGCTCCGATGAAGATCGAACGGCGAAAATCAAGGAGGAAAGTGGGCCCGCGTCATGGGATCGTGGTCGACTTATAGCACGCAACGTTGCAGCATTATGACTGTTCAAGCGTTCTTCAGCAAATCGGACATCCCAGATATTTCGCGATGAATTCTTCGATAAATAAAAGTTCTCTCTTATTAAAATGTAACTTCTGATTGAAACGTGAAGAAATTAAGCATTTTTGGAGGAAGATCTTAAGTTCTTCGAGATTCTCTTGCGTTCTAGACTCAATCGTGCATGGATTGACGCAAGTTAATCATGAATTATTGCGAGAAAATGTTTAAATTCACCCCTTGAATGCCGAAAGCACAACGAAGAAAGAATCGTATAAATTCGTAGCAATCAAAGCAATTTGAGGCTCAATCTTCACGTTAATCAAGGTAGTAGTATGATTCCTTTATAATCCGTGTAATTTAGATAGTTTAGATTAGATTTAGATAGTTAATTAAAGTTTATGAATAAAATTTTTTGTCATTTCACCCAAATTTTATCACGCATTTTTGCTAATTTCCAAACAAGGATTTCTCCTTGATCTTAAGTCCAATTTGTTCGAATTTTGTTTCATTAGATTCCTTGTTCAATCAGATTTTCATGAATATCTGATTTGTCAATTTTCACCAAGGTTTGACCCTTCAATTTTAACATTTGACCAATTGTTGTTCAAGATCAATCCAAATTTGGGCGTTGACTTTCGAGGGCTATTACTCCTAGTATACAAGGTGAAATTTGATAATTTTAGTTCTTTGGAATCCTCTGGTCGTAAGCTTTCTATTCATATGTGCTTTTCTAGATTTCAACATCATTTGACAAGTCAATTTAACGATTTTGATCGAGATCTTCATTTTAGGAATTTTTTATTTATTGATTTTCAATAAATCATAGTAAATCTAATTATTATCTAAAAATTATAATCTTTATATCAAAAATTCTCTCTAGTTTTTGAAAATATAATTTTCTTAATATTTTCTCACCTTTTTCCTCTCTGATTTTATAGAAAGTTAACATTTGGCCAAAGTCAACGCTTTGACCTTGACTTTTGACTTTTCTTCTCCAAATATTTTCCAAAATTCTTAAAAATATCTTCTCTTATATATTAGTACTATTTTCATTAATAATATATCATTTTCATTTCGTAAAAACCCTAATTAGACTTAAGTTTGACCAAGTCAACGCTTTCGATAAAAGTCAAACGTGCTTTATGTGGTTCGACCAGATCTCATCGTTGTACTTGATTTTTAATTTTTAAATCATCGTGAGTTTAGAATTATAAATTTGTTTGACCGAGGATCGTGTGTTTCAACGACCGCACTAAATCGTTTTGTCAAATGGCAAAGATATAAAATGCTTAAGATATGCTCATGAGGCATACCATCATCTTTTGTCCTTTCTTCATGATATATATCATTCCTACCCCACAGTTATGTAGACTCCATGAAATGTGATTTATCTAAGGTTTTTTTACCTTGAGATTTTCAAACATGCATATTCTACCATTTTACCCAAAATTTATGCAAAAAAAGGAAAATGAATGGGTAAACACGATGAATGTAAAAATTAGAAAAATGAGATATTGAGTAACACATTCCCAAAAAAATGTGAAGTAAAATTGGTTCTTGGAGATGAAGATGAAAGTTAGAATGACACCTTATCAAATGATCAAGAAGATCAAACCCCAAACAAAGTGCAATTAAGTAGGATTGTCAGTAACCCACAAGTCATTTTTTGTAGCTTTGAACGGGCACTTTTGGGGATCTGAATTTAGTTTAAATATAATTAGTTGAGGTTTCAAGGTGGGTTTAGCTTGAGACTTGAAGTAGAGGTGTGAACCCTTGACCAAGAGACATTGACAAGTATAATCGTCTGAGGAATAGAGGCCTCGTAGGAAAATTATGAGTCAACTCAGATAATAATTAAAAATAAATGAAAAATATTAATCTTCTCTAGTTGTTGTAATGTCCCCTTCAGAGATTTTCAGTTTATCATCGGAGAAACTATACTCTAAACATTATTAATTTATTACTTCCCAGGCAAAATACCAACTCCACAAAAATTCCCTCCAGACATTAGCTCAATAATCACACCTAATCGTTCCCACTGCCGACTACGCCCCCAAATTCTGAAGCCCGAGCGACTTGAAATTGGTATTCGATCTCACGTTCTCTTTCGCCTTCAACTTGATGGGCTTTCGAGATAAACGAGAACTAATTTTAAGAGCCGACGCGTCGAAACCCATCTCCAAAATTCTTCATTGAGCCTCGGAACTGAAGATTCCCTCTTGCCCACTTCGAAAGAAAGTTACAATTCCCCGGTCAACGCCACCACCAGAGAAAAAGTTTTCATTTTGCGTCAATTCACCAGAGATGTCTTCTCTTCCGTCGATATTTCTCGTTTTCTCGTTGGGTCTCTCGTATTTGTCTTGTGGGAATGTTTTTGCTTCTGGGTCAAGCTCCTCACCCAAGTATTTAATGGTGGAGCGTGCTTTACCTATCAAATCTGCCCTGGAAACTCTCAAAGCCTTTGATAAATCACGCCATGGCCGCCTTCTTCAAGCAATTCCTGGGGTTGTGGATTTCCCTGTTGAGGGTTCATCTAATCCCTTCAGCGTCGGGTAAGTTGATAGATTAAAATCTCAATCGTTTCATGCTCCTGAGGCTTTGTTTTTTATAAAAAAAATTCATCGGAAAAACTTTATTTACTTCAATAATGGCTAAAAAGTTATTTTGCTGAATTTCCGGATATGATCTTTACACAGACATTACTTCATGCTTCCAGGGTTGTTTTGATTTTTTTTCATGGAAAGAGCTTGATTTATTTCAATTATGACCGACAAGTTATTTTTAATGGATTTTCCTGTTGTGGGTTCCTCTAATCCCTTCAGCGTTGGGGAAGTTGATAGATAAAAATCGCAATCGTTTCATGCCTACAGGCTTTTTTTCATGGGAAGAACTTAACTTATTTCAATAATGATTGGAAGTTATTTTGCTGAATTTCTGGGTATGATCTTACACAGACATTACTTCATACTTCTTGGGTTCTTTTGACTTTTTTTCATGGGAAGAACTTGATTCATTTCAATTATGACTGACAAGTTATTTTTCTAAAGTTCTGGGTATGATCTTTACTCAGGCTTTATTTCACTCGTGTGCGATTGGGGAGCCCTCCAAGAGAATTCTATGTTCAAATTGATACCGGAAGTGACATTCTTTGGGTGACCTGCAATCCCTGCGATGGTTGCCCTGCATCTAGTGGCCTCAATGTCAGTTCTTTCTATATTTAGAAAATTCAAGTCGAAAAAAATCAGTAAAATTATTTTTATGACAGATTCAACTGGAATCTTTTGACCCGACCATGTCATCGACTGCCTCGGTGTTCTCCTGTTCTAACCACATCTGCAGCTCATTGATTGAAAATTCGGATGCAGTTTGCACTTCATCGCCTCAGAAAAATATCTGTGGTTACAAATTTCAGTACGGGGATGGGAGTGGGACTTCTGGTTTCTATGTAGCTGATGCAATGTACTTGGACAGTGTTCTTGCTAATGGGAAAATCTTAAATTCCTCTGAGAAGATCATTTTCGGGTACTACTACTATCAAATTATAGAATTTTCATTAACATCCATGGGTGTGAAATTTTTCTCTTCTCGGCAACCCTTTATCACCAAAAAGCATAACACGAGGAAACATGGCCTCTGTTTAATAAACTTGAACTGCTATATCCTAAGCCCTAGGTGGCTAATGTCTAAAAAAGGTCATATTTAGGTGATGTGCGATTCAAACTTTAATAATCTCATAAACCTTCCATTGTCATCACTGCCTGCTCCATCAGAAGGGTTTAAAGACATTGAAGAATCCGCTGACACAGGATTCTGTTTGACTGTAGGTTACAAGATAACCCTGAAGGGTTTGTTCGCATTGATGTGTTTTGATGATTAGGGGTATTTTGGCTATTTGTACTCTGCATGTATGTCTTCATTCTCAACCCTAGGCAGAAGATTTTAAGGAAGCTCATTTGAGGGATTAAATTGTAGTGTTTTCCTTAATATCTGTGAGTGTGAAACTTCTTTTAAACCATAGATATTGAGTGCTGCCTGCTATGTCAAGTGGTTTCAGCGGCAATTAAGAATAAATAATACAAAGTAATCTTTTTACAAGATAGTCATAATTAGTTTATGAGACCTTTTTAAAAAACTAGTTTGTGAGAGTTAAGGGTACGATCATTAGGTGGTCCAGGCTATTTGATGACTTGTCTTAGCATCCATGGGTGTTTGTGTAAAACTTTACTCCTCTTCTAACCCTAGATCACCGGCACTGCCTTCCCTATTGGAAAGATAGAAGAACCAAATTCACCACTGGATCCTGTTTAAATACAGGTTACAAGGTAACTCTAATGGGTGTGTTAGAGTACAGAGTAGTCAGATAATTAACCTGGTGTGATTTGGCCTTATAAGGCGTGGTGCAGGGGTTTTTTGATGATTTGCTTTGTGTGATGTACCCTTATAAGACTTGCCACTCTGGAACTCACTCGAACAGTTCTGTATGAACCCTGGGCGGTGGGGGTCTAACTGCCATCCTTTCTCGGCTGCTTCACTATTCTTGCCCAGGGCGAAGAACCATCTCATCGTTTTAGTGTATCAGATAGCTCATTATTGGATCTCATAAGGGCGTACCTAAAATTATCGGAAAAAACACAAAAAGTTGAAGAAGCAAGGTACTTCAAATCTTTAACTCTGGGATAGTTGACTTGATATTTGTGTCTCTCTCAACTTCAAACAGATGCAGCAACGTCCAGTCTGGGGATTTGAAAAAGCCTGATAGAGCAGTAGATGGGATTTTTGGATTTGGGCAGCATGGTCCATCGGTTATCTCACAATTATCCTCTTTGGGGGCGACTCCAAAAGTTTTCTCTCACTGCTTAAAAGGCACAGATAATGGTGGAGGCATTCTAGTCCTAGGGGAAATTGTAGAGCCGGGCATTGTCTATTCTCCTCTGGTTCAATCTCAGTAAGTCCTCTTCGATTTTCCTCTTTTGGTAATTTCTTATATTTTGATTACATTTTGTACTTTTCTTATTTGTGGATTTATTATTTCTTTAGTAATTTTCCATGAATTGTGTTTTACGGACTTGGTGCAGGCTTACTAGTATAGACGTTTGACTTTGCAATTATTCAATTAATTCAATTGTTCTGAATTTTCCAGATGGAAATTTTACCTTTTATTTTCCAGCACTGCCTTCAATTGGATTATGCTGCATAAAACCACAAGTATTGTAAACCAGAATACTTGGAGACTGTCTTCCTAATTGTTCTTTTTTTTTTTTATCGATTTCAATATTCATAAGTAAAAATCATTTGAAGTTCTTGTGAAATTCAAATTTGATTTCAGACCTCACTACAACTTAAATCTTCAAGGCATTGCTGTAAACGGTCAAATTCTTTCTGTCGATCCATCAGTATTTTCTACATCAAACACACGAGGAACAATCATAGATTCTGGAACAACTTTGGCTTATTTGATTGAAGAAGCATATGATCCATTTGTTTATGCTGTAAGCATCATCTCCTTTTCTCTCATTCTTTTCCCTCGGTATCATGGTCTTGTATTTGAAACGCCTGCTAGTTCTGTATTGGAAATGCCCTCAAGTTATTTTAAAAATTCAGTGAACTTTCTCCAAATCCAAGATAGTTCTGAGCAGACAGGAGAAGTTAGGGCCCGCGGTAAACGAGGAAGGAAGGGAGCTTGGGTCAGGGGTCCTTTACTGTCCCTTGTCAGATGATAGTCCAATGGTCAGACAGGGAAGCAGACAGGCTGGTTGTACGTGGACAGGCCAGTGATTGTCAAATTGTCAGATAGGGAAGCGCGGGCCCTTTGACTTGTTAAAAAAAATGCAAAAAATAAAAATGTTGGCAACTATTATTTGTCTTAATCACTCTCTTTATCTCAGTTTTTTTATCTCAATCTCCTGATTTCTATGTGTTTGTCTCTCTCTCTCTCTCTCTCTCTCTCTTAATTTCATGTTTATCTCTCTGCTCCATCAATCTCCCGTCTCTCTCATTGAGCTCCTCTCGCTGTCAATATCCCATATTCCTCCCTCTCCCCTCCTCCCTGTTAGGGCTTGCAACTCTCTTGATATCTCTCTTTCGTCTCTGTGTTAATCTCCCATCTCCTCCGCTCCCCTCTTTTCAACATCTCATATCCCAGTCTCTCTCTGTCAATCTCACATCTCCTTCCCTCTCCCTCTCTTCAATCTCCTAGAGTATGATGCTGGATGATGGACAGGCACCCAGACACCATACGATGGACCGGGACCCCTAGAGGGAGGGAGAGATAGAGGGAGAGAGTGAAGATGGGCGGGAGGGAGAGGAAAATGGACAGAGAGAGTGATGGTGGGTGGGGGTGAGTGGGAGAGAGAGGGAGGAATGAGAAAGGGGGATGGGGAGAGAGAGAGAGGTGAGCAATAGGATTTGTGCAGAGAATAGAAGATAGAGGGTAGGAAAAATTAAGGCAGAGATTGCGTGTGAAGATTTTTGCTGCTTCTGATGCCCCCTTCCCCTTCCTTTATATACAAATACTATCGCATCTTATGGGCTATAATCAGTCCGGCATACCGATGAGGGGATCGTAGCTTATCATCAATTTATGCTATGTTATGACTTTCTTTTCAGATAACAGCTTCTGTTTCGCAAGTTGTTCAGCCACGTGTTATTAGAGGAAACCAATGTTTTGCTACTGTCCGCAGGTTAACTCTATTTTTTTCCTTTTTCATTTAGAATATCAGAAGGAAGGTGGTTTACGTAATCTTCTGAATATTTCAAAATATTTCAGGGTCGGCGATATTTTTCCTTTTGTTACTCTAATTTTTGAAGGAAACGCTCAGATGACACTAAAACCTGAAGATTATCTACTGCAGCAAGGATCTGTGGTTAGCTGCAGTTTATTATTTATATATTATGTTCTAGAAGCAATGGGCATACTCAACTTTCTAATGCATGCGTTAAGTAGAAGATCTTTATTTCTTTTGGTTTTTTGTGTAGGGAGATGCCATGATCTGGTGCATTGGCTGGCAAAAAAGCCTGGGTCAAGGTGTTACTATTTTGGGAGGTTTGACCTATACAAACATTCAATGATAGTTATTTAATAAAATCCCTGTATTTTTTTAGTACATACTTCACTAGATTAATACTTTTATATTTTACAGTTAATTATTATGAAATAATGCTATGATCTTTATATGAAGTTTCAGAGGAAATGTGGTTTGTTTTCCTCATTTTGTATGCTTATTCTGTTTCCATTTTTTATGCTTATTCTGTTAATTTTTTATGCTTTCCTCTTTGAGTGGTATTATTGTTAGGTGGTCTCTTCTAAAATATTTTTACTTAAATTGGAATTCTTGTGCAGATATTGTTCTCAAAGATAAGATATTTGTTTATGATCTCGAGGGCCAGAGACTAGGATGGACAAACTATGACTGTAAGTCTGAAGTCAAATAAGTTTATTCCCGTTTTTTATGAAAAACGTTGACTTTTTGTCTACAAATAAACTTTATTTTAATTTATGCAGGCTCCCTTTCAGTTAATGTTAGTTCATCAACTGATAAGGCTGGTGTGATCAATGCTGGGCAATTGAGTATGAATGACGGCAATTCCATCAGCGATTTTTTCAGTATCTTGACATTGGGGATAGCCCTTGTCTTTTTCCATCTAGTTTTGTGAAAAACACGACAAATATCCACAGCGTAACTATTCTTTCTTGGTGTATAATTGGAGGCGATATATGCCCATTCATTCATGTTCATAAAAGGAGAAGTATTTGGTGTATAAATGTTCAAATGGAAGTACTGGAGTTTGATATTTATTAGCATTTCATGGAAAAATTTCATCCTTTCAAAAGATCTTTTCAACATCTCATTTAGCAGAAGAATGTATGAACAAGAACTCCAAGTTGGTAATGAATTTATGATGTTAGAATAAAAAAAGGGGTATTGTTAATCATCGTCTCTTAAAATCATTGTCGTTTTCCATTCATATTTAGCCAATTAAACCTTTTCGATAAGTGGCTCAAAAAGTGTCATGGGTTGAAGGATGGTAGATGATGAAAAGCTTCTCTATTGAGCAAATCAAAATAAGTCAACTTTCATTGATTTTACCCAATGGGAGGTGCATTGACAAGTTTTTTTGTCTTCTAGCTCTGTGTTATTCTTTTAAGTAATAATACTTTGTTCATAAGTTCTGATTCACAAGAAGAATGTCTCTTGTTTTATTCAAGCTTAATTCAATTATTCACTTCTAGATAAATCATTTCAAAAATTTCAAACACAGAACGTAGGTGTTTTCTCTCCATGTTGACTAATAGATATAGAATGTCCATTTTCCAAAACCCTTAAAAGAACGTAGATGGTTGAGTGATGAGATATTATCGGCCTCAAACTTTCTACCGACGGGGCTCACCCAACCGCTGGAAATGGACGCCTTCAACGGTTTCAGCGTTAACCCATGCTCAAATCACACAACTATCCAGGCCTTTTGCAGTTGAAGAGGTCAAAGCCGCTGTTTGGGGACTGAACAGTGAGGGTGCTCCGGGTCTTGACGGAATCCTAGTGTTCTTCTACAAGGACTGCTGGGATACGCTTGCTCCTGAATTGATGCAGCTGATGGACGACTTCTACGCGGGCCGATGTCAGATGGAACGACTGAATAAGGTGCATATTGTTCTCCTCCCAAAGACCCCTGGTGCTGAGATGATCGGAGATTTCTGCCCTATTGCATTGTCCAATTCCATATACCTCATCATAGCCAAGGTCCTGGTGAACCGTCTCCGAGAAGTGATGGATAGCCTGATTAGCCCACTTCAATCTGCGTTTATTCCGGGCAGACATATGATAGATAGCATTGTCACGGCGGAAGAGATTGTGGCAGCATGGCGTCGATCGGGTACCTCGAGATTCCTATGGAAGGTGGACTTTGCAAAGGCCTACGACTCCATTGATTGGCGATATTTATGGAATGTGCTCAGGAGGCGGGGATTCTCGGAGATTTGGGTACGTTGGATCCAGCTGTGTGTGACCACCTCATCATGCTCGGTCCTGGTAAATGGCCGGCCTCAAGGAGGATGGTTCCAACCACAATGCGGGATCCGGCAAGGTTGCCCACTTGCCCCCTTGCTGTTCATTTTGGCTGTGGATACGTTGGCATTCTGCACGACACGACTATGTTCGAGGGGTTACTTATCGGGCTTCCAGACGACGAGTTTTCCAGGGGGCATTCCTTTATTGCAGTATGCCGACGACACCACATTCTTCATTCAGGGCTCAGAGATTGCCGCTCGTACCCTATCACTGATGATGGAGGTATTCACCGACTTTTCTGGCCTTCAGCTGAATCGAGCTAAATCAATGATCGTGGGCTTTGGACTCTCAAGTGAAGAATTGTCCCGTTACGCGGAGATCCTAGCAACACCGATCGAGACACTGCCTCTCCGGTACTTGGGCCTCCCATTAACCGATCGCCGTCTCCGGACTCAAGACTGGCAGCCGATGATGGATAAGGTAGAGACACGATTGGGCGGCTGGCGAGGAAGACTTCTATCCCGGGGCGGTCGCCTAGTACTCGTTAAGACAGTCCTTTCGGCCCTTCCGACATACTACATGTCGGTGTTCCAAATGCCGGCAGGGCTGCGGCGGCGGTTGGAGGGCATTATGCGCCGGTTTTTCTGGCATGGGACAGCGGCGAATCGAGGGGGAACTCTAGTCGCCTGGGATGTGGCCTGCCGACCTCTCACCGATGGTGGTCTCGGAATACGTCACGTGCAGCACAACAACGCAGCTCTGCTATGCAAGTGGGTTGCCCGGGTGATGAAACCTATTGATGACATAGTCTCCCGCCTCCTCCATGAGATGTATGGCTGCTCACTTGACTGGAATGTATGGGCGACACCCCAGCGAGGCGATTCCCCTTTTATGGTCGGCCTTCGGGGGATTTTTCTCCGTTGGTACAACAATTTTTCAGACCTCAGCTGGGAGACGGAGCCATTTTCAGATTCTGGGAAGACAAGTGGTCCGGTCAGGGACGTCTGGCTGATGTCTTTCCTAGACTCTATGCTCTTACCCCGAACCCATCCGCAACGGTTCAAGCGGCCTGGACCCAAGCCTGGACCCCGACCTTGCTCGAGGCTCTCTCAGACCAACGAGTGGATGACCTTCTGATTTTACAGGCCAAACTGGAAGACCTACGACCTACCGTGGAGGAAAGAGACGCGTGGATTTGGCGATGGGCGCCTTTCTCGGCCAAGGCGATTTACGGGCGCTTGCGTGGACAGTCAACTACTGAGGATGCGCAGATTCTTCGGCGCTGCCGGATAATATGGAAGCGGCGCCTCCCGTTGAAGATCCGTCTTTTCACGTGGCTCCTACTCCGGAAACGTCTCATGACACGGACACTCCGTCAAAGAATGTACCCGGACAGCCCGGTGAACTGTCCTCTCTGCAACGGCGGCGCGGAAGATTGCGACCACCTCTTCTTCCAGTGCCCTCTCGCGCAGGAGACGTGGCAGTCGGTAAATGTGGACCGCCTTGGGATCACATCGACCGAGGCGTTCTGGGCCTCCCTGTCGGGCGGCTTCTTCCGGCGGGAAGCCGATTGGAGGTGCATCTTCGCCGTGTTGTGGGCAATTTGGACGCACAGAAATGATGTCATTTTCAGGGACGCTAACCCATCCGGCGACGCCATTCGCTATGCCGTGAGGGGTTACATTACATTATGGTTTCGAGGTGGCCTAGGCCCCTCATCTTTGTTACCCTGATTTGGCTGTAAAATTCATCATCTCAATGAACTGGGGACACCGTGTTGGGTGCTCCCCGTCCTCTGATCAAAAAAATAAAAAAAATATCGGCCTCAAACTACCACTGATTGGACCTCTATTTGGTAATTTTGACTTTTATGTGTAGTTGACTTTTTGTGATGGGCTACATTATAGGAAAAAAAATGAAATTCTGATCATCCTCAATTTTATTTAGCTTCCAATAGAAATTCTTAAATTACACCATGAATATTTATAACTTCAACTTAGATGTGATCTTTTGGTGCATCCATCATTGTCCATCTAGTGCACCACTGGTAATTGCATCTTCTTAGAAGTGTACATTGATGATTTTTTTTTTATTGATGAGGGGCGATTTTGATTATAGTTCTCTGGTGAAAATTTATTTAAAAACTCATTTTTCCTCAAGGACATGGTCAAGCCCAAATATCCTTTAAATATCCCATTTTCTTGCATGCTAGGCATAATGGTATGGTTGCAACACAATTATGAGCTGAATTTTCTTAAAGAGACTAGACTTTTAGGTTGCAAATCAGAAGTTTCCCAAGATAAATCTTTGGATAATGATTAGCCTTCATTGGATAAGTTTAACCAATATCAAAGGCTAATTGGAAAGCTGATTTATTTGACTATAATGTATTTGGATATCAACTTAATTTTTGGGTTATTAAGCCTTTTTATGCATGAGCCTAGGCAAGTACATTGGACATGCGCGCTTTTGAGTGATTTCCCGTATGAAAAAAGATCCAAGGAAGGGACTTGTATATATGCATCTAGGACAATTATGCATTGGGAATTTTTCTAATTGAATATTCCAAGGAGATTTGTGGTGAGATAAAGTCTAAAATTAAATATCTTTGTTTTCTTAGTGGTAAGTTGGTTACATGGAAATCAAACTAGAAAAATATCATATCCACATTGAGCATGGCTGTGAAGTATAGATTTATGGCTCAAGCAATTACAAAGGTGATGAAGCTATAATATCTACTACTTGAGCCAAAATTTTCTATTGTGGTAATGAGAAAGTGATTTTCATAGCTAAAAATCTATTTTTTTAATGAATGCTCGAAGCCTCTTGAGGCGGATTGACGTTTAGTCAAGAAAAGTTCTTTGAGGCCAAATTTCATAAGGCAAGTTTTATGAATTGATTTTGTGGCATGTTTGGCCGTAATTGACATCTATGCTCTAGGTCAAGGGGGGAATGTGAAAGAGATATGTTTTAGGGTCTTTGTGTGTTTATCTCTTAAATTTTGGTTATTCATACCTCTTCACAAGACTATTTCTATATAAGTGATGTGATTCAACGACAAAAATCCTATGATTAAATCCTAGCCGTTCATCTGAGGAGTTATAATAACTAGGATTGAATGTGATTGATGAACTCTTTGGACTCCTCGAGACATCTCAGGCATTCGATGAAGATCAAATGGTAGACGTTACATGACGACATAACTTCACTTGCGATGTGGCAAAATGTCAAAGCTTCATCTTTGATCAGATGGACGAGACTTAATGATGAAGATTCATAACCTGGCGTAGTGTCTAAGCCGTTGATCGAAGATAATCAGCCAAATCTAACAGTCATGCCCAAATTTTCCAACTTATACACTCTCTCTCTTTGACAAAAAATGTATTCTTAGATTGTTTTGATTGATCGAACCTTTTGGATAGTTCAATCCTTGAATCTCTTGGTTTCTTCCTCTTCTAGAATAATTTATGTGTCCATGAAGTGCTTAAAATCAAGATTTTGTCAAAAGAATTGGGAGATTTCGCCGCTTGAACTCTAAATATTTGTTTTCAATAATACATAATAAAAACCTTTGACCCGGAAATCAATTGGATCATTTTGAGCATTATTTTGGGTTAGATTATTTGTTTTTCTCGTTATCTTTCGCCATTTATCAATATATATTAATTTCAAAGCTTACATAAGATTAGTTTTTAGAAATTTTATCAAATTCTCTCTCTTCGTGATCGATTTTTCTACCTTGATTTCGCTCCTTAATTTATCCACAAATACTAATCCAAATCGAGCGACTTTTGATTTTGAGGATTTTGTCTTGAAGTCTTCTTTCCAAAAACACTAAAATCCTTAATTTCTCGACTCATTTTGTCATCCAAATTGATCAAATTTCAAGAATACCTAAATTTCATTTCCTAAATCTCTATGGATTCGACACATATTCATCATTCTATTGATCAATTTATGATTTAATCTTATAATTTATGAGTTTCGGTATTTATTTTCATACGCATTCATGTGTTGACAACAATCGTGCAAATTCATCTCATCACATCTCTTTTCTCCTCTTGTGGTAGTTTTGATCAATCTCTAAAGCATTCCCTTGATTTGAGCACTGGGAGTGAATCAATGATAGCTACAATTCACTTGGAAAAACATGTAACCAATGGTTGTGATTTTGTCTTTGTCCCATTGAACATCTCTTGTCAAATCAAGGCAATTATAAATGGTAATTCCTACAAAGTGTCAGATTTAGGTTGAGATTTCATGTCCCTCCTTGAATTCATTTAAAGTCTCCATTAAAATTCAATCCTCACCTCCCTCTGTAGAAATTTGGTTTCTCTTCCCTTGTCCTACATCACTATCTTTTTACCCCCTCTCACTCTCTCTCTCTTCATTATCTCCCTCCTCTCTTTAATGATTTATCTATCTACCTTCTACAAATTTCTAACCAAAGACAAAGATGTGAAGAAAGTATCTTCTTAATGCAAATATCTTACTAGCCAATCAAACACAAAGAGACATGGCAAGTGGAAAAGAAAATAACAAGCACACTTCATTCAGACCACACTCCTTATATTTGTAAAAAAAACTAGACTTAAGACTTAAGACAATGACCTGACTAACTAGAAAGGAGATGAACCCGATTGCGAGTGTTTTCTATCATTTTTGTGCATCGATATCATGCAATAAAATTATAATTATTTACTTAGTATAGAGTCAACAAGGGTCAAATCTACAAGGAGCTGAAGCAATGTGTTTAGGTGTTCAAAAGAAATTCGAGGGTGGAAGAATATGCTAACTAAGAATGGAGCACATGGAGGTTTGTGGGAGTGATAATTTTGAGTTTCTTTTATAATTAAGACATAAATTAGATTTTAGAGTGAAAATTCAAACGAGGAGAGATGAAATGGGAATGAGAAAATGACAAGGAGAGAAAATATGATAGGTGAGAATGATGGACCGATGAGTGGCGATGATGAGAGGGAAAGTTGCACGTATGTGATGGTGTCAAAGCTACTACCTTAAAATATAAAGAAACCGCATGTCTATTTTTATAGTGATGTTCACAAGACAAAATCCAATCCAAATTGTCACACAAATCTTGTCGACGTGCTTATCCTAGGTTGGGTGATGCTTGATCCACTATGATCATGATCTTCACTTTCTTCCTTCTCCATGACAAGATTGAGCATCAAACGATGCTCTTCCTCAGGCCTTGACCTCCTCTCCCTTTCCTTTGGTCGCTTGATACTAAGAGAGAGTCACAAAATGTAAGGAGAGAGAAAATAAAGGTTTTTAGAAGTGAGTTTTTAGAGTTGAGTATAAAGAGTGGTAAAAGTGTCTGATTATTAAAATCATTTTTTCCTATTCAATTATTCGATTAGAGGGTGTAGATGGATGGAGGGTGAAAAGATTAATCTAGCCATAAAATTTAATCTCATGATTTGAAATTTGAGAAATCATGAACGTTCGATCAACATCGTGCATCAAAGTGCACCACGTGGCACTCTCTTATGGGACTGAAAAATGTGTCAATCTTTATAAGTGTAGAGGAGTTTTCTAAAAAATTCTATTTAAAAATTCAGAGGATTCTTTTTATTAAAATACTCTTAAAAATAAAAAAATCCCTAAACCCCCTAAAAATTATAGAAAATTATTAAATTTAGAAATTCAAAAATTCACAAAAATACAACTCCTTTTCCATAATTTTTTTCCATTAGATTAAGAATTTAATTATCTATTTTTCATAAATTTCTAACATTATGAAAAATGATTAAGGGGTCATTTAATGAAATTAAGTTTGGTCTAACCTCTTTAAAAATATAGAGGTTGACCCAACTTTCACTTCTCGAATAAAAGTGGATCATCCTAAAACACTTAGGATGATCCCTACATCAAATTCAAACGCAATGTATCGCTTGTTTTATGAAAATAAGATCAACTTAGTGTTCAAATCTGGTGTTGTTTCCTCTTCTCTCTCATCGTTATTTGTGTCCATGCTTTCATACTTGCGTGCCTATGTCCTTCCAACCATATGACTCATAGAAAGTATGAGATTTCAACCACTTGACTTGAAGGAGTAAAATAGGGTTAGTCTCGTGATATAATCAATGAATCCACGATAGAACATATTCATATTGTTTACCTAATTAGCACTAAATTAATGTCAAATGAGTGAACGAGTGGAATAAAATGAGGAATACAATAATATCATACAAACATGATAATGCGCATTATACTAACATGAATTATACATTAAAATCTATTTATAACGATGAAGATGAATATCTAAATGGCATATTATCAAAAGGTTTTTTTGTTTGGTGGGTTGACTTAAGTTTGACTTGTACATTGGACTCTAGAACCTCAACCCCTCTTTTGAATTTTCAACATAGTTGCAATCTGATCTTCACATTTCTTGCACATCCATATGTTTTTGAATCGTTGAATGGACCAATTCGATCATTATTGGATGATAACCAACTCTTTCTAGATTGAGATTCATCATTAACATCCGTTATTCTCCACAAAAGACCAATAAAGATCCGTTATTCATTGGGCCGGGCAACCAAGGACCGGAACCCTTAGGGTTCCGAAAACGCTCGACTTTATTTTCTCTCTCCTCTCTCTAGAGTCTAAACTCGCAAATCTCCATAAACCTCCCGCTGTCCCTCTCTTCTTCGATCTCTCTCGATCTCTGAGGTAGGGCAAAATGGCGCTGGCATTCGACGAGTACGGAAGGCCGTTCATCATCCTCAAGGAGCAGGAGCAGAAGACGCGGCTGCGTGGTCTCGAAGCTCAGAAGGCTAACATTGCGGCCGGCAAAGCCGTCGCTCGTATCCTCCGCACCTCCCTGGGGCCCAAAGGGATGGACAAGATGCTTCAGTCCCCCGATGGGGATGTTACTATCAGTAAATACTTGTTTTCTTGGATTTTGTTGCTTAGGTCTTCTTTCACCGTTCACGTTGGCATTGCTGATGTTTTGTTGTTGAATGTTGTGCTTACTGTCATTAAAATTCCTTCTTAGCCTGGATTGCGCTGTTCAGGTTTTCGTTGACTGTTAGTGTTAGCATTGTTCATTTTTTTTTTTGTTGGCTGTTGTGGGTGCTAATCTGGTCAAGGGTTTAGGGTTTAGTGATGCTATTGATTGCCTGATGAAAAAATTCGAGAACATCACAAGTCTACCCTTTTTCTTTTGCGTCGCAGCTTCTCGATTATTAAAGGATTGTTTTTTTGTTTAGGTTTCCTTACACTGTACATGTTAGGCTTGCTCATGTCTTTTGTCGGATGTTGTGGTGCTTTTATGGCTCAGAGTTCAGGGTTCAGGGTTTAGTGATACTAGAAATTACCGAATTGAAGTAATATCTCCTCCTTTTTCTATTTTGTTGCAGCGTCTTGATTTTTATGCCACTGTTTCTTGATTTCTGTGTTCACTCCACGTGGAATGGACTCTAATTATGTAGAAAGAAAAAAAAAACATTTTTACTCCAGTTTTTTTTGTTCTCCCTATTTAATTTCATTGACCTGACTTCGTTTGAAGAATCTCTGCTGTTGTTACTTTTGGTGTAGAAAGTCCCTTGTTTTGGCTCTTGCTTGAAGATTTTATTGGCTGCTTAAATAAGCAATTGCCTATGACCTAAGTTTCGATTAGACTCTGGTCAGGAGATTCCTAGTTTTTATCGTAAGTTTTCTATGTCAGATGTTGACCAGATATTTATGCTTTTGTTGGGAGATTCGACTATTGTTTTGCTCCATCTCTTTAACTGATGTCATTAATTTCACTTTTTCTAACCCGTAGAACAAGTTATTATTGCTTGATTACTTTATTAAATATCTTACTGTCAAATCTGAATCTATGTAGCAAACGATGGGGCTACGATTCTTGAGCAGATGGATGTTGACAATCAGATCGCAAAGCTGATGGTTGAATTATCGCGAAGCCAGGACTACGAAATCGGAGATGGTACAACTAGCGTTGTTGTTTTGGCTGGTGGTCTTCTTGAACAAGCCGAGAAGCTTCTAGACCGCGGGATTCACCCAATTAGGGTCGCAGAGGGCTATGAATTGGCATCAAGAATTGCTGTAGAACACTTAGAAAATATCTCACAAAAATTTGAGTTTAGCCTGACTGACGCAAAGCCTTTAGTGCAGACTTGTTCAACTACTCTGAACTCCAAGATGTAAGTGTTAATTAGACTTTCTGCTGCTGCTGTGTTAACTTTTGATGCTTTATTTTTAGTTCACCTTCTCAGTGGTGGATTCTAATTTTTTATGTCAATATTCTTTACGTTTTTATTAATATGACTCCAATGATTGTCAGCAATGGCGATTTATGAAGGAATACGGAAATCCCACCGTTTTTGGCTATTTCGATCCTCTGAACTAATTTCCCTTGCTGAATTTTTGAGAAATCAATGACTTTGACGAAAACTGGTTCAAGTCAACGCATGTTTGATTGCTAACCCATTGAGTAATCAGTATTATATCTTCCATTCCATGATTCTTATTTTTAGTGTGAAAATCCAATGGCTTGGATTCATAGTGCTATCCATCAACCGGGGGATCATATTGGGTGATCTCCTTTTCGCATCTCCAAAAAAAAATTCTATCCATCACTACTCATCTCTCCAAACATTGGTTTTGTTTGTCATTTGAAAAAAATGGTTCTGTTGGAACAAAAATATGCACACTCTCATTTTACTTATTCAATTCCAATACTGACATCTTTTGATATTTAATTTTACAGTGTGAGTCGCCGTAAGCAGGAATTAGCAGAAATTGCTGTACAGGCTGTTCTAGCTGTTGCGGACTTGGAGAGGAAAGATGTGAATTTGGACTTGATAAAAGTAGAAGGAAAAGTAGGTGGAAAACTTGAAGATACGGAGCTAATTCATGGGATCATTGTGGATAAAGATATGAGCCATCCTCAGATGCCGAAAAGAATTGAGGATGCCAAAATTGCTATTTTGACTTGTCCTTTTGAACCCCCGAAGCCAAAGACAAAGCATAAGGTTGACATTGATACTGTTGAGAAGTTTCAAACCTTACGTCAGCAGGAGCAGAAGTATTTTGATGATATGGTTCAGAAGTGCAAGGTGATTCATTTGTTTTCTTTTTGATTTTTTTTCTTCCAATCTTCCAATGCCATGTGAACCAAATTTCTGCTTCCTACTTATATTTAGTACTTGTGGGTTCTGGTTAAAGCAAAGGATTTGGGGTTGAAGGTTTGTAGAATTTTTCATTGAAGGTTCATTTTGGGGATTTGAATATCTAACTGTTAAAGTTTTTGAATATATATTTTTTTGTTCTGTTGTCTTAACACTATACTGCTCAGGGATTTGATGATTTTTTTATTTTTTTAAATTTACGGGTTTCCTATCCCATGCAATTTTTACTGCATATCTGTTTTGCCAATTTTATGATGCTTATTGTCGATTCCCAGTTGATAAACGTTGTCTTTTTCACTGTGCAGTTCTTTTAAAGGTTTGTTGTACATTTATGTACACGACCATGATTCTAAACAGTTTGAGTCCTATTGAATCTCTTAGAAGATCCAATTATCTGAGGAACTTCCCTTTTTGTGAATTTTCTTTCTTTCTCTTCTTTCACTCGTATGGTGATACTAGGGTTTTAAGAGAGCACACTGCTATTGTATTCTTTTGATAGTCTGTCTTATATAGTGGATTCTCTTTAGTACTTGAAGATGGTGTTTGACATCTTTTCTTTGGCAATGGTGCTCCTTTTTAGTGAAACATCTGAAATCATATCTGATATCCTCCATGTTCAATTATCCCTTAATTCTGTTATCCTCCATGGATCTAATTTCTTGCAGGAAGTGGGTGCAACCCTTGTCATATGCCAATGGGGGTTTGATGACGAAGCTAATCATCTCTTGATGCACCGGAATTTGCCGGCAGTTAGATGGGTTGGCGGTGTTGAACTGGAGTTAATTGCTATTGCTACAGGTTTGATTTATTAGTTAGTAATCTGAGTTCTTCCCTCACTAATCGCTTTCCCAATGAAAATGTTGAAATCTAGATATAATTGTGTTTATTTTCTTGTTAATTCTTGTGTGAAAACAGGAGGAAGGATTGTCCCTAGGTTCCAGGAGTTGACTCCCGATAAGCTTGGAAAGGTATATCTATCGTACTTTTTCTTTAGATTTCTTTTAATTATTGGTATATCCTTAACTTATAACTGTGGAGATACCTTAATGGGGGACACTGCTTATTTTAATTGGATTGCGGGTATATCCATACCCATATCCAGTGTACTAATAGGTGTTATCTCTCTAAAGTTTGTTAACTCCTTTCTCTCTCTTCTGATGATCATAGAAAGGGCTAAGGTTTCTTGTGACTGAGAAGGACGGGTGTTCACATTTATTGTTGAAGAATCTTGTGGTGTGAAATATAATCACATCCTATTTGTTGTTGATAGTCTCTGATTCTGTAATAATTGTGATATTTGACTATTTTATTAAAACACATATATTAACAAAATAACCTTTTTTCACCGGACAGGCAGGACTTGTTAGAGAGAAATCATTTGGAACAACAAAAGAGCGGATGCTGTACATTGAACAGTGCGCCAACTCAAAGGCTGTTACAATATTTATCCGTGGAGGTAAATTTACTTCTTTCAACTGAATTTAATTATTATGTGATGTGATCCCCAAACATTCTTGTAATCACAGTTATATTCAGGTTTTCCCTTTAATTGTAGTTGTACCCTTGTAGGATTTGCCAATTTGATCGCCTCCTAGGTGCCTAATATTTTACCTCCGAATGTAAGGTTTAGAAAGTTCTGTGTGGGATATAGCATGTCTTTAGACAGCTGGCTGACCTCAATTATTTTTAGAGTGAGAACGGGGTTTTAATTTTTAAATAGAGAAGAGATACAAGTTTTGATTTTTAGAGAGCGGGTTTGTGATTTTTAGACAGGGAATAAGAAGGTTTCTCTGCTGGTGCTGCCGGTAGGGCTGTTGTTGCACCATCTGCATCTCCAAGCTGCCCCTTAAATAATGGTCTGCCAGAGATGGAAAAGAAGGGGGCTATAAGTGGGCCCTTTATGCCCATTATATAATGGCTTGATTGAGCAGTTGTAAGATAACTGCTCGTAGGCAGTCGGAGGGGCAGTGATCCAGTAATTATAATCATCAAGTTCAATCTCCGATCCCGGGTATATGATTGGCCCTCTATGCCCAATTATATAAAGGCTGTATCACCTTGGTTTAGCAGTTGTTAGACAACTGTGCAAAGGCAATCAGAGGGAGAGGAGAGTCGAGTACCATGATCATCAAGATTGTCGAAATTTATCAACCCATAAAGCCCACAAGTAACAGGTATTTTAAAAAAAATAATCTATTTTTGATCTTTTATTGTTTTTAAGAATTTACTCAAAAGAAATTGGTACTAGACTGGCAGGCAGTCGAGGGATCCAGAGGAAAGAAAAATTTTACTCTTATGATCTTGATGATCAATGTTTAATTTTTTTTTTTGAAGTGATCAATGTTTAAATATTAAATTCTTGGTTCTTCTTGATGAATGATGATATGAAATGATTATGGTCAAAGTTCATGAACCTGATCAAATAGTGATTTGAAATGATTAAAGGGAATAAGATGATGATAGAGGAAACGAAACGGAGCATACATGATGCTCTATGCGTGGCACGGAACTTGATCCGCAACAACTCCATTGTTTATGGTGGTGGCTCCGCTGAGATTTCTTGCTCTATTGCTGTTGAGGCAGCTGCAGACTGCCACCCCGGAGTTGAGCAGGTTCGCCTCCCTCCCTCCCTCTCTTCATGAATCTATCTCATGGGCATCAGCGCTTTAGATTTGAGTTTATTCTTGTTTAGTATTGATTTGTGTGTTTATAGAGAATCTGCTCTCTAGTGCGGGCTCACTTCCTGGAAGCCTCTTTTCTCTCTCTGACTGTTGTGATGACGTCAGGGGTTCTCAGTTTGACATGACATTTAATCCGCCCTCTATTGCAGGCTCACTGCCCCAGAATTTCCATCTCTACCTCTATCTCTATGGCTGATATCATCTTCATGAAATTTGAATTTTGGTGTATATCAATCGTTGAATGCCATCCTAATCTTCTTGTCCGCCACTGTTTCCGCACAGTCCTGCTAGGGTTAGCAAAATAGATTAGAAGACTGAAACCCAAAAAACTGGAATCATTTCTTGTCTCAATCGCTGGTTTTTAACGAGTTTACATAATGTGGGCCGAAGTTTCTTATTTCCCACGCCGTTTACTTGATTTAAATTTATTTTTCAATTTTGATGAATGGAGTAGTATGCGATTCGGGCTTTTGCCGAAGCTCTGGATTATCTTCCAATGGCTCTGGCAGAGAACAGTGGTCTCCAACCCATTGACACATTGACTGCCGTTAAGGCTCAGCAAATTAAGGTAATCTTTTTGTTTATTAATTAATACTGATATGCTTAATCAATATAATAATTATCATTGAAATTGGTTAAAAAAATGGTTACAGGAGAAGAATCCCTTCTACGGAATTGACTGCAACGATGTGGGGACGAACGACATGCGAGAGCAGAACGTGTTCGAAACCCTGATTGGCAAGCAGCAGCAGATCCTATTGGCCACCCAGGTGGTGAAGATGATCCTCAAGATCGATGATGTCATCATGCCATCCGAATATTGAAGAGGTATGTGTCATCATGCACGAGATGAGATGGATGATCCATGGAATGGATGGACAGGGCACTTGATGATTGAAATATTTTAATTTTGGGATTGAAGCGAGGATTTTGCTTGGTGGGGTTTGGTATGATTCTAGAGAGAGAGAGAGAGGTAACATTAATATACTAGTCTTGGACTACCTCTCTTTCTTATAAACATATTCATGATTTTTGTGGGTCTTGCAGTCAGATCGAGAATTGCTGAGAGAGAGAGAGGCCTTAGATGCGATCTTTAATTGAAGCGTTTAATTCGAAGAAATTTTTTTGTCTGGAATTCGTGTACATCAGGGGGAGCTTCACATGATAAGCTACCACTTACCTCATCTGGAAGAAATTTTGGACCAGAGATACACTAGAAAGAAGCAGAACAAGGCGAATAAGACTACATGGACAACATGGTTGGAACCCTGCTGGATGACCCTCTTGTTTAGCCTCCTCATGTTGTTCTTCAAGCTGGCTTGCGCTTTCACCATCGTCGTTTGCTGTTTATTTCCATGAATCAACCATGCTTGGTCATTAAGAATCATCAAATAAGACAAATAAAACGAGGACTTCCGATCAGAGTTCAATTGATCACAGCCAAGAATATGTCATAGTCGTCTTTCTGTAAATCATTTAGGGTTTTGGCGGCCCTAGAAATTTTGACTGTTCTTCCTCCTTCAGCTTTAGTTGATGTTATTTGCCGTCAGTTCACAAAAAATGTGATAGATGGGTTGGAACCATCAGAGATGACAATGAAAGTTCACATCTTGTTTAGATATTAGGCTTTAGGTTTTAGGGTTTGACTACAGGAAGAGGTTCCAGCTTGACACACAGGAGAGAGGCTCAAGGTTTGACCAGTTGACCCGCCAGGGATATCGCCTTTGATCACCATCTTCAATACAATTTTTGCTGTTCATTGATCATCATCTTCTATAAAATTTTCCTTCGGATTTTTGCTTCTAAAATTAATACTTCATCTGGACTTAGAAAGAAAAGAGATGTTTAAATTTTAGGGTGCTGGGGTTCAGGTACACGTCATCAAACCTGGTCGGTTGCCTTGATAGATTAGGGTTTTCGGTTCAGCTACTCTTCTATCATGAGAAATAAACCGAAGCTGGATTTCTGTTACAAATTTACCTTTAGACTCATTTAAACTGTGGGCTACTCCAGGATCAGGCTCTCACCATTAATTTCCATCGCAGCTCCACCTAATTGTTCGCTGTTTAAGGGTTTGCACTAGGTTTAGTGCTTAGGACTCGGACTTTAAATCTCGCAATTAAACCCCGATTTCTTTTTTGAAACACAAAAGGGAAGAACACCTGAGGTGAGCGAATTCACCCCTTAAACCCTAATTTATATCACGGTTTTGGGTTCTACCAAAAATTTTTATAGTAATCAAATTTTTCGTTTAATCCAATTTGGATTAAAAATAAAATACGCTAAATCTATCGTTAGATTGCCGCAAAGTGGATATTCTTGAAGCATTCCACACACTAATTCCATTTTTCAATTGGGTTATTATTCTAACGAAGAGGGGTTAAAAATAAAATAATTAAAAAAGGAGAAAAGCTTACCAGCAGCTCCAGCAGGTTGTTCTGAAGCTTCGCCTCAGATTCTATCTCTAGAGCAACCTAACAAATGCGCAGATGAAAGAATAGAACGATGATCAAATTAAAAATCAAAATAAGTTATGGGAGAAAGATAGTCATAGATATCACAATCTCTCGCTCTAATAAAAGCGCGAAAAAGGATTTTTAAGAACTGATTTTAGCCTTTCCTGTTCTGGGGGGAGCAAAATTAGATTTCAAATGAAACTTCACCGATTTTAACAATTTCGACCTGATCTAATTACAACGCTCTAAATTTGCATAATTATAACCCGATTAGCTCATAATTTACAATTCAAATGCGATGAGCTGTTAATCTTTCAAATTAAAAATTACCATTATGATCTGAAACACGAAAAAACCTATCACGGAACGGGCAAGGAACATAAATTCGATAGTATCCCATTAATCCGAATATTAAAAAACCGTCTGAGGACATTTCTTGAGAAGAAAAGTCCAGGAGAGAAGGAATTTATTCTGGATCGAGGAACTCACGCCTTTCAACTGCCCGATCTGGCGGTGGAGAACACCAATACGATCGTCTAAATCAGCGTGCATCGGATCTATCTGAAGCTGGACATCGCCGCCTGATCTCGCGCTAATGCCTTCCCTGGGTGTGATGAAACAACAAAAAAGGAAACATTGAAAAATCGCGCCTAGTCGATGAATTTAGGGCTTTAAAAATATGATTGTAATTTCTAGGGTTTAAGGATGAAGGAATCACCGTGATCGGAGGGGACCGCCGCCGTATGCGCCGCCTTTCTGGTAAGCGTTCGACATCTGCGAGAGAGAGAGAAAGAGAGAGAGGGAGAGAGACTAAAATAACCGATTCGGCGAGTCGACCACGGGTGTCGTGAGACAACGATTCAGCGATCATGATCGAGCTCGATTTTTTGTCCGAATCGTCAACCACGATTCACGCAAGCAGCTCTCGTCACGATCGCCGACTACATTGGCTCGATTCGATCACAGGATCGGCACTTTTCAAAACCCAGAAAACAGATGGATTTTAGGTAATAAAATATTAAATTTAATATTTTTAATTAAATCTTCAGCTTCTTTCCTTAAATCTATCATTTTTGGACGTCTCATTCGTCTAAAATCCACTTCTGCTGGATTGCTTCTGCCGAATTATTTTGCGAAAGCGTTCCTTTTCAAATCTAATTGAAGAGATTTATTCGTTTCAGATGATCTCTTCAATGTCTGAACGTTTTATTCCGGTCGCCCTCAAGCTGTAGTTCCTCTATCGATTTGCTTGCTCAGCCTTCGTCCAGTGGGAGCGAACAGGAAATGGATGCGGTCATTTCTCAATCAGAATCAGTCAGGCTGCATGGGCCGTTTTAAAGAGTCTGCTCCTTGAAGATTCTACTGTATCCTCTGTCATTCAAACACCCAGACGATGCCATGGCCGTTGTTTGAAAAAAAGCTTCAAGCCCTACAAACTTCTGGAGCCACTGAAGAGGTCCCATCAAGAAACTTTCGTGGAGCACAAAAGTTCAGCTTTGAACATTAAAATCCATCAAGTCGATTGCAACGTTTCGAAGGGGAAATTTTTGAGAGGCCAAAGGATCTCCTTCTAAGACTTCGGGATCTTGCATCTGTAGTATTCAGTGCCGGAAAAGAAAAATCGAAGATTCCAGAGAGTAGGTTTTGCGTAATTTTCCTCTGATGCCTGGACCAGTGATAATTACCTTCTCTTCCTGGGAATTCTATCTGTTGGGTAGATGATAGTTGGAAGCTACACGATCCTTATCATTTGGAAATTAGAAACTCCCACTCGGGGAAGAACATGGCTGATGTAGTAGAGCAGGTGCTCCAAGAGTTTTGCCTGGAGATCATAGGCCTTTATACCTTTTCTTTTAAATGACATTCATGTTTTTCTCTATGAAGCTAGCTGCACTTTCAGCTGACAATGCTGGTAATTATGACTCCATGGATGATGCAACTATTGCCTCCCTGATGAAGGTCTATCCAACATTCGACCACAACCATCACATGCCTTGCATTGCGCATCGTGATCAACCTAGTAGTGCGAGATGACATGAAAGCATTGAACATCAGGGAACTATGGAATGATGAGGTGGTGGTGGCTATCTTTGAAGATCATGATAGTGTAACACATTCTGAACAGTGAACACCACTTGTGAGATTGTGGGTGATGCAGCCTCTCATGCAAGATAACTCGTGAACATCGTACACGGTCAATGCAATGGCATGAGCAATATAAAGATTTTTATATAATTTTGAAGTTTGAAGACCATAGTCTCCCATTGCTTGACGTGCCAACCAAGTGAAATTCATTGCATGACATGCTATTTGACATGATCAAGTAGGCAAACTCCAAAGGACTCTGGACCATCATTGTGATATGTTAGGGCCCTTCTACAAGTACATGTAGGGTATAGGCACGAGTCCAAAAGAGCCATATATGATTAGTTCTAGGAGCTGAGGCTTGAAAAGCTCTTCAAAGTTTTGATCAAAACATGAATTACAATGGAAGATGTTAAATCAAAACATTCAAAAAGTTGAAGCACCCAGAATAAATGATTTCATCATTTATTCTATATGATCTAATTATCTAGTATATAATAAAATTCATACTAGCAGAGATTATTTGAATGAGTTTTTCGAGCCTTTCAAGCCTATGACCACTAGTGATATCCATATGATCACTGGACGATTGGATTTCCTCTAGAACACTCGTCATCACAAGAGGAAGAGAAGAGATGTGAGAGTTTTCCACTAAGCTCGCATGGACACCCTTATTATGGTCGTTTTCCTCCTATTTATAGACTTCTAGAATGTGAACTTTTCACAAAAAAATCCTATATTGATGTTTATATCCACCAATGCCCATTGACCTATGTGTGTGATAGTCTAGGTTCATATATCTTACTAATTAATAACTTTATCGACCCAATAACACTTATTGGTCTTCCTTATCAATTAACTATATCAATATATATTAATTGACTAAGGATCGATTTAACCCAATCGTCAGCCTTATGAGTTGAGTCGCTAGCTCAGTGGGTTGGGTCGCCAGCCCGGTGGGTTAATTCGCCAACTCGGTGGGTGTTACGATATACCACGTGCTCTGGGAGATATGAAATATATCAGAACTTTGTCATGGAACCATTTCGTCACTGGTTACTATGTACATATAATCTTATATACGTGCGAAACTCATGAATAACTTATGGTATGGTTAACTGTCAAACCCTAATCGGTCACTCAATTTAGTACTGATACGAGTAGGTAATCATCGAGAGCAACTTTTCTAATATTTGCACTATCTTGGCCAATGATTTAACCATATCTTATTCCTTGAGTAGATTTCTTCTTTATACGGAGGGCGGACGATCCCATCTTAGCCACTCAATCACCTTCGAGGACTTCATATTGTATCTAATCTATGACATTTTGGAGATCCCGTGACTAAGGATTCGTATACAATCATCCATCCTCAAGATGTCTTTAGTGTCTTAGGTCAAAGGACCACAAACATAACTATGACATGAATCACCCTGATTGACAGTTTGACATAATACCATTTAGGGATTTATATAGATCAATTCAGTGAACTCTTTCTCAAAAGAGCACCCACTATCTATCTTTGACATCTCTATAAAGATGGCCTAAGTATCAACTATACTCATCATATGAGTCGAATCAAATTTTGGCTATTTTTTCAAGATAATCTTGATTCTTACGATTCACAACCAATGCTCTTCGATGTCCTTATCAAATATCCCACAAACATCAATATTTAGAACATATATTTAAAGACAAGCGATCACTGTGCTATGATCTCATCATAATTTACTTGATCATGACATATATTTATGGACTTCATTGCAAATATTATGCAAGAATGACGATGAAAAAAGTTCATTTCAATCAATATAAACGAAAGATCAAAGTATAATTGGCTTGTAGGCCACATAATTTTATTAATCAGTAGGATTGGGATGGAAGTGGTCCATGCCAAACCTCATAAGAAAGTGTTGGATATGTGTCGATTGGATCATAGGTTCAATAAGCCTGACTAGGCATAGTCGATGCTTATTAATGAGTCTAGAAACATGTGATTGCATTTTGGGGTTGCCAAGTCCTCGCTATTTCCAGACAAGGCTAGGTATCGTAAGACTAATGAGTGGTAGTGTGAGATCTAGATCTCGTGGAGTAAGGAGATCATTTAGGAGGTCACCTCACTGATCCCTTCGTTTGATATCCAGGGGTTGGGTAATAGTCCTCCTCTAGGGATTCATATGAGGTCTTAGAATCCCCTCCTTATCTTTGACCACTGATTGACTACCCGTATCCTCAATGTGGGAGAAGGATAGGAGGGTTTCTTGATAATTGGTTAAGCAAGCTTGCCTACTATGACTCTCTATGTCATCGAGAGGTGTTGAGCCTTGTCTTGTCTCACGCTCCTTGGGTAGCTCTAATGTAGGATCTAAGAGGGGAATAGAGGCTCTGGGGATACCCAGATGTGAAATCCTATCAGATGTCTAGGTGTCTGTAGGGGCTCCATCTATAGTCAAGAGCCCTTGGGTCTCTCTAGATCTCTGCATCTCTAGCAGGGTGTCCGGTGATGAAGAGTTCAATAGGTGTGGTAGGCTGTGATGGATATTATATAGCCTATATGCCAATCACACTTACATGTATCTCGTTTCTGTTTATTGAAATATAATTTCTTTATTTTCATTCTTGTGTGATGTTCTCAATGAAGTCCATGAGCATATGCAATGACTAAGTAAATTATGATGAGATCATAATACAATAATCACTAGTCCTTAAACATATGTTCTAAACATTCATATTCGTGGGATATTCGAGAAGGAGATTGAATTATACGTAAATAATAACACTATCATATCCTAATCATTTGATGAGTATGGTTGATCTTGTAGCCATCGGTGTGGAGACACTAAGGATAGATAGTGGGTGATCTTTGAATAAAGAGTTAACTGAATTGATCTGTATGAATCCCTGAATGGTAATTATACGTAACTGTCAATCAGGTTGATTCATGTCATGGTTATGTATGTGGTCTTTTGACTTGAGACACCAAAGACATCTTGTGGATGGATGATCGTGTTTTGATTATGACTTACAAATCCCTAGCCATGGGATATCTAAAATATTATATATTAGATACGACATGAAGTCTATGAAGATGATTGTGTGATCAAGATGGGATCATCCGCCCTCGATATTTGAGGAGACTGACTCAAGGAATGAGATGCGATGAAATCCTTGGCCAAGGTAGTGAAAATATTGGAGGAGTTCTCGATGATTTCCTACACGCGTCATTACTAGCTTGAGTAACCAATTAGGATTTGACAATTGATAATACCCTAAGTCATTCATGAGTCTCGTGAAAATAAAGAATTATACATACATGGTAATCAATAATGGAAAGGTTCTATAAGTGAGTTCTCACATAGAGTACGTGGTGTAGCTTGACACCCAACAGGCTGACAACTCAGCCTATCGATGGGGTTAAATCGATCCTTAATTAATTAATCTATATGTTGATGAAGATAATTAATTAAGATTGACCAATAAAGTGTTATTTGGTCTGTAGAGTTATTAACTAGTGAGATATATGGACCTAGAGGGTCACAGATATAAGGTCTATGAATGTTAGTGGATATAGACATACTTATGAGGGTTTTTATGAAAAAATTATATACCAATTGTCTATAAATAGGGGGAGAATAACCACATACCATCCAAGCCTTGTGGGAATTCTCTCATTTCTTCTCTTTCTCTCTTGTTGAAGAGCTTTGATGAGGAGATCTAACCATCTGGAGACTGTGTGGATACCGCTAGAGGCTAGACACTTGAATAGCTTTAATAACTCCCTTAAGGAAATCTTATAAGTATGTTTTCTCATACACACTTGATATGATCATCTATTCCTGGTGCCTCAATGTTTTGAACATCCAATTCAATGTATTCCGCTGCATTCGATGTTTTGATCAAAATTTTGAAAGGTTTATCGACCTCTAAACCCAATAAGCTAGAGGAGTCGGTGATGAGGGACCCTAAAGTAGGCTTGGTAGGCACAAACCTATTAAAAGCTAGGGAATCCAGGGAGTCATTGTCAGCACAAAAAGGGGGTGTCAAAGGTAAGGTGGGGGTAATATTGAGGGGAATGAGTGGGGGGGATGAGGGAGTGTGAGTGGGAGGTGTCTCGACATGGTGCGGAGCAGGAGGCAGAGGGTTGATAACATGAAATTTATACATGTAATTATGTAATTATGAATGCAAATTTAGTAACAAAACATTCCATTCCTATGCATGTTATCATACTTTTAGTGCATATTTATCATTTCATGTAATTTTAAGTTATAATATCAAAGTACACTATTTTAGGGATAATTATGTATTTTTAAATAATATATTTTAGGTTAGATTATTCTCATCTATATTTGACATTATAATTAGGTTTTCATGTTAAATAATAAGAGAAAATATTTTTTATAAACTCATTTATTTTTCTAAGTTTTATTTTCTAAGAGACATGAGTGTATTTTTTAAATAAAACTTTATTCTCTTGTTATTTATTGAATTTGACTTTTTTTAAAATGATAGATTATTTAATTTATGATCTAACAAAATAAATTTAGATTAATGTGGAGTTGTATTTTGAAAGTTATGAATTTTCTAATTTTTATGGATTTTTATAGAATTTTCCTGAATTTTTTTGAATTTATTTTGGATTTATTTGGATTTTTAAAAAATAAAAAATTTAAGTTTTTATCGCGCATTGATGTGGCAGCTGATGCGGCGGCAGAGTGATGTGTCGTCACGTGACGACGTGTATACGTGTCACGTGGCTCACATGTGCGCATGTGTGTGCAAGTGTGATTAGTGGGTTAAGCATCCATTAAGGATTTTCGCTAACCCATTATATACACTTTACATATATACCTCTCAAAATGCGGTTATTTTTTTCATGTGGGGCTATATTTTGTTTTGTCTTTTTTCAAGTGATGTGGCGTGCTCAGGATCGTCCAATCAATCCGAATTAATGCGATTTAATTTCAGCCCCTCATTTTCACTTAAGTGAGGGGGTACGTGGCAGCGTCTGAATGGACGATGATTCATTTTATTAAAACATATCAATCATGACCATTCCTCTGAGGAGTTATAACGGCCAGGATTTAAAGTGCTATATGAGAATCGGAAACGTTGATTCAATATTGGACGGATGGGATCTCATGACGCTCTCTCTTCACGCAATAACGTGGGCGATCCTAACACTTTGTTTAAGATCCAATGGTTGCGACTTAATCATAATGATTCGCCTCTTCGGATTTCATCGCGGCCATTGATTTCATCAAGGAGAAGATCTGATGGTCACGCCCAATTTTAAAACATTATAAATTATCTCTCTTCGACGAGAAATGTATTATAGGGTGTTTCAAGAAATGAAACTGTTTAGAGATGTTAATCCTTTAATCTCTTGTTTCCTTTGCTTCTAGATCAATTTCAGCGTCCAAGGAGTATTTGAAAGTGAGATTTCATGGAGAGAATAGGGAGAAATTGATTCTTGAATGCCAACGATCGTCTTTGAAATCATGAAATTAAAGGCCTTTGATTCGGCGACCAATTAGATCAGTTTGAGTGCTATTTCGGGTTAGAATTTGTGTTTTCCTCAGAATATTTCTTCCTATAACATCATATTTCAATTTCAAATCGTAGATTAGTCAAATTTTATATTTAATTTTAGTTTTTTCTCTTCGTGTTTGGATTTTCTACCTAATTTTTGTTCGTTGATTTCTCTGCGATTCTTGATCCAAATTCTGTGATTTTTGTTATGTGGATTCATCTTTGACTTATCTTTCTAAAAATATCAAAATCCTTGATTTCTCACCTCAATTCATTTTCTGATTTATTTGAATATGAAGAGATATCTCAAAAATATCTTAATTCTCTATGGATTCGACCCTTATTCACTTCTATACTATCTAATTCTTGATTATTTATCAAAATTGGTGAGTTTGAAATTTTTTTGACTTGTCTCTGCATGTATTCAACGACCTTGCGGATTCGTCTTATCAAGGGGGAATTAGGGTTAGGAACAAGGGGAGGGGGTGATCCTAGAGTGAGAGGGGATTGATAACATGCTATATTTACATCATAAAACATGATTTTTCATGCATATTAAAGCATAAATGATTTCATTTACATGCATGTTATCATATTTATATGTATTTTTTTATATTATTCTCTTAAAAAAAGTCATTATAATCTCAAAAATACTTTAATTTAGGGTTAATTTTTTTATAAATTAGAGTTTAATAATTTGATAACCCATATTTTTTTCTTGAGATTATAACTGTTTTTAAAGTTAAAATAATAAGAGAAACAATTTTTATAAACATTCATTTTATTTTCTAAAGTTTAAAATCTTAATAAATGAATGTATTTTTGAAATAATAATTTTAACTCTTATTATTTATTAAATCTGACTTTTTAGAATAATAGATAATTAAATTTTGGATCAAATGAAAGAAATTTGGATTAAATTGGAGTTATATATTAAAAGATATGATTTTTACAATTTAGGGAATTTTTTCGGATTTTTAAACCGTTTTTCTTATTTTATTTTCGATTTTTAAACCCGTTTTTAATAAATAAAAAATAAAAAAAAAGTTTTTCATTTCGCGCGGGCCCCGCGTGGATGCGACGTGGCACGCAAGGCCACGCGGACCCGCGCAGCGCCTACATGGCGTGTTATACATATATATTATTATTTACTATAGTATAAAAGGGGTCTTTAGCCTGCCCTATATGGGGAGGGTTATTAACCCTATAAACCGTCGGGTCTTATAAACCCGACGGTTTCGTATAATTTTCTCCGCGTGGGACTAATCCACACGAAGGTTATTTGATGCAGGTGACGTGGCGCGATGGAGAGCGTTGGATCGTGCCGAGCGATCGATCGACGCACGTCGATCAAATGGGCGCGTGGACCACCGGCGATCATCACGCACGTGCTCAAAAAGGAGGCATTATAACGGTTCTGATGTAACGGTGGCGGATCACATCGGGGCCGTTCGATCGTGATCCAACGAACGGGATTCAAGCGTTTTTATAACGTCTATCAACGGGAGCATCTGAGCCTTTCATCAAAGATCCGACGATCGGGACTTAACGATAACGGTTCGTGATGAACCGTTTCATCACAGCCGTTCATCAAGGCGATCGGACGGTTACGAAATAATGCCCTATAAAAAGACATGTTCTTCACGATTCTAAACCATCCGAGTGAGAATTCAACAAAATTGACTGTCTAGACACCTCTCTCTCTCGTTTCTCTCGAGTTCTTCCTCCTCCTCTTTCAATTCCGCATCCACGGAGGGGTAGAAGTCGAGATTTGGTGGAGTATCAAAGGAGGAATCGCAGCTTGAATCCACCGATCGCGTTCTTCGTGTTCTTCGTGATTAAGAGGCTTAATCGGCACGATTTGATCGCAATCGGGGATTAGTGGGAGTGGTTTTTGCTTCTTAATCCTCCTATCACATTTAATTTCTGTTTAGATTAGGATTTACACTTTAATTTCGTTGAAATTCATGCAAAATCATGATTTCGATCGCCGGAAATTTCTCTCCACTTCAAATCTTGATTTCTCCGCGAAATCAAGTCCAAATTTGACGATTTTTGATTCCGTGGAATCGATTTGAAGTCTACTTTCTTAAAAATACCATTTTCCCCAATTTTTCCCATCAATTTCTCGTCCGATTTGATCAAATTTGAAGATTACGTCAAGAAATTCCTTAATGCCCTGTGGATTCGACCCATATTTGCCATTATACCCCTCAATTCGAGTGAACTTCTTAAAATTGGTAAGTTTGGAATTATTTTTGATGCAATATCGTGTGAAATCGATGACCTCGCGGTCTCGTCTCGTCAGGGATGAAGGCCAAGATAGAGGGGGGGAGCGCCTGTGGTGTGGCTACCCTCACTAATGGTGGGTGCTAGATCATCTAGCTCACTCAATCCAGCTAGCATGGCCAAATAGTTCAATAGTAGGGGCGATTGTGAGGCAACCTACATAGCAAGGCATTACGAGGAAGAGGGTTGAGGCTTCTTCTTCTTCCCTTTGTGGGAAGAAGATGATGACCTTCACTCAATGGGGAGCATTGGAGTAGTAGAAATCACCAACTATGGCGATTCCATCTTGGCCCTTGTGATGGGCAAAGGATGGGCCAAGACATGTGGATGAGAATGGGGTTGTTAGTTGACTATCCCTATGCCCAACTCAATGATGTGCTCATCATAGGGCAATAGCAGGAGAGCCGTATGGGGATGCATGCCCTGTTGGAGTGATTGTAGATCTACATGTCCCTATCGTGTAACGAGGTGTGCCCCAATATGGTGCAATGAGTGCAAAAATGCGGTAATCTCTTGTACAACCACAAGTTGGGGGAAGGTTGCATCCCCATTCTAGATTAGGATCGTGTGTTGCAGGGGTTTTAGGAGATCCACCTCTAAGCAGACCTAAGCGTATCTAGGTTGGTTGAACACCACAACACCTTGATCTAGGCATTGAGAAAATGCTAAATAGACATGATAATATATGATTATTAATATATTAAGGCATAAAAGATTTCATTCCTATGAATGTTATCATATTTATGAGTATTTATCTATCATTCTATGAAAAAGTCATTATAATATCAAAATACTTTAATTTAGGGTTAATTATGATGAATTAAAGATAAATAATTTTATGACCCATCTTTACTTGAGATTATAAGTGGTTTTTAAAGTTAAATAATGAGAGAAATAATTTTTATAAACATTCATTTAATTTTCTAAAGTTAAAATCTTAAAGAAATGAATGTATTTTTTAAATATAAATTAAATATATTGTTATTTATGAAATTTGACTTTTTAGAATGATAGATAATTAAATTTCTAATCAAATGAAAGAAATTTGGATTAATTTGGAGTTATAATTTAAAAGTTATGAATTTTCTAATTTTTAAGGATTTTTATAGAATTTTTCTGAATTTTAAATGAATTTCTAAGGATTTTCCAGAATTAAAAATCGATTTTTCTGAATTTTATTAACGCGCAAGTGACATGACGTGATCTGGACCGTCTGATCAGATCGTGATCAATGATCGAGGAGAGGAGGTGACGTGGCAACGTGAAGAGCGTCCGATCGCGCGTGGATTCTTAGCCGTTGATCTTCACTTAAGTGAAGGGAGGTACGTGGCGAAATCGGGTTCACCGGATGCATTTTAATCTCGACCGCTGATCGCGATGAGCTATGACGATCGAGATTAAGCCGACTCAAACGCATCAAGATCGTCCGATTGCGATCCAACGGCGAGCATTTTGATGCATTTTATAACGCATGTGACGTGGCTTCATCTAATGCATCCGATCGCGATCCAATGGCCACGACTTAAGGGTAATGATTCACATTGATGTGTTTCATCAAAGCCGTTGATGTGTTTCATCGGACGGTTACGCCCAAAATGCCTATAAATTGAGATGTTCTTCGAGATTGTAAAGCATTCGAGAGCAATTCGAGTCAATCTAATTTTTTATATACCAAATCTCTTGAATCTCTTAATATCTTCTAGACTCATTTCTGCATCTGAGGAGTGCTTAAGATCAAGATTTTCGACGATCAACGAGGAAGAAATCGAGGTTTGAACTCCACGAATCGCGATTTTTGGATTTTGATGAATAGCCTTGATTTCGGCAATTAATTGGATCAATTCGATCGCAATTGTGGGTTAGGGATCGTGTTTTATCTTAGTCTATCTTCGTTTAGTATTTAATTTCATTTTAGAATCGTTAACTTAAGTAATTTCAATCGTATTTTCGGTAATTTTGCTCTTTATGTTTTCAGAAAATTCATCCATCTTCAATCTTCAATTTCTCCGCGAAATCAAAGTCAAATTCATTGATTTTTGATTTTGTGGATTCGTCTTTAAGTCCTCTTTCATAAAATATTATTTTCCCCAATTTCTATCAACGATTCATTTTTTGATTTGATCAAATTCGAAGAGATCATCAAGAATTTTCCTAATTCTCTGTGGATTCGACCCCTATTTACCATTATACCCCTCAATTCAAATTAATTTTATTAAATTGGTAAGTTTGGACTTTGTTTTGACACGAGACCATGTATTTTCAATGACCTCGCGATCTCGTTCTGTGAAGCATATTAAGGGGCCAACTACTCCAACGAAGGACTAAAGAGCCTTAGGTGTAAAGAGATGGGCTTGGAGCCTTGGAAAGCCGATCAAGAGTGCTATGGTTGTCTTAAAATTGCATAGAATAATAGATATGCAATCAAAGTATAATAACATGCATAATAATAATAAAATGTATATCTTAATTTGCAGTAATAATTATGTAATTATTAGTATAAATTACATGTTATCAACATGCAAGCGAGAGACGATAGATGTACTAGCCCATCCCCGTATGCCTAGGCGGGCTACTCTAGATGTCTTTGTCCTTTGACCCTTGGAGCTAGTGAGGCTTGGTGGGTCGCCATTCTTGCCTTGGCTGCCCAGCTCTCTTGTACTGATTGGTTCACCTGGCCCATGTGGGCTATCAATCTTGCTTGGGCTGTTGAGCCCGCTCGGGATGCTCGACCTACTTGGGCTGCCAAGCCCTCTCAAGTTGATGAGCTCCACTGGCCTAGCATGCCTTAGTGGGGTGATGAGCCCATCATGGCTTGCTGGCTTGTAGGGGCCAATGGGCCCAAGTGTGCATGCTGGCTTATGGGGGCTAGTGGGTTTAGATGAGTTCATGGCCCGTGGATGCCATTGATTCTGCTTGGGTCAGTTGGCTCAAGTGGGCTCATAGGCCATCCTGGGCTTGTTGGTCTTGACAAATAGGTTGGTCCTATTAGGCCTTTTGGCTTAATTGGGCCAATAACCCTTGCGGGATCAATTGACCCAGAGGGAAAATGGGCTCCATGGGAGAATTTGGACCTATATGGTCTTTACGCCCATTAAGCACATTTTTAAAATTCAAAATTTGAAGTTTGGGGCTCACTTGCATGTTGGAGTCATGCTTACATCAAAATGAATTTTGAAAATCTCCATGTATGTCAAGGACATAGACATTTTCTTGTTCATACATGCATCAAATTGAAAAACCTCCAACATCAAACTTGTAGATCACAAAAATCCACGTCAAATGATATCCAAAACACTTGCAAAGTTAGCGCTAAAAAAACTCTCATTTTTCCAAAAAAATTGCAATATCCAGCGATTTACTCCACTATTTTTGACATTTATTATAATGATATCAATAGTTTGGAGGCTTCTAAATCCACTGCAACAAGTTTCAAGTCAATCCAAGCTCAAATGAGGGAGATATGATTGAAGTTTTCTACGAGGAGAGAGAAACTCTGACTAGAGAGAAAGTTATGTTTTTGAACTTAGTGTGGGATTTTATATTCACTTATATAATAGTGGGCCACAGATTTTTAGAGGCAAAATATGAGTCACTTTAGTTGCCTATTTCCTAGTTGGGGAATTGTTGGGCTCTAAGCCTTTCAAAATTTTGATCAAAATATTGATTGCACATGAATATATTGAATCAAATATTCAAAACACCAAGCCACCAAGAACAAATGATCATATCATCTAGTATGTATGAGAAAACATACTTACAGGGTTCCCGTGAAGGAGTTCTTAAAGCTATTCAAGTGTATAGCCTCTAGTGGTATCCACACAATATTTGGATGGTTAGATCTCCTCTTCAAAGCTCTTCACCAAGAGAGAAGGAGAAGAAAGGAGAAAATTCTCATAAGGCTTGTATGGACACCTTGAGTTGTGGTCGTTCTCCCCCTATTTATAAACATTTGGTATGTGGATTTTTTATAAAAACCCTTATAACTATGTCAATTTAGTAAACTCTTTTTCCAAAGAGCACCCACTATCTATCCTTAGTGTATCCAATCCGATGGCGATATATGATCAGCTATACTCATCATATGACTTAGATTAGATAGTGTTATTCTTTTCAGATAATTCGATATCCTTCTCGAATATCTTATGAATAGGAATGTTTAGAACACATGTTTAAAGACAAGTGATCATTGTATTATGATCTCATCATAATTAACTTAGTCATTGTATATGCTCATGGACTTCATTACAAACATCACACATGAATGAAATTGAATAAATTTCATTTCAATGAACATAAATGAGATACATGGAAGTGTGATTGGCATATAGGCCACATAACATCCATCAGCCCATGCAAGCATTATGAGAATTCTCTCTTTTTTCTTTCTCTCTTGGTGAAGAACTTTGAAGAGGAGATCCAACCATCAAGAGATCGTGTGGATACTGTTGGAGGATAAACACTTAAATAGCTTTAATAACTCCATCAAGAGAATCATGTAAGTTTGTTTTCTCATACGTACCAAATGATAGGGTCATCTATTCTTGGTGCCTCAATATTTTGAATATCTAATTCAATTTATTCTATTGCACTTGATGTTTTGATCACAAATTTTGAAAGCTTATCAACCTCAAAACCAACATAAGGTTCAAAGATAGTAGAGATCCTCGAAGAATGCAATAAATATGATAGAAGAGTAGAAGAAAACCCTCGGGTGGACATGTAGATGCTTGTAGAGAAGTAGTAAATGGAGAAAAGTAACGAATCTTTTCATGGAAGGTGATGTTAGTGGAAGTAATATCAAGTCACATATGAGAGAAATAAATATATTATCCTTAGTGCATGTGTGAATGGTGATTATATGTAATTTATACTAGAAATGACATGATTTTTAATTTTTTAAGGCATAAATCATTCCATTTTTATGCATGTTATCATATTTTGAGTGCATATTCATCATTTTATACAATTTACACCAAAAATATCAAAATTCATTATTTATACAATTAATCATGTACAAATAAAGTTAAAATTTAAAATTGATTATCCCCATTTATATTTGAGGTTTATTTAAATTTTAAATGCTAAATAATAAGAGAAGAATATGTTTAATACACTATAAGATTATCTAGTTTTATATTTCTTGAGTCCTCGACTGTATTTTTGAGTTAAAAATTTATTCTTTTTTTATATCTTAAATTAAAATTTATAAATTGATATATTATTTAATTTATGATTAAAAAATAGATTAAAAAGGAGTAGTATTTTGAAAGTTATAAATTTTCTTATTTTAAGAGACTTTTCTAGAATTTTTATAAAGTTATTTTGAATTTAATTAAAAATATTAAAAAATGGGTTTTAAATGTGTGTTGACGTGGCTGATGACGTGACATGCATGCTTGCGTGTCATCACATGGCGGCATGTATACGTGTCATGTTACGCATGTGTGGAGCTAGCCTTTAGTGAATAAGCTAATGACATAGTCTACTTCTATATTTATATGTGAAATTTTCCTTAATGTTTGCAATGTGAGACTATGTTTGTCTTTCCCCCATACAGATGATGTGGCTCAACAAGGGGCATCAGGTCCCCTGATCGAATACAAAGCGTCGATCTTCACTTACTCAAGAAGAGGTTGTGGCCACATCCCCTTCTCGTGATCATCGGATTTTGATCGAATGACTAGCGTTATCCTCAACGATTCTTCTTCAAAATGGTGTAACACATGTCAAATCTTGTGGAGCCCCACCATCAAATTCTTAATCGACGGCTGAAGATGTGCCCAACAATTGATTGTCGTCAAATATCCCATTAAGGGTGACATGGCATGATTTGGGCCATCCATCGACCTAGAAACGGACGATCGAATGGCTGGGGGTGTTTCTCCTTATTTTCAAAGGTTATTCCTTATTTTTAAGGACATTGACATGATGAAATCTCAATCATCTCAATCTTAATGCTCAGATTAGACGGCTGAGCTAAAACAACCCATTAAAGCCATTTCAAAGCCTAAAAACCTATAAAGGGGTCCTCTCCCCCCTCCATTTTCTCTTGTGCTTGAACAAGTGAGGTTTTTTTCTTAGCCAAAAATGTTTCTTTCATCCAATTTATGATAGTTTTGAATTTCTTTCATAATTTTGTGGGAGATTTTGTGGAATTATCATAAGTTACCCTTGAACTACATGAGGTGTTCATGCTTGAACACCGACGTTCGTCTATGAGAAATGTTATCTACAGCTTTTGATCCAGCAAAATAGGATCATCTTCGTGACACCGCCGGGTTAGTAATCGACTATCTCATGTATTAAAGGTGAAGTAAGGGTTAGATTAGGAGTAGGATTAGAATTTTTAGCTTATGTTTGATATTTTTTGTGATTATCTCCATTATAATCGCAACGCTCTTTCTGCAATATCTCCTTCGTTTCAATTTCAATTGGCGCTTTGTTTGATTCTTTGGATTCCTATCTTCTCCCTATTTCTAAATATTTGGTCATCTATATTTTCTCATCTATTTTCATCTTATAATTTGACTTAATACAATTAGTTTTTCATCTCGCATTGTCACCAATTCAACTGCTTGTGGATTCGACCTATATTCCTCACTTTACTTGCTTTCAATCATTTTTAGAATAGGTTTGGTTTTAATTTTTTATGCATTCACACGTGACTTAATAAGTGCATCACGTGAAACACATTCATCAAATAGTGAGAGAATACTCCCTTCTAATACTACTTGTCCTTAGTGCATGTGCAAGTTTATATAAATAAAGGGTATGATCTTGCACAAGCAATGCATCCAAACAAAATGAGATGATGATAACGTATCATTGATTCATTCATTTTCATCATTATGAATATATTTTAATGCAGAATACTTGAGAAAATAATTTACATCATCATACTTTTTATGATATTTTTTCATTCATCGTCGCATTCCATCATATACCAAACTTGTATCTAATTAGTACTAATTAGGTTAAAAAAATGAATGTCCTATCATGCATCATTCTTTTCAATTGCTTATACCATGAGACTAATTCCATTTGACTCTTTCAAATTCAATTCGTTAAATTCTCACATTTTCTATGAGTTATACATATGTAAGTACATAGGCACGTGAGCAGGAAAGAATGGATACAAATGACGATTAGAGGGAGGAGGAAACAACTCTCCACCAAATTTAAACACCAATTCAACCCTATTTTTATGAAATAAGTGGTAAATGAATTTTGTATTTGGTAAAGGAATCATCCTAAGCTTTTTAAGATGAGTCACAATTCTTTGGGAAGTGAAAGTTGGGTCAACCTCCTTATTTTTAAGGAGGTTGGACCAAACTTAATTTTTATTAAATGACCTCTTAATTTTTTATATTTTTAGAAATTTATCAATGAAAATATAGATAATTTAATTCTTAATAAAATGAAGAAAATTTTATGGAAAAAAGAGCTGTATTTTATGAGATATTAAATTTCTAAATTTAGGGATTTTAAGGATTTTTTTTATTTTTAGAAGATTTTTACTAAAAAAGCCCTTTGCATTTTTATATAAATTTTTTTAGAAAAGTCCCTCCATACTTATAAAGGATGACACACCTTTTTTGGTGCAATAAGAGTGTACCACATGACGCGCTTTTGCATTCACGATCTTAATCAAACGGCTAAAATTTCTATAAATTAAAATTATAATATGGCATGATCTTTATAGAGTTTTGAGCTGAAATTGTATGGCTAAATTCATCATTTAAACCTATATCCATCTATAGAAGAATTGAGCTAGAAAAAATAATATTTTAATGATTGGAATCTTTTACCTCTCTTTACACTCAAAACTTAGGTACCCACCTATAAAATCCTTTATTTTCTCTCTCCTCACATTTTTGGCCCTCTCTTAGCATCATGCTTCTAGAAGGAAAGGGAGAGGAGGTCAAGCCCCAAGGAGGGGCATTTTTTTATGCTCAATCTTTTCATGAAGAAGGAAGCAAGCGAAGATCGTGATCGGAACAGATTGAGCATCACCTAGCCTAGGACAAACACACCAACGAGGTTTGTGTGATGATTTGGATTGGATTTTTGATTGTGAACATCTCTATAAATAGTAGATGTGTGTTTATTTTTATTTTTTTATTTTAATATAGTAGCTTTGACATCCCCGTACACGAGCACCTCTCCCTCTGGCCATCGCCGCCTATGGATCCATCTTTCTCTCTAATCATGTTTTATCTCCTTCTCATTTTTTATCTCCTTCTCATTTTTTATTCCTATTTCATCTCTCTGCATATAAATTTTGACTTCAAATTCTAATTTCTATCTTGATTCTAAGAGAAACTCAAAATTATCGCTCACACTCACCTCCACATGTTCTTTTCTCACTTGTGCGTATTCCCTTGCCTTCATCTTTCTTATGAACACCTAACCTCATTGCTTCAGCTCCTTGTGGATTTAACCCTTGCTGAGTCTTTACTAAGGAACTATATTTTATTACATGAAATCGATGGACAACAACGACAAAAAAACACACACGATCGAGCTCATCACATGATAAGGTAAAGAGATAAATACTTACGAAAATATGAGTACGAGGGATCACACCACCCAAAGGAGAGGATGGGGGGTGATTGTAAAGACAAGTGATCAGCATGACAGTGTTAAACCATAAATAGTACAAAATATGCATCACATAGAATAGTGTATGAGTGATGTCAAATAGAATGTAATATATGTGAGGGCAAGTTGTTTGGTGGATGATTCGGTGTTCATTACAAAAAAGGTTTTAGAGATAGTTTGGACAAGTTTTAGGGCCTTGTAAGTTTGAAGGATTTTTGGAGTGGTGGAATGTTGGATAATAATTTCATATGTAAATTGGCAGACAATATTAAGAACTTGTGTGTGGTCTTTGATGAGATATACCTAGCTAACTCTGAGTATAATTATCGGCAAACACTATATAGTAAAGATGGCCAAAAGGGGATGAACATCGACAAGAATCCCAAACATTGTAATGAAATGAGATTGAATATGTGGGATGATAGAATGGAATTGCAAGCATGGTAAGTAAAACAATATTGTTTGTCCCTTTAAACACAACATGCACTCAAACTCATATAAAGATAACCATAGTAAAGATTGTTTAAGTTTTTTTAGCATGATCAAGTCTATGATGCCGCAAAATAGAAGAAGCAAAAGAAGTAGACAACTAAACAAAGCACGACCTCATAGATCTTACGATTATTCTCGTGCCCAAGCCGATCATTTGATCGGTAAGAAGATCCTAGAAGATATGATGGAAAGGGTAGAAAATGATAATACAATTAAGGGTATGGGAAATGGTACTAATAGGGAGAAGGTTAGTGGAAAATCTAGCGGAACAAAGAACATCATACAAGGTTCACGTGACTTTGTTCACATGAATCCATGCCAAAGTTGTATACCACACACATTCACATGTGACTTTTCCTCTCTATAGATGATAGCATTCATATTCACAACCGCTTCTTTACTAGTGGATATCACCTCCTGCCTGGTTTCTTGTTCAAAAATAGAAACAAATGAAGGCTCAGTGCCCGTGTGTTGTTCTCTGCCAATTCTTGAATTTGAGACCCAAATGTCTTCAGCAAGTCAGTGCTTCACCTGCTAATCGGCAAACCAACATAGCTGCCTAGAGGCCATTGCATTTGAGTTGCATTCGAGCTTTGCCTTTTCCATATTCGATGTTTGCAACGCTGAAAGTCTTGGTTGAGATCCAGCAAAATTTCTATCTGCTTTTCACTTTTGTGAACTCTGACAGGCTTCCGGCTCTGGCATCCTTGGCTTCATCACCATTGCGCCGTCTTGTTCATCACAGAAACCTCAAGCAAACATGTTGCCAGTTAATCCTTCAGTCTTTACAACCCATCATTCTACTTTCACTAGCCATATCGCTCAAGACCTGTAGCATAGGTCCTCACACAGGCATAGACAGAGAGGGAGCTCAATAACATCTCTACAGAATTGCCAAACTATCTTCCCAAGATGTAGCTCATTTTCACAAAGACATATCTAGAGAGAGACCACGCTAAATTACATTTTTAAATAATTCTTCCCAAAATTTTACCTCATTTTCACAAAGACGTATATTTGAGAAAGGGAGAGAGAGAATCAAACCGCAAAATCAAGGAGAAGCTGGGAAGAACCAACCCTCTTCTGTTTCCTCACAAGGTGACTCCCATGATCCATGCCTGGCCCTGTACCAGACAAGTGATCTGCACTGCTGCGGTCATTGCCTCTCTCCAGAACTGCCTCTGCAACAGGCCGAACTGCAGTGGTGCTCCAACAACCATCATTATGATGTAAGCCAAGAGTTAGAGACACAACACTGCTGCCACTGTCTACTCCAATTATAGCCGGCTGATTGGCAGAGACTATCGAATTCTCCGGCAACTTAAGTTCATGTGGCGGCAGCGGAATTACCTCCATTGGAGAGGTTAAGCAGGGAGACTTGCCGCCGCCGTCAGAAGTGGAGTCCAAATCATCATTATTGCCCTCATTGCTGCCATTGTCACCACTGAGCTCTTCCTTGTACATCTCCTCTACCATGGGCTTTCCATAGGCGCACTCGAGCATTTATGAACCAGTTTGAGACCTAAAAAGGTGATAAATGTGTCAAACAAAGACAATTTTATTCCTGACTTTCTCTCTCTAGAAAGCAAAAAAGACATCATTAAGTATTTGGGTGCTGCTCTGTCCATTATGCAGGTGAGCAGCACATGATGGAAGAGACAAGAACAGCCTAGTTCTCTTCGCAAAAAGTATTTCTCTGTAGAAAATTATGTTGAGTTTTCATCATTTCTTTTTGAAGCTATTGGGTGTACGTCCATTCAGGGAAACAAAACTCTAGAACGAGGAAAAAAGAACATGAACTCATGCGACAATAATGAACCATACTGATGCCAATTCTATTCTGATGGAGCAGATAACTAATTCTTTTCTTCCTGAAAAAGCTTCTCTGTTTAGGAAAGAAAATGCATCTTCATAAAGATAATAAATAGAAGTCATTTGTCTATTTTGCGTTATAAAAAAAATCTCATGCACGGTGAGATGAGCTATGTGAAACATACACTATTTTGTAGGAAGAGAGGGAAGTATGAGTTTGAGAAGTGAGATCTGCTAATATTCATTTAAGTTCCACTTTATTCTCCTTCTTTAGAAAGAAAAAAAAGAAACTTTATTTTTTTTATTCCCACGGATTGAAAAGAGAGATATAAGCTTCAAAGAACTTCATCCATCTCTATAGAAAGAGAAAGAGAATATTTCTTCTCTCCTCGTTCTAACCATGTCTATTTCGTGAGTAGAAGAAGGAGAAAAGCAGTAGATAAAAATCCAAGAAATTAAACCTGGTTTCTTGTCAGGCCCGTCTGCCTAGCCAGCAGAAGCTTGTCTGAATCCTTTGGATATCTGTAAAAGTATATGATCATGAAGAGAGGAAGAAAAATAGAGTAGAGAGAAACAACAAAGTTCCGGGAACGACAATTACGGGTGGAGGAAGTGCTCAAAGAGCCAAGCCCGAAGAATAGAGACAGAGCTCTCTGGCAACCCCCGCTGCAACCGCCAGGAGTGTTGTGTGAAGCTCCTATCTCGATGGAGCTTCTGGTCCACAAACCGTAACCGTTGGATCCCGCTGTTACCTTGATCCCCATGGCATTGATGCTCAAGATCCCCGTGATTCATGTTCATCATACGGATCTGACCATCAATGGCATCCCGCAGAGAGCGGAAGTGGCGAGAGATTGTCTCCAGGGCAAGCCTCGTGTAAAGCATTGCTGTTCTGGGACCCACGATTCGGTCAAATGACGAGATTAGCCCCTGCATCTGATGATAGTACTGCTTGTATCTCTGATCCACCTGATGGTTCACATAAAAGATGTTGAAAATTTTCTCACAAGGGAAACTGCAGATGAAATTGAAATAAATAATGATAAGAAACCTTTTTTTGGTAGTATCTAGGAATAGAAAATGATAGAGGGAAGCTCACCTCGTCCAACATATTTAGAAGCTTTGACATCTTGTTCTGAAGTCTCATCCTTTCGTCGAATGAGAGCTCATAAACAGACTTCGGAGTAGACCCACAAGTCCTCTGATGTATCTTCTCACTCTTAAGATTTACATCATTCTCCTTCTGGGCTCCACGGCATTGAACTTTCTCGCTCTTCTGTTTCAGAGCGCCCCGGACATTAACAACTTCACCGAGTAACTCCACCGCAGCCTTGAGGTACCGAGAATTTACGACAGGAAATTGTGAATCGGGCTCACAATACATGTTTCTCTCTCTAGAATGTAAGCTGCATCTTGCTGGAGAGTGATGAGAAGGAAAATAGGACATATCAGAATTGGAAGCATGACAATTAAATGATTGGATTAGATGGTGTCTGCCAAGGCTGAGAGATAGCCCATGAGCATTTGATGTTGGAAATAGTGAGCCCTTCCCGTCCATCTGATGATCTACAGCTGCAGAAGCTGGGACACTGACCGGATGAACCATCAGAGATTTTCCGTCTCTAGACATATTTATGAAATTGTCTCCAACATGAGAGGATGCCACATCAGAAGCACATGCTGAAGACTCGTGAGAGAGTAAACTGGCAGCAATAGGGAGCTCAACCATGCTATGTTGCCCATGAGAACATTCACTTGATGGATCAGAATATGACACAGATGACGGATAATTCAGATACATCAAGTTGGCAGGGAACGATGAATCATTGTAGGTTTCATGCCCGAGAATCCTCTGATACAGTGCTGGCAAGAGATCTCTCTGATTGGTTGAATTAGGATAGTAGGTAGCCATCTGAAGCTTTCTCTCTCTACCCAATGTATGTTTTCATGAGTCAAGCCCCAATCTCTAGGAAGATGAATATGATGGCAGGGATGCTCCAGCAAAGATAATTCTGATACTATCCTCGATGACAGAACCAGTGGACACTGGCTATGAATACCTACAGAAATTAATAAAAGAAGATGCTTGAGAGCGTGACAAAAACGAATAAATCGTGAGAAATGAATCTCTAGAAAAAAGTACACGAGGATGAATAAATGGAACTACAGAAAAGCAGCGTGGATATCATCTAACTAGATCAATGAAATGGAGTGAATACCGATTTAGAGCACTATTTAAGCACCATTTTGCCATGAAAGGACTTGTTGTCATCCTTCTTAAAAATGAAATCTCACCGAGAAGTAGGACCGAAAATAATGACACGGTGTTTGAACTATCCATTGAACTCTGGAAAAATCATAAGGTGGTGGTTTGAAATGTGAAATATATAAGCAACCAAAGAGGATACATATATCTACAAATAGATAGATAGACAGATAGGTAGATAGATGGATAGATAGATAGATAGATAGATAGGTAGGTAGCTAGATATATAGATGGATGGATAGATAGATAGATAGATAGATAGATAGATAAATAGATAGGCAGGTTGCTAGATAGATAGATGTATGGATGGATAAATAGATAGGTAGACAGATAGATAGAGGGGAACGCACATTCATACCCTTCATCGGATTCAGAAAAGAAAGAAACCGTAAACCTTAGTTTCTGGAGAGTTGAAGGTTGACCCTGGGATTTTTTTCAGGCGAATAAGGCCGTACATTAGAGAAGTAAGATGACTCACGCTGAGATGCGGTGCAAGCTCATAATTCACAAGGAAAAGAACACTTGCTTCCCATAGCATCCGTGAAGGCCATGATGAGGGAGAAAGGAACAGATACTAATATAGATATAGAGATATATATATATAAATATGAGAGGGAGAGTAAATGAAGTTACTGGAATAGGTACGGCAAATCCAGAATATATATATAGCGATAGACATTACCGGCATGCTTTCAAACGCAGAAAGGAACAGAAAAATTTTTGCAAAGTAACTGGAGAGGTCATTATTGAATCCTCGGTTTGGAACCATTTCCAAGAGAAAAGTTACGGCGCGCGCCAAACATTTTTGTTTTCTACAATTTACTACCCCTCCCCCCCCCACTTAATTCCATTTTCCTTCCAATTTCCCCTCTGCGATCTCCTCTTTCATTCTTCGGTCCCTCTCCTCTTCCTCGTACAGTAATCACACCATAGCACTGATTTTATAAGGTTCTTCTAACAGTCAATATCAAACACGGATTCTCTCTAAATCTAACCATTTTTTAACATGAGAAGGTGAAAAGCGAAATAACAGATCATAAGAAACGAAAACTATTAAATATCCGGGGCTTACAATCTCCGCCCAGGATTGGGATTCCATATGGATCAGGCACTGTTGCCGGCTGCATTCTGGCTCCTGCAAACGCTCGTCTGCTCTGCTCTGGGATCAGGGGACCATCTGCAAGCGTGCTCTAACTTTTTCGACCGATAACAGGGCTCGCGCTTTTTACACAAAATCCAATTTCTTTTTAACCCTGACAAATATAAAACTGTTTTTTGCCCTTGTGCGAGACACCGGAACAGCGTGAGTCCATTGGGTGAAGACAAAGTTTCCGAAATCTTATTTGTTTTTTAACACTGACAAATATAAAACTACATTTCTGCCCTGTGCAAGATGCGTCGAGGGAGACACGACGGACAGATGATTATTCCTTCGCTGTCCGGCGGAACAGCGTACCGTCGGGTTGCACACGGGATGAAAGTATTCGAGGTGAAATGTCATATATGCCCCTATGGGAAGAGCAAGTTTTTTCTTTGCTGGAAAGAGAGAGAAAGAGAGGAAGGAGGAACAGAGAGAGATAAAGCTAGAGAGAGAGAGAGAGAGAGAGATAAAGAGATAAAGAGATAAAGCTAGAAAGAGAGAGAGAGAGAGATGTCACCTGATCAGGCACGACAAGTACGGTAAGACTGTCGTAGACGGCTTTCTCTGTCCTGAAAAGCCCACCAGAATTGTCAGCGTCGCAGGATTTTCAGAGACGAAGGAAGAAGACGCCGGAGATTGGTGGCGGAGGAGAGGAAGAGACGGGCACCTGCCGTCTGCAGAGGTGCAGTGACAGCTAGAGAGGTAGGCCGTTGGAGCGAGATCTGGAGAGAGAAGAGTGGAATATACGGAGGCTTGTATCTAGTCACCGTCGAGATCTCTCCAAGGTTAACCAGTTCAGAATTAACGCATTTAAACCTCGCACTTTAATTAAATATGTTAATCCCTTTGATTAATTCAAATGGATCACTGAAGAGGGATACAAATGATAGTCTATAATCTGCAATAATACGGATTAATGTCTGATTAATAAAGATTAAAGCCAAAAAGGGTATTTCCTCCCTCTTCAGGGGAGAGAAAGGGAGAGAGAGAGAGAGGAGAGAGAGTGAAAGGGGAAGAGGGGGAGGGGAAGGGGGAAGAAAATAGAGACAGAGAGAAAAACATGGGAGAGGGAGGGGGAGAAAGTGAAGTGGGAGAGAGATGAGATGAGAGAATAGCGGTGAATACCTGATTATTAGTGCATTTAAAGTCAACATTTATACATTTATGATGCATGTTATTATATTTTGAGTATATTTCATAAATTCTATGAAGATTATTTTTAAATCTTAAAATATATTATTTGAAGGCTAATTTTATACAACTCATTTATTTGACTTTCCAAGCAATAAACTTATTCTAATGTTGCCCTCGTTTTCTGTTAGATTTAGAATTTCTAAGATTTACATGAAATAATTAGAGAACATTTTTAAATAAACTTCATAACTATCTGCTTTTTACTTTTCTAAGTGAATTTAGAAAATTTCGGATTTAAGAAATGGCGTAGAAATATTAATATTTTATATGCAATTTAATGAAAAAATTAGATTAAAAATAGTTTTATTTTGAAAGATATGAATTATCTAAGCATTTAGGAGATTTTTTAGAATTTTCTAAATTTATTTTGAGTTGATGTAAGTTAGAATCGGCAAAAATGATACTAATTACATGCACTAACTTAGCAGAGCTCATGTGGTAGAGTATATTTACATAAAATGACACGTAGAGAGTAATAATTTTCACTAAGGTGCTCTAATGGATTGAATTGATTTTCCCAAAGACCATTACATTATAAAAATAAAAAATTGCTTTAAATTTACTTAATGTGGGACTAAGGTTTTTCTCTTTATATCGTAGATGATGTGGTGCATTATGGGGTATTAGATCTCTAGATTTAATCACAACTTTCATTTCACAAATTGTGGTTGCAATATAAAGGCAATGATTTGTCTCTTTACTTTGATCTCTCCATAAGTCTCTCTCCCTTTAATGATGAATGTATTATTGGGAATTTTTTATCGATCAAACATCGCGATAGATATTTCTTTAAATATCTCAATCTAGAATGATTATTTGCATTTGCTTTTGCACTTGTTGATTATTTGAAATGAAGATTTTCATTGAATGAACAATGAGAATTATTTGTTTGAATTCTAAATTTTAACCAAGAACATGCTGATATGAAAAGCCTTAATTGGCTCATTTCCTTAATAGTTTTGGTAAGTTGAGTTTTATTTTCATTATTTTGCTATTATTTAGCATTAGATTTACATTTTAAACTATAGATTAAGACAATTTTATATTTATTTTCCACTTTCTCTCCTTGTATATGCATATGAATTTTTCTCTCTCTAATTTCTCCTATGAGTCAGCCCTAATGTTCAGGATCTTAGGTTCATCACAAAGATCATTGAGTTATCTATTTGCAAGAAATCTATAGTTTTAATAATTTTTTGCTATAATTCATTGTCTAGAGAGAGAGAGGCACATGAGAGGGAGAATGATAAATACATGATGGATAGAGAGAGAGAGAGAGAGAGAGAGAACCTTATGATTCAAATATAATTCAATTACATATAGGAGTGAATACCTAACAACCTTGGGGTCTTGTGGATGCCAGGGAGAAAGTTATTTAACTATAAACTTAGGCCCATTGAGGATTACCATGGGTTTAACTTCGATTCTCAGAATCATTTTTCTTTCCAATTATCTTCAAAGCAAGGGAATACACTTCTTTCTTTTTCGATGACGTCCCTTCGGCAACCAGCTTCACTGCCTACAGGGTAATTAGAATATATCATCATAGGTAATTTAATAAAAAGTAATAAATCTAAAACACAACAAAGATTTATTTTAAACTCTCCAGTGGGGAAAAAATATAAGGATGATAATGAGTACCTCAGATAGACTCTGCCCGCTCGCCATCAAGCATCTCAAGTTGTTTTCCAGCTGAGCTTCAGTTGGACTTTCAACAGTAGATGCTCTGTTCCCTTCTATTAAGACTGTAATCTCTCCTTTTGGTTGATGAGTTGAAAATGCTTTGTTTGCCAACTCCAAGGTTCCACGCCAAAACTAACTTATGGGTAGATATGTGAGACTTAAAAAGGAAATGACGATGGACGGATCGATGCTTGGATGGATGAAGGCAGAGAGATATAAAGGGGAAAGAGGGGCAGATAGATAGAGGAGCGCTCAAACGTTGACTGAGATCAGGATTTTAAGGAATGTGAAAGAACATAAGATGCCTTCTCATATCTCTCCATAATAAACCCTTCACTAGTGTAACACATGAAAACCGATGAAAGAGCCAAAAAAATATTTACAAGAATCCAGGGTATAACTCATAACTGATATGTTCTCAGAGGCAAGACTTCCACATTCTAGAACATAGGAGATTAATGCAAATGAAAACAACAAGAATGCATGCATACCTCTTCATGAACTTTAGTCATCTCCCGCGCTATAACACAATACCTGACAATGTCCGAAAGAAAGTATTATGACCCAAGAGCCTATTAATTAGATTCCCATAATATAGCCCTTACTACAGGGCAGTTGTGAGGAAATTATCATCCAGCTCCTCCACGGCCATTAAGAATGCTATAACTAGGGTAAAGGTGAAGTCTTCTGGGATATGAAGGAATATGACATGTCTCTTGCATAAGTTTTTTAATTTCATCTCATCCCAGTTCGTCCCTAGTACAGTAATCCCACTTCTCTCTCCCCCATCGACACTCAGATCTTTTAGTATGTGTCTCTAAACTGAGATCTGATTACATTTTTATCAAAAAAAGCCACAGGAGGGGTTAACTGTTTTTTTTTTCAAAATGGACTCTCAAGAAAAATGAGAATTATTCTGAAGTACTTTTCATTTACCCAACAACCGGGATAAGGATACGTAACCAATAATTACATAAAACAATTTCAAATATTTTGGGATCCAATAACTCCATCAGGGGAACTGGACAGCATTGACAAGGATCAAGCTCTTTGAATGTGGGACATTAAATGTACGAGCTTGATACGTAGACTAAATATGAAGAATAGGGAAAATGTGTCAAATGACAAACATACTTCTAGATTGAATGAAATGTTAATACCTTGAGAAACCTAAGTGGCTAAATGTAATAAAAAAATAGATTATATGAAGTGCAGCATAACGAACAAAAACTTTCATGAATTACCTCGAATCACCAAAAACTGAAGATGCTTCCTCAAGAAACTTATGAAATTTATGAGGAGGAACGAAGAACACTTGCGTTGCTTTTTCATTACAAGAAGTTATCAATCTCTCTCTTCTAGATCCAGCATGATTTGGAAGAAAACCAACTGCATTATAATTAACAAAGTAATTGAATATCTATTTTCAAAGCTGATGAAGAAAACCATGAACTCCCAGCACAGCAAAATGTACTTATTAGGGTTTAAATACAAATTACATATTCCGAAGATCTAGGTCTAAGAGGGTCTAAACAATTATAAGAAACTACTAACTACAGATCCCACAAGGGCATTTCTCCAATTTTCTAAAGGTTAAAGGGTACAAATAAAGAAAAAGGATAAAAATGAAGGTAATAACTAGGAGATTCCCAATAATTTTGGATCTCTAAAACACAAGGACTTACTGAAAGTAAATTCATCAGTGGACAAGCCAGAGGCTGAAAGAGCAGTCAGCAAAGCAGAAGCACCAGGTATTGGAATGACAGGAATGCCCTCACTGACACATGATTTCACCTGACAAGCCGACAATAAATCAGGTTCGTTTTCTCGCTTAATCATGATTTATCCATCTTGTATTGTTGATAACAATCGATGCACAGTAATCACCAATATTTGACAAATACATCCAGAAGCCCTTAAAATTGCACTTATATCCTTTTTACTCAGCTCCCCCTCTAAATGATTAGAGCTTATAATCTATTTCTCTCGGTGCTTTCATTTCCCTTCACACTTATCTCTTTCTACTCTCTCAAATCTCTCTCTGTGTTAGAACTATGTCAGTTTTTACAGATTTCTCGGTCAATGTCCACTCTTTTGAGTTATATCGTGATATTAACCTGATCAGGGTTGTGTCAGTTACTCTTTCTGGCTGAGAAATACTTAAAATTGTCAATCACAATGAGTGAAAAATTTTAAGAGCCACGCCAAAATTTTAAACATCTTAAGAATAAGGTTGTTTGTTAAAAAATTGAAGGGGAGAATCGAAAAAATGAAATAGTAACATTAAATTGTGAATCAGTCTTATCAAGTTGGTCTTTCACCCCCAAAATTAAGGTTAAAGAAGTTCAAGTAGGCTTCCATTTGACCAAAACTTACAACAACTATCCAAACTACATATTAAAGATTTTACTAAGAACTGAAAATTTACCAAATCCATGCCGGGATCACTTATGCCAGGTGTTCCAGCATCGCTAATTATAGCAATAAGATGGCCTTGATGCAACCTTGATAAGATTTCTGATTCCCTTTGAGTTTCATTGAATTTGTGGAAGCTAAGCTGAAAAACTAAGTCCCAAAATTAAAAGCATGCAATAATAGCTCCAAGAGATTATTTGAAACCTAGAGAATCAGTAGGAAGTTTAAAATAAAGACTTACGAGAGGAGTCTTTATGCTGAAATGTTGAAGCAGCTTTCTAGAGTGCCTTGTGTCTTCAGCAAGAATCATATCAACTGATTTTAGAGACACGTAATGCCCTAAGTTCAATGGCAGATGAGTTAGAATGAAGAGATATTTATATAAATGAGTGGGTAAGAAAACTGGTGCAGCCTGCAATCACAGCATTATTTCCATGTAACAAATATCATGCATATTTTAATCGAGGTGAAATTTAATACCTTTCCAGCTACATTTTCACAAATAATTATAAAGAAATAACATTAAACTTGTTTTTACGTCTCAGTCAATACCAATAAACTAAGGAAAACTTTTACTTGTGTAAACTAATTCATTCCCAAAAAGATAATTTTTTTCCCATCCGGACTTCACTTAACCAGCCCATAGTTCATCGCGTAATCCATCAACCTTAATAATCCAACAAGTACTGATCATTTTTGGTACCTACTATCCAGTTCATATCTTGATGTACAATGCTTAAAAGTTTTTGAAAGGGAAATAAAATTCTACACCCTGAAAAAGGAAAAATGGATTTTCACAAATAAGGAAGAGGCACTAAAGAGAAAGAAGGGCATTTACCGCAGCGTGATATCTTCAAGATTGCCAATAGGTGTTGCCACAATATACATACCAGGCTTAAGAGAACCCTAAAATTATACAACAGTAGAGGGGGGGAAATGGTAGTTCAGTTAATCAAGCATCATATAAAGAAGAAGTTTTTAGAAAAGTAAAAAAAAGGAGGAAGCAACGTTATATCAGATTAAATAAATTGCCATAGATGAAGGTATCATCAATCATCCAGTTAATGAGCTATCTACACTTGAGTTCTGGCAAAATTATCCTTATAAGCCACACACGATCAAGCAATTTTACTATGACAAGAGGCTGAAGTGGTTACCTTAACTTGAAAGAAAGCCCAATAATTAACATTTGGAGGAGATGATCTAATTGAATCTAAAGTCGAACAAGATAACCAAAAACTCAGTATTCACTCAATTAAAAGATGAAAAAACGCATGCCCATAAACAGAAAGTAGAACAGGGATGAAAAAACGCATGAGAGAGTAAACTGAAAAGCAGAACACTAACCACGAACTCAGTAGTGAACTGTACAAAAATAAAGCCCAAAAATAGAAAGTAGATCAGAAACTCAAACAAACCAGTCGAGTAGAGTCCTGTTGCGGGACATTAAGAGCATCACTATCCCCAAAGACTGCTTGATTCTCATCTAGATTATCAGAACTTGACGTAGTGGAGAGAGAGGCAGAGAAAGCAGCACGACAGCAGCGTGCCCGGAAAGAGAGAAAAGAGAACGTTGCCGAGGAAGAAGGAACCCATGAAGGAGAGCGAGGAGAGAGGTAGAAAAACCGAAGACAGGAAGAGGAAGCCAGGATTGCTACTCGTTAAAGCTGGAAAGAGTTAGCACCGGCGGGATGGGTTTATCATACTGATTTGTATATTCTTTCAATTAAATTTATTTATTGTTATTATTATGTTATATTTTTAATAAAGTCTATTAGTATATATAATAACTAATTGAATTATAATGAGATCATAATATATTGAATATTAATCTTTAACCATATATTTTGAAAAGATATATTTGTGATAAATTCGAGAAGTAAATCGAATTATCCTGAAAAAATAATAAGATATGACTTGACTCGTATAATAAGTATGACTGATCTTCTAATCCATGATATTAATCCATGAATGGTATCATACTTGGCGATTAATCATGTTAATTTATGTCATGGTTGCGTATGCTCATGATATCTTGTGTAATGACTACTACTTTGATTTAATACACTTAAGATATCTTGTTGATGGATGACTGTATTTTTATTATGACCTATCTATCCCTAAGCACAGGCTTTCTAAACCATCATATATTAGATATGGATGAAGTCCTTGAAGATGATTATGTGGTAAAGATAGGATCGTTTGCCTCTGATATTTGAGTAGATTGACTCAAGGAATAAGATGCGATGAAGTCTTGGGCTAAGGTAATGGAAATATCAGATAAAGAGTTCTTGATAATTTTCTCTACGCATCAGTACTAACTTGAGCAACCAATCCTGGTTTGACAGTTAACTATATCCTAAGTCATTAATTAGTCTTATGCGCGCCAACGATTATACGTATATGGTAAGTGATGACGACGAGGTTCCATAAATTTTTATACACTCTATATCTCTTAGAATATTTGGCATATCTTGGCATCTAATGGGCTAGCAACTTGACTTGTCTATTGGCTTAAATTCATCCTTAATTGATCAATCTATGTGTTGATATAGATAATTGATAAAAGTTAACCAATGAGATGACATTAGGGTTTGTATAGTTATTAATTAGTGAGATATATAGACTTAAAAGGATCACAAACATAAGGTCTATAGATGTTGGTGGATATAAATATAATTATAAATATTTGTGTAAAAAGTTTACGTACCTAATATCTATAAATAGGAGAAGAATGACCACAGCTCAAGATGCCCTTGCAAGCCTTTTGAGAATTCTCTCCTTTCTTTTCTTTTTCTCCTTGTGAAAAGCTTTGAAGAGGAGATCCAATTGTCAAGTGATTATGTGTATACCATTAGAGAATAGATAATTAAACAACTTTACAAACTCCTTCTATGGAATCTTGTAAGTATGCTTTCTCGCACACACTGGATGACACGATCATTAGTTCTTGGTGTATCAATCTTTTGAATATCTGATTTGTTGCATTCAATGTTTTGATTAAATTTTTAGAAGGCTTATCGACCTCTGACCCTTACATGAATTAGGTTGATTCATGTTATAGTTGTCTATGCGGTCCTTAGATACTGAAGACATCTTTGAGGATTAATGATCATGTTTTGACTATGACTTGAAAATTCCTACCCAGATCAACAAAATATTAAAGATTAGATATATCATTAAGTCCTCAAAGGTATTCCAGAGGTCAAAATGGGATCGTCTGCCCTTAGTATTTTAGGAGATAAACTTAAGGAATGAGATAAAATTAATCCATGGCTAAGGTAGCAAAAATATCAAAAAATATGTTCTCAATGATTTCCTCCATGCCTTAATACTTAATTGAGTAATCGATTAGGGCTTGACAGTTTATCATATCCCAAGTTATTTATAAGTCTCACCTGGATGTAGGATTATACATACATGGTAACTAATGACGGAAAGGTTTCATATAATACTTTTTATATAGTTCATATCTCCTAGTGATAGGTATTATGTGACCTGCAAGCCAATCACCCTTTCATCTTTTGTTTATATTCATTAAAACAAACTTTTATTCATTATCATTCTTGTGTGATGTTTACAATGAAGTCCATGAACATATGCAATGATCAAGTGAATTATGATGAGATCATAATACAATGATCGCTGGTCTGTAAACATATGTTCTTAATATTCTTATTCATGGGATATTCGAGAAGGACATCGAATTATCTAGAAAGAATAGTTCTATCTAATCTGACTCATATGATGAGTATGGTAGATCTTGTGGCCATCGGTGTTGAGACACCAAGGATAGATAGGGGGTGCTCTATGGAGAAAGAGTTCACTTAATTGATCCATATGAATCCCTAAATAGTATTATATCAAATTATCAATCAGGTTGATTCATGTCACGGTTGTGTACGTGGTCCCTTTGACTGAGACACCAAAGACATCTTGTGCATGGATGATCGTGTTTTGAATATGACTTACGAATCCCTAGCGACGGGATCTCCAAAACGTCATAGATTGGATACGACATGAAGTCCTCGAAGGTGACTGAGTGGTTAAGATGGGATCATCCGCCTTCGGTATATGAGGAGATCGACTCAAGGAATGAGATGCGGTTAAATCTTTGGAAAGGGTAGTGGAAATATTAGAGAAGTTGTTCTCAATGATTTCCTACTCGCATTAGTACTAAATTGAGTGACTGATAACATGCTATATTTACATCATAAAACATGATTTTTCATGCATATTAAAGCATAAATGATTTCATTTACATGCATGTTATCATCTTTATATGTATTTTTCTATTATTCTCTTAAAAAGTCATTATAATCTCAAAATACTTTAATTTAGGGTTAATTTTTATAAATTAGAGTTTCATAATTTGATAACCCATATTTTTTTCTTGAGATTATAACTGTTTTTTTAAAAGATAAAAATAATAAGAAGAAACAACTTTTATAAACATTCATTTTATTTTCTAAAGATTAAAATCTTAATAAATGAATGTATTTTTGAAATAATAATTTTAACTCTTATTATTTAATTAATTTGACCTTTTAGAATAATAGATAATTAAATTTTGGATCAAATGAAAGAAATTTGGATTAATTTGGAGTTATATATTAAAAGTTATGAATTTTCTATTTTTAGGGATTTTTCCGGATTTTTAAACTATTTTTTTTATTCTATTTTCAATTTTTAACTGTTTTTAATAAATAAATAAAATAAAATAATAATAAAAATAATAAAAAAAGGGGGTCGCGGGGCCCGCGAGGATGCGACGTGGCACGCAAGGCCACGTGGCAGCGCCACGCGGACCCACGCAGCGCGCCTACGTGGCGCGTGTATATATAGTATATATTTATAATTTATATATTTATAAAATGGGTCTTTGTCCTCCCCTATATGGGGAGGGTCATACCCTTAGAAACCGTCGGGTATTATAAACCCGACGGTTTCATTTTATTTTTCCGTGTGGGACTAACCCACACTTACTTACCTTTCAGGTGACGTGGCACGACGAGGAGCGAGCGATCGCGATCGGAGGACGCTGATTAAATGGACGCGTGGACCACCGAACTTGATCAAACACGTGCTTGATTGGGCGAGTTATAACGGCTAGATTTCAGCGACGTGGCGCGATGAGAACCGCTGGATTGAATGAGCGATCAAATGAGAGGCGTCGATCGCGTGGACGCGGGATCACGGGAAGATCATCAAAACACGTGCTGAAATTCAAGGCGTTATAACGGCCGTGATGCGATCTGGCGGGGCGCATCCAGACCGTCCGATCGCGATCCAAGGGGCGAAAGTGGAGCGTTTTTATAACGCACATCGCGCGATGAATCTGGGCCCTCCATCCGCGATCCGACGATCGCGATATTTCCAAAAACGGTCCATCACCTCATTTCCGCACCACCGGAGCTTTGGAAATCAAGAATTGGTTGAGTAAATCGAGAGAAATCGCAGCTTGAACATCCTCTTCGCATTCTTCGTTTTCTTGGTGATTAATCGATTTAATCTCCTCATTTCGGTCGCTAATTGGAGTTAGTGGAAGCGGTTTTTCCTAATTTACCCTCCTATCATGTTTAATTTTCGTTTAGATTAGGATTTCGAAGTTAATTTCATCAATTTTCACCTAAAATCATGGTTTTTACGCTCGAAAATTTCTCTCCACTTCGAATCTTGATTTCTCCGCGAAATCAAGTCCAAATTGGACGATTTTTGATTCCGTGGAATCGATTTGAAGTCTACTTTCATAAAATACCATTTTCCCCAATTTCTACCATCACTTTCTCATCCGATTTGATCAAATTTGAAGAATACGTCAAGAAATTCCTTAATTCCCTGTGGATTCGACCCATATTTACCATTATACCCCTCAATTCGAGTGAATTTCCTAAAATTGGTAAGTTTGGAATAATTTTTTACGCGATACCGCTTGAAATCGACGACCTCGCGGTTTCGTCTCGTCAATGACCGATTAGGGTTTGACAAATAACCATACCCTAAGTCACTCATGAGTCTCGTGTGGATGAAGGATTATACATACAAAATAACCAATAACGACAGGGTTCTATGAAAGAGTTCTAATGTACTCCATATCTCCCAGAGCACGTGGTGTAGCTTGGCACCCACTGGGCTGGCGACTCAACCTGTCGATTGGGTTAAATCGATCCTTAGTCAATTAATCTATATGTTGATATAGTTAATTGATCATGAAGACCAATAAGTGTTATTGGGTTAATAGAGTCATTAACTGGTGAGATATATGGACCTAGAGGGTCACACACATAAGGTCAATAGACGTTGGTGGATATAGACATAATAATAAGGGTTTTTATAAAAATTTTACATTCCCAAAGTCTATAAATAGGAGGAGAACGACCATAATAGGGGTGCCCATGCAAGCCTGATGGAACTTCTCCTCTCTCTTCTCTTCTTCTCTTGGTGACAAGTGTTCAAGAGGAGATCCGACCGTCTAGAAACTGAGTGGATACCGCTAGAGGCCGGACGCTTGAACGGTTGAAGAACTCTTTCAAATGATCTATGTAAGTATGAATTTTATTCTATACTAGATGATAGGATCACCTAGAATGGATGATGAGATCATCTATTCTTGGTGCTTCAACTCTGTTGAATGTTTTGATTCAACACTTTCCGCTACAATCATTGTTTTGGTTGAAAACTTGGAGAGCTTTTCGAGCCTCTGATCCCAGCACCTAGAGTACATGATATAGTTTGGAATCTACTCTATATCATGTAATCTATATCATTGTACATACATGACTAGAAACTTAGTCTATAGATTGGGTTAAATCAATTCTTAATTAATTAATCTATACGTTGATGTAGATAATTAATAAATGTTAACGAACACAATGTTATTGGGTTATTAACTATTGAGAGATTAACAATAGATTATTAACTATTAAGATATATGTACCTCAAGGGTCACACACATAAGGTCTGTGAAAGTTAGTAGATATAAACATAATTATAAGAGTTTTTATAAAAAAATTTACATATATAATGTCTATAAATAAAGTGTTAATGATCAAAACTCAAGATGCTCATAAAAGCATTATGGAGACTCTTCATTTCTTCTCTTTCTCTCTTAGTGAAGAACATTGAAGAGGAGATCCGATTGTCCAATGATCGTATGGATACTAATAGACCTTGACAACTTTGAATAACCATGGATTATAATCTATACTAAATCATATAATTATTAGTTTTTGGAGCCTCATTGTTTTGAGTGTTCGATTCAATATATTCCGTTGTCTTCAATGTTTTAATAAAAAATTTGAGAGCCTATCAAACATCAAATCCTAATAAAATTTGGTTAAAGGATAATGATCCTTTAACCTACAGTAAATCGGTGAATGATTCCAACACAAGGAAGTGATCAGAAGTAATGGATTCAAAGATCCAATTCATGTATTCGACCTCATTATGGTACTTGGTTGACCCTCTTAATGATATAGTATCCAATGAGTGTTAGTGGATCTTTAAGAAGATCAATATTGATAAATAAATTGTTACCTATAAGACAAGGTTGGTAGCAAGAGATAATTGTTGAAGTTAAGGTTTTGACTATAATGAAACATTCTCACCAATTTCTATGATTAATTCAATCAGGATTCTTCGTGCCATAGTTACACACTATTACTACAAGATCTAGTAGATGGATTTGAAAATCATTTTCCTCAATGGTAACCTTAAGGAAGAAGTGTATGGATAACATGTAATTTACACTTGAGATACATAATGATTAGCACATTTTAAAGCACAATTCATACCATTATTATACATACTATTATAAGTGTATATTTATCATTCTATGCAAATTTTATCAAAAATCTCAAAATAAATTATTTTAAGGGTTAATCAGGCATAAATCAAGAGCTAAATTTTAAATAGGTTATACCCATTTAGATTTGAGATTTTAAATCAAAATTAAACAAAAAATAAGTGCATGTTTGAGTTAAAAAATTATTCTCTTATTGTTTCTTAAAATAAAATACATAGAATGATACATTATTTAATTAAAACGGAGTAATATTTTAAAAGATATAGATATTTTAGTTTTTGGGATTTTTTAATTTATTTTGACTTTATTTTAATTAAAATTTTTAAAAATTAATATTTATAACTATGGGTCGACATGGCGCAAATGTGTATAGGCGTGTCACAAAATTAAGGAAATATATTAGTGCCCACTTTAATGTCAATATCTTAATTTCCATAAGCCAATTGGTAATTACTATCATACGCTTTATGCCAACAATTAGTTTCATAAAGGACTATACCACCAATTAAGTTTTTAACTATATTGGTTTGGATGCTGAATATTGTTAAAAAAATTAAATAAGAGAGAAATTGATAATCAAAATTAACGTGTAAAAAGTAACCTTCCACGATAAACAACAAGTTTTCAAACTTCCAAAATTCCCACGAGAGTTTCATGCCTACAAGTTATTAACCTCATGATGCCCACAACCCTAGTGTGTATGTGATCTACAGCCTGCGACCACGTACATTTTGTGGAAAGATTTAACAAAATATGGGAAGAAAGAACAGTCATACTCTTTAATTTTTAATACTGCAAAGACATTGTCATACCATTTCATGTATTTCACCTTAAGTGAACACTTCACTGTTTCCAACATCGATGGTTTCTAACTTGAGATGTACATGTTGATGGATACTGTTGATGATGAGAAGAAGAAAACCCTAGAATTGCATATCCAAAAGAGAGTACATAGATCCTTATGTAGAGAGTGAAGAGGAAGTTCTCTAAATGGGCTAGGAGCCTGATATCACTATCAGACACTCCCCCTCAAGGTCGAGCATATAAATCAAACATGCCCAGCTTGGTACACGCGGCTTCATAGGAGATCCCGACTAGACTCATAGTGAAGACATCGCAAGTTGATGAGATGATGACACATGAGAGGTAGAAATAACTCCTGCCATAACCTTGTCTCGAATATAATGTCAATCAATCTCAATGTGCTTCATACACTCATGAAAAATAGAGTTGCTAGCGATGAAGATAGTAGCTTGATTATCACAATGCATGGGCATTAGAGAGGGAGAAGAGATGCGAAGAATCTTTGAGAAATGATCGAAGCCATACCATCTATCGTACGGTCTTAGCCATAGCTCGATACTTAGACTCTGCGATAGAGCATGATACCACCTTTTGTTTTCGCGATCAAAAGGTGGCGAGGTTACCTCTAATATGTGCAATAGCATGTAGTAGATTTATGATCTACCTTGTCACCTGCATACCTAACATTAGAGCATTGTTACACTGAGTTTTGATTACGAAGCTTGATATTAAGGTTTATTCTTCTCAATCTTCTCTATTTTCTTAATATTTTCTATCTACATTTTTACATTTTCAACCCTAAATCACCGTTTTACTATCCGTTCAAGAATTTTCTTATCTTCAATTGGAGATCGGAGGTGTTTGATCAATTCATCGCATCTTCCATATATATCCCCTTTTTTCATATCCTGTCCTCTTTCTTAAATACCAAAAATGATCATTCATTTCAATCTTTAATTGTCATCCTTGTGGATTCGTCACTATTCTAAATTTTTAAAAAAATCAAATTAAAAAAGTTGATATAATTTTTGATACATGAAGTTGCGCTTTCAATGATTGTGTTTTTACACTTATCAATAGGCAACCCATTTTACGACCAAATCCAAGCTTTTCTAATCCTCTAGAAATGGATTAAGTTCTTTGTTCAACTCAATAAAGGCTTATTGTAAGGACTGGAACAATTAACCACAAAAATTATAAAAAAATGGAAAATAGTGATAGATTCATGATAACATTCCATGATAAGTAATAATAGGAACGCAAATATAATATTATTGATTAAACATAGTACGATACATTCTGATTGATGATATACCCTCCCCCCATGTCAATAGTATGTGCCACATCTTGCAAGACTCTTTCTCTCTTCTCTCTTCTCTCTTCTCTCCCTCTTGGTACCACAATAAGTAAAAAACTTATAGGGCTGACTTTTTGTAATATTTTTACACTCCCACAAACATCTAACTGGATACACATGTAAGAATCAGAAAAGTAGCCCATAACGTTTAATGGGCTGGGGTATGCTGAAAATGATGTCAAATTTGGTCAAAGATACATTCTATTGCATAAACATGCTCACAATATGAAATAGCTGCTTCACAAGAGAGCTCAAGTAGGCATCTCATAGATGAAGAAACCCATGAATGACCAATACAAGAAAGATCTGAAGGCATGAAGGAAGCCTTTTGAGAGTACACACATAAATCAAGGTTCTCAAGAGTAATGGGGGCCTCAAGAGTGTCGCAGAGCTTGGATTATACTCCATTCTCAAATGCTCAAGAAAAATTTGCTTCAAATGTTGAAGAGGAGACGTGCTTGTTATACTGAAGCTGACTTTTATGAAGTACAAGGGCAACGTAAATAATTATATCATTTACATGAAAAATATTGCATTGAAGCTTGAAATTTTGGGCATTTAATCTTCAATTCCCTTGATAAACACAAGTGAATCATCTATGATAGTTCATGATGTACGGTTACTATTTACAGATGTCCGTGGAGAAAGGAAAAACGCAGCAATGGTTTTTGTTCTCTTGTTTAGAATCCTCCTTCAACACCACATTCCCTTCAAAACCCAGAGTAGAGGCACAGTGATGTCGGTTTGAACAGAAGAGTAGAGAAAGAATAAGGCTCAACGTGTCCACCAGTAAGCCCAACAGATTGACATGAACGTGTCGAAGATCTCCCGTTTGAATTATCTAGCTGTTCCATCATTCACCTCGCCGCCGACTTGATCATCGCCTATATAAGACATCTTTCACGTTCGACTGTTACCCACTACGCAGTATTTTTCCTTTCTATCTCTAGCCTTCATCATCGACATGAGCCAGGAGCAGCCGATAATGTACAAGGACGTCTTCCCTCAAGTGCACGGGGAGCTCGCAGAGAAGGCCATCGCTCCGGGAGATGCCGCCTTGATGCAGAGCGCCGAGAATGTCGCCACAGGGAAAACTATGAAAGGCGGCCCCGCCGCCGTCATGCAGTCCGCCGCCGCCAAAAACGTCCGCTCGGGCTCCGTTGCGCGGGACGATATCAGCGATGCCGCCGCTGACCGAGGTGTCAGCGTCGTCGAGACCGAGTCCTCCGGCCGCCGTGCAGTATCGGAGTTCGTGGCCGGTCAGGTACGGGCTTTTAAATTTTTTTATTTAATCATGCTATTATTGATTGTTTCATTGTTGAAGAGGGTTGGCGGTTACGAGAAGTCAACCCCGTTGACGAGTGGGAGGTCCGCGGAGACTTTTTCATCACCGTCGTCCTCGTCATCTTCATCTTCTTATTTCACCACCATCGTCCTCATCATCTTCATCTTCTTATTTCACCATCATCGTTTAAGTTTCAGAAACTTTACCATCTTTAGTTGCCATCGCCATCATCTTCGGTGTTCTCGTCTTCGAATGATCTCCATCATGACCATAATTTTCATCCCAGCATGCTGATCTGCTTCATCTTCTCATTATATCATCAATATCATCGTATTTTCGTACTCGAGACTATCTTCTTCCATTTTCACTGTCAATGTCATTGTCATCTTCGCTGTTCATTATCATCATCGTCTCTTACTTCGCCATCATAATTATTGTCGTAATATTTTCCTAGCCATCACCGTACTCTTTTCCGTCGACATCATCCACGTCGTCCTCCATCACCATCACCGCCTCTTTTTGGACAGTCATCATCATCGTTGTTGAACTAGATGTCATCATCCATAGGTAGATAGGTGTGAATCTAGGGCTGCCTCATCATTCATCATTCGGTGGAGATGCAGGACGCTACGGCGAAGTTGCCGGCGGACAAGACAGTGACGAGGGTGGACGCGGAGATAGTGGCGGCGGCGGAGATGAGGAACAACCCCGCCGTGACCACGCGCCCCGCCGGCGTGGCGGAGTTCGTGGCGGCGGCGGCCAGGCTCAACGAGAACCCAACCTGACTAGCTTTCTTCTGTGACGTGTAAATGTCTTCACTGTAGATCTCTCGCTGGAAATACGGTAGAAAAGTCTCCGAGTAGATGAGACAAAATTTCGTTACCAATTCAAATCCCAGAGGAGATGTGCATCTGATAGGAGGAAAACATGAAAAATTACATTAAAGTTGCAGGAACGTGAAAGATGAAACGCAAAACACACTCACAGTATGTCGTAGTCTTCAGTGTTCGGGGAGAACGTTGACCTGTTCCAGATCACGTGAATCTGACCCACTCGGCATTCAGAACAGAGGCATGAAGATATGTCAACAGGCATAATTTATAAAAAAAAAAGGAGGAAAACTTCACACGCTGCATTAGTCAACTGCCCTACCTTCACCAAACGAGGAGTTTGGTTCAAACCACTAAAGAGCTAGCCTACATAGTCAATCTTTGGTCAACCCTTCTTCCTGTTTTAACCACTACATTCTCCTTGAAGCTCTTCGTCAACCATATGGCTGTCTCCCGAGGGGACACCTTCCCCGGTCCAAATGGGCTGAGAAGCACGTTCAACTCCTCGTACCTCCCTTGCCGTAACAATCTTGCACTAAACTCTAACAGTCCCTCTAAAGCCTCGGCCCGCTGCTGGTAAGATGTTGGGTCAAACCGCCGCCTTCCGGAACCATCGGTTTGTTGATCTGGTGAGCCACCAGTTCAACGTTATCTCCTTCAACCCGGATGATCTGCAGCGTACACTTGTCCTTGGTGATGGAGCAAGCAATGCTGGCAGGGGACGGTGGCGTTGTCAGCTGGTGGCGGGGGAGCAGGCAGTCTTGTTCTTCTTCTTCTTCTTCGCAGGAGGCAAGGGGGAACTCAGCAATTCGGTCAATCCTTGGGGCATTGACAGAGACATCTGGAGAGCGGATGCTGTCGAGAAAACTGAAGTTGGGTTTGCAAGAAGGTGCCTTTGTTGCAGCTAGAGGAAGGGACACTCTCCGTCCCTGCCGGATGGATCTTTCTGCTGCAGTTAATGTCTGACCCCACAAAGATTTAGAGGGAAAACACAATAGATAAAATCTAAAGTGATTTTTAGAGGTGCCATGTGGGATGATATGATGGGATAATTAGTGGCATGATATGATATGATGTGCAATATTGTGGTATGATGTGATACGATGTAGCATACTGTGGCGTGATAAGATTTGGTGTTGTACCTCTTTATTCCTTATGATCTGTATGAGAAAGGAATAAAAGTGATATCTGATGATATGGTGTCATGGCATGTATAAGATGATATGATGTCATGTGATACGATGAGGAATGATGCGGTTTGAGATAATCTGATAATGAATGATATCCAATGAAACGACGTGCTATAATGGAACGGTGACATGATGGGATATGATGTAAGATGAGAATGCACGGTATGATATTATATCAGATGGCTATACCTTCTTTGGGCCAACAACCCGTGGAGTCGTGAAGGATGTGGGCATGGCAGCAGCGTCAGTGCTGGCAAAGGGAGTGTGATGCGGCAGCACATCAACAACAGCCACCTCTTTAGTTTGGCTGCTTCCCACTGAAAGGTCTCTCAGTTTGCTGTTGAGAAAATTCATAAAGCCATTAATGCCCTGACTGGACGAGCAAGTGAAGTCTTCCTCCTCTGATGAGAGTTTCCGAGGCCTCAGGCTCCTTTCTTTTCCAGAAAAGGATGTCCTCTTCTCGGCCAAGTATGGAGTTGCAAATATCTCATTTGGAAATCTGTGGTTTTTAGGGTTTTGCCCAGCAAGGGTTTTATCTCTGGGCCCAGACTTAAGGTGAACCTCCAGAACATAGGGTTGGAGATGAGGATGACGTAGGAGCTCTGCAGCCTGTAAGAAAAAATTAAATGAAGAGATAATAAAAAGCAAATGATTTGATATTTGCAGACGGGCATACACTGGGTCGAAGTTCAGGGTTCTTTCGCAGCATGCTTCTGATAAGGCCTCTACTGTTATAGGGAAAGAAAAAGAGACGTAAGCATCAGAACTAATATCTGGGGGTTAACTTTGACTCTGAGTTTTTTTTTCCAGAAGAGAGCTGAGGACTTACAATGAGCCAGAGTATGAACTTGGGAGTGGGGAGACTATAGATTTGTTGATCTTGTTAATTAATGCTTGCATATCCTTCAGAAATGAATCCAACGGAAATATGTAAGAATTGACCATACCATATCATGTCATATCATATCATGAAAACATAAGATTTCCAGGAAAATGTAAGAGATGAGAACTTACAAATGCCTTGAACGCAGGCTTGAGAGCAGTCATCTCGTATATACAGCATCCTGGGGTGATCCAAACGTGAGAAAATGCGACTACTGAAAGAAACTATAAATATTTCAAATCAACATACCAAGAGACCAAATATCTGACTTTGATCCATACGGAATGTCGGCAAGAAGTTCAGGGCACATGTAACTAGGAGTGCCCACCACCTGCAATTAAAAAAGATTATATGAATGTCAAAAACACATTAATTTGTCACGTTTGAAGAAGAAACTCACGGACGATGCCAGATCATCTGACGTCAGCATCTTTGCCAACCCAAAATCCCCTGAAATTGTCAACCAATAAACACGCGGAAGAAAAAAAAAAGTTGGAGAGTTAAATAAACTCACCCAGGCGTATGTCTTGATCTTTGGTCAGGAATATATTTGAGCACTGAAAATGAAAGTGAGTTGATGAAAACCAAAAAAGTGATACTGCTAATTATGAAAATGACCACCTTGACATCCCGATGAAGAATGTGATTCACGTGGAGGTAATCCAGAGCCATCAACAGTTGCACCAGCCATCTGGATAGTTTCTGGACAGAGAGAAAGACGAATTCAGAAGAATAGTCAAAGGCGATTGAGAGTCAAGATTGAACGACCTCTTCTGAAAACAGCATTCCGTTGGCCTTCCTTATGGCCTCTGACCTGTTGAATAAGATGGGGAAGGTTAGGTTATGGTTCAGGACATTTATGAGATAGAAGCAAAGTATCAAAAACTCGACTTACATGTCTCCTCCTTCACAGTACCCAATAATTATGCACACATAGCAACCCTAAAGAAGAAAACAATAAAGTTAATTAATATGCGATTAAATTTCTGTATTAGGAAACAAAGTGAGCTAACCTTCTCAACCCAGGAGTCTTTGTATTCAACAATATATGGATTCCTGACCTTTGAAATGAGCTCCATCTATATAAATCACAAATGAGGGTTATACACTATTAATTATTTAATTAAAGATGTGGATGTTATTTAATGTAAGGTTTCGTGATTTCCTGAAAAAGCATTAGAAAAAAAAACTTATAAGATAAGAAATAGAAATAAGTTGCTCATGGTTTCATATCCTTGGATTGTTCTACACTTTTGAATATCCAAATGTTCTCATTGAAACTTTCAAGTGCTAAAATCACGTTTACTCTAGGTCAGAAGGATATGGGTTTCAGAAGATAACAAGGAAGACATGTTTTTCCGGGGAATGACTTTCAAGAGAGTCTGAGAGAGAGGACGATTCAAGAGAAGTCAATGAACTTCATTTATTAAGATCAGTGATATGAAAACATTATTTGGCATCTGCCTCTCTCTCAGACTCATCATCATCAGAAACCCCATATCCTTTGACGCTGAACAACATCAATTTTACGACTTGAATGCTTCAAAAAGAACATCTGAAAATGGAATAATCAAATGACATAGAAATCAAGAACTATGAAATGTAGATCTTTCTATCTCTCCGAAAATTCCAGAATAAACAACCATAACTCTCTGTTTCCCCCTGAATATAATAAATTGAAAATAGCAGATGAAATTGTACTAGCATTATTAACAGCAAAGAATTAGACGCGATCAATGACTGAGAGTGATAGATTGATGGATGGATGCACTGACAGGATGGATGGACTGATGAGAGGGTGGAGATAAAGAGTGATTGAGTGAATGTGTGTGTGAAATTATAGATGAAAGAGGCAGAGACCTCTTGGTGTGCAGATCTCCGACACCTATCTGTCTGACGAGCAAGGCGAATCTTCTTTAGAACATATCTTATAAAAAAGAGAGAAACAAAAAGAAAAGTCAACGACGAAGGTAGGGCGAAAAACATGTAGAAGAGGTAAGCAAAAAAGGTTCGAATCCTCACTTCTTCTTCTCGATCTTGTGCCTCACTAGGAGAGCAGAGCCAAATGCTCCTTTTCCTATTTGCTCGAGCACTTCGTACTGATCCATCTCCTGCGGCCACAGCTCAATCAAACCCGTGGAATATTGCTTTCCCACACAAACCTTGAGCAAAATAACCCTATACAGAGTTTAAAAAAAAGAAAAAGAGAGCTACTCTAAATAGAACCAAAAATAAAATAGAGGAAGAGAAAATGAAAAAAAAGAAACTCAAGCAGGACAAATAGGTAGGATTTCATTTGTACCTTCAAAATGCAATAGGGATCGAAAAACCAGATGCTCTCTCACTGCAACCTTGAGCAAGGAAACCTTAATCAGAGTTTAGAAAGACATACTGCAGCTCAACTGAAAAAATAAGGTAAGAGAATGAAAAAAGAACCTTCAGCTGCGAAAAAGCTCCGATTGAAACAGATGAGACAAAAAGGAACGGAACAGGCGAAAGATGGATTAGTCGACGAGACAAAGCATCATCCACGAATATAGAGGGAAAATCGAGAAAACAAAAGCACAAATCCGAGGACAAACTCAGCCGGAAAGCAAATGCACCTCCAAAACGAAGAAGAAATCGAAATGCAAGGAGCATTATTAAAGAGAAAGAGAGAAAGGAAACAAACAAAAAACGCGAACTGAATCAAAAAACAACCGAGCCAGAGAAGAGAATCGTGACGGAGATCTCGCAGAAAGTAAAAAGAGATCATACAAGCATTGAGCGAAGAGACAAAACAGCATTCGCCACTTGCCTAGAGTTGTTCGAGTTGCCGCGGTATCACGATCTTTGGAGTGGAAGGGATCAGTTTACGGAGGTGGAAGTTCAAAATTATCGAGGACAGAGACAGGTCAATTTCAGTCCCCGAGAAACTGTTATAGAGAGAGAAACAGTAGTGCGGACGGCGGACGCTGTCAGTACCCAAGAGAGGCAGAGACTAGAGAGAGAAAGAGGCAGTTTTACTCTCTGAAGAAAGTTATCTAAATAACCGTCATATTTAGTCTTACTTTCGTCGTTATCGAGAAAGAAAAAAAAAGGTATTTTGAAAACGTCAAAAATAATAGAGGGTGTAAAAGACAAATTTTCGCCAGGTGTATCATGGACAGCGGGACCCACTATCGCTTTCGGTCGCCTTTGTCGAGCCGACCGCCCAATCCGATTGACGTATCCTTTTGATAATTTATTAATACTTTATTTCTTAATCTCTTTATTTAATTAAGTAAAATACTTTTAAAAAATATTTTTTTTAAGGATATAATTAATACAGTAATAGTTTTGTGGGATGGGGGCGCTCTGTTCCCTCTCACGGGGAAGCCATGTCTACGTCGTCGTAGTGCTTCAGAGTTTCTCTCTCATCTGTTCCTTTCCTTTCTCTCTCAGTTCACTCCCCACTGCAGACCGTCGGCAGTCTTTACTTTTTTCTCCCCCTCTGACTGTCGGCAAGAATAATATCTCCGGCGCGTCCGACGAGGATCGCCGACGCTCTCTGTCTTTCTCTCTCTAAAAGCAACGCTCTATGGAGGTATTTATGAATTATCGCTGACCCTCTCGTGATCTTTCCCCCGGAGGCTTGACTGCTTCTGCTCCTGAAGCCAGTAACTAAACGTTTCTTACTTCGCTGTGGCATTCCTTCCCTTATCTGTCTTGTCTCTCTCTCTGAAACACATTTCTCGCCCAATGGAATATTTCTCTTTAGAGATGCCAGACCGGACTATTCAGAAGGCATATCTCATATCCTCCTTGGATATCAGAAAATCGGGCCAATATCTGATACCAACTGGTAATGTCGCGCTTATCTGGATATCATTCGTAGGGTTGCTGCAAATTGACAGTTTCGTGAGTTAAGCTCTCAAGTCATCAAGGAGCGAGCAAGAAAGCACCATCGCAACAGACCAGAGGTCATGGTGAAACTTCTCATGGACGTCTTCCTCGGTGACGAAGGTTATTTTTTACCTTGGTAGGATTTTTTGCAGCCCTACAGTTGACATATATGCCATTCATTTACGGGTCTTTTCTATCATCATTGATATTGTCTCTAGCAACCAGAGGATTGTACCGAGAGTTCACCACGAAGTGACCTGTCTCATCTGTCACTCAGATCATGAACCTCGTTCTCATTTTCTAGGAGACAATGAAGAGTTTCATCATTCCTTTCTGTCGTGGCTCCTCATGTGGATGAAGGCGACATGAGTATGATGACTGAACATTACGAGATATCGGCACCAAAGAGAATTGTAATGGAGGAGATTGGGGCCTCCCAACGACAGTGCAGTGGGAGGCATCATGTCCAAAGCGAGGAGACGAGTTCGTTCAATTCGAAGCTTGGAAAAATAATGGCACCACTTCAGAAAGGTTTGCGAGCAACAGGATCATTGACCAGAGAAACCGGCACAGTACCATGCTCGCGACCCAAGAAGCGGGATTTGACCAGAGAACTGTTGTCCGTATGGTCCACAAGTGCTCCATTGGTAATACCACTGTGACCTAATGCCGAGGAGCATCAAAGAACTTGGCGCCACGAGGAGTTGGCTCAAGGCGGACAAATGGGTCGTACGACATTCTACTTCAAGAATCAAACAATGAAGGCGAAGTCTACTGCCATTTCCCATCACATCTATGTGAATATGTGATGATCACATCAGTAGAATTAGATTCTGCTTCGTACCATGAATTTTAATTTTTAAATCTTAGAGGCTAAACATTTTTTTAAAATAGAAAAATCGTTTTAGAAAATTGTAATCATTGATAAACTATTTATTAATAATATTCTTATTATTTTTTCTATTCACGATGACTCAATTTTTTTTTAATTTTGTTAATAATTTTGGATACCATCATCTGATGTCACATCGGATATGCAACCTCAAACTACAATATCAAATATCTAGCATCCCCCATCCGTCAAGGTCCCATTGTAATCGCCATCCATCATCAACACTATCATCTATCATTCACTAGTCATCAACATCTTTCATCATAACTTTTACCATCATCCGTCCCAAAATCTCTAATATCGAATAGCCCTGTATTGAATATCAAACACTACCCCCAAGTCTTGCTGCCTCGCTCACTCTCTCAAATGATATTTATTTATCATGGCACCGAGTCTCTATCTATGTCCTTCTACACACATAGAGATAATACATACATGTGTGTGTGTATGATTCCCACTAAATATCTACAAATCCATTGAGTTCACTGCTTCTCCCTCTTTCTTTGAGGGATTTCCCAATCCATGCGATCTTGCTGATTCTCTCACCGACATCATCTTCCCTTGTTAAGTGTAAGTTTATGTTATTGACAACCATCCATATATTCGTCTAATTTCAACATTGCCTCTATATCTTGTTCCATTCTTGGGCAATGCCACCGTCTTCCTCGTTATCATCTTCCATCATCACTAGATATAAAGGGAGGACTAGATAATGTCTCTCTAAATAATGTCTTCATTTATATCATTGACGCTCTCCTTGACTACTTATGTGTGTGGTTCATTTTCATACTAAGTGGCCTACTAGCAAAACTATACACACCTCGTTCATTTTATTCTAAATAGTTTGGTAATTATTTTACACATGATATTAATAATGAAGTTCAATATTATATGCAATCAAAAATAAATTATCAAGAGATCAAACTAAGATGATTACTTGTCAACAAACACATTCTTAATGTTCTGATGCAGAGGATATTCGAGAAGGACATTGTGTATTTGAATAGAATCTAATGACATATGATGAGGATGGTTGATCCTCTAACCATTTGTGTAGACACACTGAGTTAGGGGCATTAGGGGATTTATGAGATAAGGAGTTATAAGAATAAATCAATACGAATCCTTAGATGATATTATGTTGATGCATGTCGTAGTTGTATATGTGACCCTTAGAATTGAGATACTAAATACATCCTGTGGATTGATAGTTGTATTTGGACTTTGACGTATAAGTCTATTTGGACTTCATTTCTAACATCACATAAGAATGATAATGAATAAATTTTATTTTATTGAACATAAACAAGAGACATGGAAGTGTGTTAGGCATATTGACCATATGATAAAGGCTATTCATCCAATTCCACCCGAGGCAAGATGGTCATGTTTTATTATGTTTGTTGATTTTTCACTCTCGTTGCACAATTGGGATGATCGTTGATTCATTTTCATTGTACAAATTGGATTTTCTCAGGTGTCTAGATATTGATAATTTTTTATATATCTTGAGTGAGCCCTTATCAAGGTAACGTCCTTTAAAACAATGAGCATCCATCATCATCACTATTTGTGCATCATGTGTCATCTCTTATCTACATAACTATGAAAAAGAGGGGGGGTCATCCACATTGATTAAGAGCTCCCACATGCAAGAGATGCTCACGTGTAACAGAAACCCACATGTAGCTCCCTCATGTAGGGGACATCCTGAATGTAGGAGCATCTACTACCCTCATGTTCTCATACGCGACAACAAGGTAGGACACCCATAATCAACAAGAGTGCCCATGTAAGGGGCCACATGAAGGAGCCTTCCCATGAGGGGAATTAGCTTGTAAATATGAACACTCGTGCTCATATTTTAGGTCTTATGGAGAGAACAATGAATGCTATAGTTCTATCTTTATGGGAGGCACACAATGCATCACCCATCACATCTTGGATGCCTCTCTACTTTCCTCTACTATAGTGCATTGTCTTCATCATTGACATATTGGCATAATGATGTCAACATCCACCAAGGTCAACTCCTTGACATAACAATATCCATGATGTCATTGTACAATCTCAGCTATCTTATTTATTTCGGCTTTCTATGTTCAGAGATAAGCATGCATGTATCCATATGCTCTAGTCTAAGGGAGAATGTTAGAACTCATGAGGGCTCAACACCTACATTTCTTCATCTTCTCTCTCTTGTGTAACCCTAAATAGGGCCTTCTTTTATAGCCCTCATCATACCCTATTCATTCTTTCATTCTCTCATCTTACCTTTCCATACTATCATGGTGCTCCAAAAATTATAGTGTCCATTTTCTGGTTGTATTAGTTTCACAATAGGCTAGATAATATAAAACTAGGGAAGATTAAATAAATAAAGTGTTGGAATTAAAACTTGAGATGCGTTTGAAAATGGAGAATTTCAAGAAAGATTACCTAGGAATGAAGTAAATATGAAAGGACATGGGAAATTCTCTTAAAAGATTTAAAGGAAAGTAAGCATAAGTAGAGTTACTCGTCAAGTAACATTGATACAGTATCAGCGTGAATAAGAACTCTAAAGCTAAGCGGGCTCATGCTAGAGCAGTTCAGGGATGTGTAACCTGCAGGGAACTGCAGTCTGGGCATAGAGACACCTAGTCTATCTGAAGTACTAATGGACCCTAGGCATCATGCTAACTAGGGGACCCAAGAGGTAAAGATGGCGGATGCACAAATGATTTCCAATACCCTCTAGAGTTCAGATGCAAGAATATGCTCTTGCTAGCCTAGTACTATGGCGCTTGTGGAAAAACTAATGACGGCGAGTATGAGGGGGCTTGTCTGAGCCAAAGTACCAAGTGACTGAGGGAAAGATGGCGAGTACAAATGATCTCATCTCGACTCCAAAAAAAGCATAAGTAGAGTTGTAGTACTCTAAAGAAAAATGTTCCAGACCCTTTTGAATAAGTCAACTATTAAACGTGAGAAATATCTAAACACTTGAAAGTGAATAACTATCTACTCAAATGGAATATTCGAAGTAAATAATATGAAAAGATCAAGTATCTTTTAAGAGGAACGACTTGAGAATATAGAGATAGAGATTAGAAGACACATCGAGGTTCCTAAAACTGAAGAGAAAAAATTATCAACTGCCTTCCAATGTCTTGCAAAACTGAAAAATAAGAACAAAACACAATATTCTCTATGGTCTATAACATGAAATCTGAAAAACATAAACGGGTACTTCATAATGTTATTTTGGTCAAGTCTAGAGAGATAAGGTTTGGATGTTGAGTACAAAGAAAATTCAGGAATAAAAACTATGATACAAAATCTCAGGAGGGGGCATTTGAAGACTAGTATTCTGATACACAAAATCTTAGGTATGGAATTGGTGGAATAACTTGATTCTCTATTTTGAAATTAATCACCTAGTCTATAGATTTGGAAGTTGACATGAACATCCATGATTACCCTACTCCTAGAAAAGTATCATCTAAGATCATGTAGTTCCAAATCACCTTATCTCAATGCTTATACCCTGAGAGGATTTTATAGACCTACATGAAATCAACAACCAAGAAAGATCTCTATAATCAACTCACTATCTCTCTAAGACATCCATTAGTAAAGAGTTTCAAGCTCATGCGGATGCCTTGTCTAAGAATCAACTTGGCTTTTAACATCATCTCTCATCTATGCCTACTTGGTTAAAGTAAATTTATCTCTCAGGCCCCATTTACCTTAGTTTTTGCCCATTTAGGCAATCAGATTTCTATAAGCTTGAAGCAAAAGCCCATCTAGTTTATTAGGTTTTGACCCATTTAGCTAATCGGAGAACGGATATCTGAGTTTTTGAATGCATCGGTTTAGGAGATCAGCAACTGCAACAGCTAGAAATATTTACCAAGGAGATCTTCCCCTAGATCCCTTGAGATGTCCCTCCATTTCCTAAAATAGCAGTCCTACTCCCGTTCTTCCCTCCCTCCCTCACAACCCATTACCCCTTCTCTCTCCACCCCTTCCCTCTCATTCTCCTCACTTCTCCCGAAGTGGAGAAGCGGCATCATGGCCGTTTCTCCCTCCACCACCACAAGCATCCCCATCTTCCTTTTCTTCTTGTTCTTTTCATCCGTTTTTTCATCCTTCCTTGAAGCTCCATCCTTCCGCAATGGCAAAGACTGCCCCGGAGAAGTCGTCCATGTGGCGATGACCCTCGACTCCAACTATTTAAGAGGCACCATGGCCGTCATCCTCTCCGTCCTCCAGCACACCTCCTGCCCATCAGACGTCTTCTTCCACTTCCTCTCCTCCACCATTAACAACTCCGCCATCTCCTCCTCCTTCCCTGATCTCCCCTTCAAGGTCTACGGCTTCGACTCTCGCCGAGTACTCAGCCGAATTTCCAGATCCATCCGCCTCGCCCTAGATCAGCCCCTCAACTACGCCCGCATCTACATCGCCGACCATCTCCCCTCCGCCGTACACCGCGTCATCTACCTTGACTCTGACGTCATCCTTTCTGACGATATCCGCTCCCTCTATAAAGTGAGCCTCCGAGGAAAAGTCGTTGCTGCTCCGGAATATTGCCACGCGAATTTCACCAAGTATTTTACCGAGGCTTTCTGGGGAGATGAAGCTTTAAGTAGGACTTTTGTCGAGAGGAAGGCCTGTTACTTTAACACCGGCGTGATGGTGATGAACTTGGAGGGATGGAGGAGAGGTGGGTATACCCGGATGGTGGAGCAGTGGATGACGGTGCAGAAGAGGAAGAGGATCTATCAGCTGGGATCGTTGCCGCCTTTCTTGCTTGTTCTTGCAGGGAAGATTGAGGCTGTTGATCATAGATGGAATCAGCATGGTTTGGGAGGGGATAATGTGGAGGGGAGGTGTAGGAATCTCCATCCGGGTCCTGTTAGTCTGTTGCACTGGAGTGGTAAAGGGAAGCCATGGCTCAGGTTGGACTCCGGGAAGCCTTGTGCTGTTGATTACCTTTGGGCCCCTTATGATCTCTACAAGTCTTCTGCTTTGTCCTTCATGGATAGCTGAGCCTTCTTCCGCTTCTCTTCGTCTCCCACCGAGAGGATATGAACGAGAGAGAGAGATGAGATGCAAGAGAGAGACAGAGGAAGATCGAGATAGATGACATTAATCCCAATTTCCATCCTTGTATATATCTCAAGAAACATGTATCTTTTATGCATGAAGATTTATCGACTTATCCAAGATTGTGGATAATCAAGAACAAGAAATAACACTTTTTAAAGAGAATGTGGAAGAACACGAGAAGAAAAAATTACAAGCCACTTCACTAAGATGAGAAAAAGATTACTTTTACTAGTGGCTAAAAAATCTATTTATAGATAAAAAGAGACATTTTCCGGTTCAAAAATACACATAAAATGTGTGAGTATAAAGATAAGTCATCATGGTAATGATGAACACGATGACAACCAATCTCAATGTGCTCTATGTGCTCATAAAAATATAAAGTTTATAAAAAAAAGGGATAGAGCTAAGTTCTCAAAGTGCATTCTCATAGGCGTGCATCTTGAATCCAATTTCCACACGACGATAGATTTAACTCATCATCTCACTAGAAATTTGGCTTTGGATTGATAATTTTTACAACACTTCATCACAAGAACACTTTTTTTATTTTATTTTATATCCTGCATCAAAAGGTTCCCACCATGTTGGATGCCACAACAAGCTAGAGTTGATCTTCGTCACCTTCGTACCCAACATATCCAAAGATATAACCATGGAAATTTCTTATGAAGTAGGCATTTAGAATTTGATGTTTGCGTGTCTCGTGAGTATTATCTACACATAGATTGAATTGGAGCTTTCTCAATATAATCCAAGACTTGTTTCTCTTTTGTTGGTGAACTTACCAATAATCATGACAAAACTGACCTTGTAGTCTAATCTTATGCCCATGATATGATAAGTAATGCTCAAGAAATTAAATTCATGATAAATCCTCAGGAGTTGAAGCAGTGCCATAAAAAAATGTGAGTGGGTCATTGATGAGCCAAAATTATGTGGTCGTTGATAATGCATGATCACAAGTCAAGAAAAGTCTAAACTCACTATAATCTACATAGAATTGGGTTGACTTTTAGAGTTCTTAGAATTTTGTTAAATTAGATGATAAAATTTGGAGAAAAATAGAAGAAAAGAGTTATGTTTAGAAAGTAGAAGAGTATATCTATCCAATGAATATATAGTAGAAATCAAAGAGGAGGTTAAAGAGAAAAATTGCAGAAAAGAAGATACAAAATTGCAAAGAAAAAATCAAAATTAATCAATCTATCATTCATAAAAGAAATTTACAGCTGTAAGATTGTAGATTAGAGAAAACCATACTAAACTAACCTAGAATTTCTGAGAAATTGCTCTAATCATTCCTCAAATTAAAGAAAACTTGAATTAGAAGCTCTTGGCACTCAATATATAATCCAGGTCTTGAGGTCTTTAGGACTCAATAGGAGCAAAAAATTATCTAGAATCCAAACAAGCCAAGAGATTCATGGACCAATACGACAACGAGGCTTGATTAGTTGAGTTTTTTCAAAGAATGGTTTTGTTGGAGGAGAAAGAGGGAGAGAGAGAGCTTTTAAAGGGTTTAAATCCATTGAAATTTTCATGTTGTGGGATCATGATAGTGTGATCGTGCTGATGTCATGTCCTCCTTTGAAGAGAGAGAAAGACAAGAGATCCTAGCCACCCAAGTCTTTTGATCATAATCCGGTTCGTATGATGTTGCCACACGTCGAAGATGTGGGTGTCATGGCCCACGCCTTTCGCTTGGCAAATCAAGTGTCGCCACGACACCCACAATCCCTTTAAGTGAAGATCAATGGTTAGCATGAAATCTGACCAAGTGTGCCATGCCTACGTGCAACATGGGGATTATTTAAAACAATGTGGGCTATATATTGCTTGGGAATTAACATCTTCGACGTGCGGAGAGAGCGAGGAGAGGAGGGCAAGAGATGGGAGGGAAGGGGTGAGAGGGAGAACGGAGAGTGAGAGGATGAAAGAGAGAGTGGAGTGGGACGATGTGTGAGAGAAAGGAGAGGGAGAAGGGGGAAAGGGTGAGAGAGAAAATAGAGAGAGAGGATGACAGAGATTATGGGCCCTGTTGGGTTGTTACACAGTTTAAAGGTGGAAGTGATACAGGAAATAGAATTTGAATCTAAGGCTCCAAAACTCTTTCAAAAATGTTGAGCAGGGCAGGACTCCCTGAAATAAGTTCAAAGAAAAAAACAGCTTTGAACATTTTTGAAGCAATTGAACGGCTTTCTCAAAAGCAACCATCATGAGAATATGCCATTGATGCTAACTCTACCGCCTCTAAACCCTTAGATAAAATAAGCGACTTCCCTCAAATGCTGAACTGAAAATATCAGCAGAACTTTCAGTTAATCTGACGTATAAATAAATTTCAAGCTGCCAGCTCTTGCACTGCATTTTTGAGTTCCATCAACAAGAATTCCTTGAGAGATGCGAGCTTTCATGCCATCAAAACATTGGGACCAAATAACCCAGGTGAATAGACCTTTTCACTGATTATTCAGCCCTCATTCTTACCCATTTCCTTAAACAAACGTGGAAGAACTTCGTGGGAATTCACATCTAAATGCTCAGGATCCCTGAAAGAAGGTAACTTTGTTATTTACACAAACGATCATGAAAGAGTATTGAATTGTTTCTAAATATGAAGGAATTTTATATGGAAAAATAAATTAATTACATGCCCATTTACTTTTTTTGAAAGTGCTAATTACATGCCCATCATGTAATATTCAAAACAACTGATCAGGAGCCACAAACCACTTTCCCTATGTAATATTCAAAACAGCTGCGCTTTCATTTTGAAAACACCCTAGATCCTGAGAGCTTATCAATCGTATCATCAAGTCAAGGTTCAGCAGGTTGAGATATGTTCTTCAATATTATGACATCTATCCCTCTCTATATTAGTGTCTAGTATCCTCTCTCTCACACACACTCCCTCTCTCACACACACTCCCTCTCTCATTGATGCAGTAGATACATAGAAAAGAAAATGAAAGCACAGGAATAAGGAGTTGTACTTGCACAAGGTCAGGCCCTTCTCAGTTGAACTTGGGACAAACCACAACTTGCGCATGAAGGGAGACTCGAACTGCACAAAGAAGCCATCGGAATTGCCATGCTTCCACTTCCTTGATCCTTGTCCTTTCCAAACCTAAACAGCATTACACCCAAAACCCATAACTTTTCAACAACTCCCCACCATCATCACTGGAAGGGTGTGAGATTCATACAAATGGGCGACGACTGAATTTGGAAGAAATGCAGGATATGATGAAGGTTTGTTATACCTGCGGATAGGATACGATATTCTTTGGAACAACTATACATGCAGCCCGGGAAAAAGATTCCTCTGCATACTGTCTTAAGAAGGAGAAACAGCTGGTATGGGTATGAGGTGATTCAAATGCCTGTAAAGAAGAAAAAAATTGACAAAAGACACAATATCAATTTTGCGGTTATCAAGTAACATCATAGTTAAATTTTTCATGATCTACCTTGTCAATGTTAACCAGAGGAGCATATTTGTCTGTCTTCGTCTTCTCTTTGTCTAGAAGGAAATGTCCCCGTGGGTCAACTTTTGAAGAACTATGCCAAGCTTTTATGGATCCTTCTAAGGTTTCTAAAACAAAAGAAAAGATCTCCTCCGCTTCCTCTTTCACCCTTATCTTCTCAGACTAAAAAAAAAATCATGTTTGTTATAAAAAAGTCATGAAACAATGGCTAAGGACCATATTTTGACCAAAGATTCTCAATGCAATCCAAAATGTCTAAAGAGATATACTGAGTAAAATGAATCTAGTTTGGATTGGCAAGTCACTGAAAAGGGCAAGTCACTGAAAAGAGCAAGTGACAGAAAGGGAATGACTTGATAGTTTTGACTGATGGATGAGCTGCATTTATACAGATTACACACCGAGGTAACTTACAATTGTAATCTTAGGAAGGGATGTAAAAAATTAAAAATTAAGGATGAATAAGTAAATGCATCAATGACTACGAAGAGTTCACTCTCCACTGTATAGGATATGGGAAAAGGAATGCGGATGAACGTGATTCACTTACCAGTTCAACTTTAAGAGGATCAAGGTACTTGCTCATGCTAATATTAGATCTCATGCTTTCTAATTCTAGGGTTCGAGATTGCTCAATAGAAACTTGAGTGAGTCTCTTAATTTTCCTCAACACTTCCATATTCTTGGGATTGTGCTCCAAAGCAATTTGAAGGGCAGCCACAGCCTGATCAAGAAATCAACATTAATATTAAATGAAAGCTAAAATTAGGAGGAAGTTTATCAGTGAGTTTACCAGGAAAATCAAATAATTTTACAAGTATAACCAGTTCCAAAAGAAAACACAGTGAATAAAAATGACATCATTTCATCAGACTGAAGCATGAAGATACTTTGTCAGTTAGGATGAAGATACTCTAAATCTCTCTGTGCGGTCAAGATATGCCTCTTAGGGTCTTAAGAGAGGAAAACCTCCACTCATTACATAGTTAATGGATCTTTAACTTTCAGAAGAACCTAAAACATATTATGGGGATTCCTTAAGTTTGGATCTAATTCGGACCTACTTCAATTGCTTTTTAAACATCAGAGATAACTACTCACAAAAGTTACAAATATATGAAATAAAAAAAATAAAGGTCATGAATTTGGGTTTGTAACGGAAAAACTTTCAAATTACTTCAGAAATCAAAATTATACCCAAATGTTAATCACTGTTTGTGGGCCATTGTCTCTCTCTCTCTCTCTCTCTTTCTCTAGATCTCTTTAGTACCATATTCATAGGTTTGGCACAACACCTTTCTCTCTTCTTTAAATGTACCCAACTCTTCTCTATTTCTTTATGAAAATTGAATATGATTTGGATTTTCTTTAGCAGTTTTTGTTATCATGGTATAAGAGCGAGACGTTGCTCCTCATTCTGACAATTAATGGTATCACACCTGAATATTGTGACAGTGTTTCCTCTTTGCTGTGATCCTCTTTTTTTCCCTCTATTTGTTGTGGGTGTCAATACGGCAAATCACGCGTCTGGTTTATTTCCTGTGCATTACCTGCGGCAGTTTGAGCTTCAGCGCTTATTGTTGCAGCTCTTGGCCTTTTGACTTGCAGCTTAGTTCTTTTTATTTGGCCGCTGATTGTTTTTTGCGAGGGTCACAGCGCTTATTGATGCATCTCAGATTTACCGTGGCCGCACATATTGTTTCTCTCTCTCTCTTCATCAAGGGTCACATTCAGCAGTAGGTCATCAATTGCAGCGCTCTCTCTCTCCCCCAATTCATTGCGACGTCATCTGTTTTACAGACCTGATAATCAGTTTTACCCCAAGTCACTCCCTCCTTGACTTGGCTTGTGGAAAAATACTCTGCATTCTGTTTGCTAATAGCCCCCCTGCTGAGTTCATCTGTTACCTCTAGTCTTCCCAGGTTGACAGGAAGGAGGAACCCCTTTCATCTCCCCTTCCTTCAACAATGGTCATGCCCTTGGCCCCCATGACTTTGCCTTTGTTGTGGATCTTACCATATCGTGCATCCAGCTATACAACAGAACTTACTTGCCATCTTGTATATTTAATCGCTGTAATTACAGTTCGTAGGTCACTGGCTTTAATGAGTGTCTAGTAGCTCATAATTAGTAATTGCATTTGATAGCTCTACTGCCTGAAAATAGCGAACCCTGTTTCCGCCACATGGGAGGCTATTGATTCTGCTATTCTTACTTGAATCGGTCAGAATATGGAAATATCCCTAGGACAGTTTATCATTTCCATACCATCGAGACTATGTATGCCAATAAAACTATTATCTCTAGGACAGTCGTCATCTTTGAGTCACTCTTCATTTGCAAGCAAGACAACCTGTCTCTCCAGCAACATTTCAGAAAAATCCATACCATCATCAAGGATCTATCCACTTACTAGCTTACCACAACAGATTTGGCCACAGTTGAGCACTAAAAGTTAGAGGTCTACGTTGGGCTTTGCCTTGCATACTTGCACTCTTCTATCACTTCCCAGATTCATGGCAGGAAGTCCCTGGCCACAAGGTACTTCAGATTATCTCTAAATTTTCTATTGCTCTTGATGTGAGCACTGGTCAACTTTTGAAGGTCAGCCTTATTTACTTCTTGGCTTACTCTTCTTCATCTACTTCTCTTTGTGGCACAAACGTCTTGGCGACCCATGTTTGTTCAAACTCAAAGATGCTTTATCTTGGATTACTTCATAGGTTTATGTACGAGTCATGCATCCTGGCAAACATTTTACAGCTTCTTATACTGCTCATGGCATCACTCTGTTGACAAACCCATTTAATCTTATTCATTGTGATATGTGGGGTTCCTATTGCACGCCCTCGCTCTCCAGATACGTGTATTGCATTATTTTTTTTAATGAGTACATCCATGTAAGTTAGAGCAATCTTCTCAAAGATCAATCTGAAGTCCTCCCACCATCCATTAGTATATCACCAAGGTCATTACCTAATTCTCCACTAGCCCCAAAATTCTTTGGATATCCAACGCTCAAATTTGTCTAACATTCTCTACGTGCCTCCTGCCTTAACCATGAAATCCTGCATCAAATCACATATCCCTGCACCTCCCAACATAATGGTGTTACTGAACAAGAGCATTACATTCCTCTTGACATCATTTGCACACTGCTTATTGAGATAAATATCCTTCATTATCTATGATATGGGACTTTTCTCACCGCTCACTGCCACCTATAATTGTATTCCCTCCTCTCCTCTTGGCAGTGCTATTCCCACTCATTTTCTTTCTCTGACCTCCACCTTGTTCTCCCTTCCTCCCCATGTCTTTGGGTGCACTACTTTTGTTCATAATCACACTCCTCTCTCTTAACTTACTCTCTGTGCTCTCAAAGAAGTGTCTGACAGTCACTCCTAAACTCAGAAGTGGTAACGTACTAACATTCCTTCCAAATGCTATCTCATCTAAGCTAACATCACTTTCTTAAAGACACTCCATTTTTCTCTCTCCCTCCAGCCACCTCTCCTCTGCCTTAGGCTGCCCCACCTTCCTTGCTACCTCCTCCACCCCCCAACATTCTCACAAAGGAGGTTCCTTATGTGTCTCTGTCACTCCCCTCTATATTGGGGTTGTACTCATTGCCCCCAAACACCTCTGATCTTGTCGATCCACCAACAAGTTCGTCCTTGCCATCTCCTTCTCCTGGTACTTATTCCCTTTCCTAGCCTCTCACTCCCCTATACTTGATGACCTTGACCTTCCTATTGCTCTTTGGAAAGGTAAACGCTCCTGTACATAGCATCTCATCCCTAACTTTGCGTCCTATGACCACTTGCTCCCCAGCATTCACACATTTGTCCTAGTCATCATATCTAAGTCCTTGGATAGAGCGTGTGTTGAAGCCCTCTAAGTCCTGATATGGTGGAAGGCTGCCATGCATCTTGAAATCTGTTCCCTAGTCGATCATGGCACATGGGAGCTCATGCCTCATCCTGTTAATGAGTATATTGAACTTCAAATGGCTGTTTACCCAAAAATATAACCCTGGTAGCTCGATTGCTTGACGTGGAATTGCCGATGGCTTCAGCCAAGCTTACAACATTGGTCATCGGGAAACATCCTCTTTGGGTGATTTATTTAAAAACACATCATTTCTTCATCAGTTGCATATATCTTATGCCTTCCTCTACAGTAATGTCTGTGAAAAAGTATTAATGAAGCAACCTTTAAGATAAGTTTTGCTCAAGGGGAGACTTCTCTGATGTGTTTGTTCCACTGTGCCATTTATGGACTTAAACAAAGTTCGTGTACCTGGTTCAAAAAGTTTAGCCACCTTCTCTCTACTATTGGTTTTTGTTATTGCTCTGTTTATCCCACAGTTAGGCAGAAAATCACATCTGGAGGTATTGGTTTTGTTCTTGTAGTTGATGTTGATCCTATTTTTTTGACTAGGAGTCATGAGGTAAGGATATTTACTTTTAAAGCCCATCTTCATCAGCTCTTTGTCACACGAAATACGGGGACATTGCGCTACTTTCTTGGGATCAAGTTTGCTTATCAATTAGGCCAACTTACCTGATCGACCACTAATTTTGCACATATGTCAGAGGTAATAAGGTTGCATGCCATTCTCCCAAGCAGAGGGATTGCTTGCTTTTTTTCATGGGCTTTGCACATCTATCGTATTCATGGGCTTGGCCCAACATCTTTTTTTCAATTCTCCTCTCTTCTATAAATGTACCCTACTCTCCTCTATTTCTTTATGCAATTGCACATGATTTGGGTTTTCTCTAGCCGTTTTTGTAATCAATAACAGAAAAAGATGTAAAGTTCCACTTCCTAATCATCGTGTAAGGTCCATGCATCATGTGACAAACATAAGATTAAATAGACTCCTCTCATCCTTTCAGAGGCATGATACCATCTACAAAGCCCTTGGATCCCTCTCTCTCTCTCTCTCTCTCTCTTAGGGTTCCTTCCCCAGCATTTTCCTGACTCACTTACCCGTTCTTTTCTCCATAACTCTTACTTATACTTACTCCTCTCTTTTTGTCCCCCGTCCTTTCCTTAGAGACACTCTCCCTAACTAATCTCACTACATATATTTACTTGCGCCTTTCTTTCTTAAGTCCCAGGGCCTTACCCTGGCTCTCTTTGCCTCCCCCATGTCTTGATATCTCTTCCTTGTCTCTACACAGGCCTCTGCCTCTCTTTCTGTCTTCAATCAAATTGATTTCCCTCTATCTCCAAAACCTACCTTCACCTTCAGATTATCTATACTTGCCTATTTCTCATTCTCCTCAATCACCCCATTTGGAATCAAGATACTTGTACAAATCTAGGAAGTTCATATCAAATTACAATTCTACCTAGAAAGTGATTGGTCAAAAGTCCACATGGATTTAAAATAATAACACAAAGCTCAATGACCAAAATGAAAAGATACATACTTCGTCATAGCGGCCCATTGCCTCAAGAACACATCCTTTCCTGAAGTAGCCCTGGATTTTTAAAGAAAAATATTTTTTCTTTCAGGAACAATGAATATTAGTTTCAAATAATAATTTTTGATGAAAAAGTTTCAAATAATAATAAGTATTAGATTGTACCTTTTCCCACTGGGGTTTCAAAGAAATGGTAGTTTCAGCATCGGCAAGCGCCTTACTGAGCTTAACTAAATGAAGAAATGCTGCGGATCGGTTGCTGCAAAGGATATTAGAACTTAGGCATTGTTATAAAAAAATTAAAAGAACAACTTCAAAATCATAACTTTGGTTTTCTTTCGTTGTTATTGCAGTTAATAAGGAATGCGATCCAATAGGATGATAATGAGATCCAAATCAGAAAGCCGAGCTAGTGATAGTTGTTAGATCTAATCTCTATTAAGTGGACATAGTTATGTATTATTGTAGATTAGCTATCATTTTAATCCCATTAAGTGATTTAATTATGTTTAATCTGAGGATTACGACATTTATTTATGTGTGTGGATGTTAATTATGTGTAGAGGCAGTAAATCTGTCATTAGTCATTAATGGGCTCACTAATGACTGATTAGAGGCTTAAGCTTTCCTCATCTCTATAAATAGGAGGCCATAGTTCACTTGGATAACCTGATGCTCATAACCCTCAAGAGAGAATCTCATTTCCTCTAGAGATCAGGAGGTTTCATCAGGGATATTCAAGAAGACTATTCTCCACTTCAGTAATTTACTTCGGATGAAGATTAATCCGGTGAATTGAGGTATGTGTTTAATTCCATGTTATTAATCTGATTATTCTGATGAATCATGATGCATATTCAAGTTTCCAACAATAGTTGCTTTGCAAACAACCCATATTAAACTTTATAATCAAATAGGAAAAGGGGGGCATGAATCCACAATAAATGGTCGAAGTTCAACTGGGTACCAGGGGGTCCCACGGCTGAGTGGGTAATAAGACAGTAACAACCAAATTAACTTATCTCCTCCTACTTCACAAGGACTGAATGAGGGGCCAGAATTTATCAGAAGTCATGAGGAGATTGACTGGGGAGGCTCTCAAATCTTCTTTTCCAAAATCTCAAGACCTCTGCCAATCCCTCTCTGAATTCTTTTCCCAGAGCTTCTTGAAATAGACGTGTTCTTTCCAATCAAGAACAGTTTTTCTTGTCCAGTTTTTATGCCTGTGATAGACTACGGCCACCAACCCAGCACCCACACAAGAGCAAATAGAATTATTGTTAATAAAAATGATCTTCCATGACACTCTAATTCATTGATAGTGCACCCATCGTATTATGAGCATGGCAAATGGAAGATCTCGGTCCGGTCCTTCATCTATCCATCAAAACCATCGTTTCAATCTAACTGAGGACATAAGGAAATCAAGGAAATGAGACATTTTTCTACATCAGCAAGCCCCGAAACATAGAACTTCCCAATTAACTGCACTGCCAAAAAAGACCCAGTTTCCCATTTTAAGCATCAGAAAACCACATGTTCACGAAAATAAATGCGGGAGGAGCGGCTAAACCTCTAGGGTTTATGACCCAATGAACGACGCAAACGCCACACAAATGAATAAAAAGAGAGAGGAAAAGGAAGCAAGATAAACCTAAAGAGGGCAGCGTTGGAGGGTTCAGCCTTGATGGCTTGAGTGTAGAGAGCAGCTGCTTTCAGATAATTCCCCGCTTTGAAGAATTCGTTGCCCTGGTCTTTGAGAGATGGATTGTCCTCATTCGCCTCAGCCGCCATGATGAGAGCTCAAAAAATCTCCCGGAGATGCAAGACCAAGGGTTATTCTCTGATTCCTGAACCCTCTTCAACGTAACGACGTCGGAGAATAGTAAACTGCATTCGTGACGACTGATAAAGTCGGTTTATTCGTAAAGATTAGATTTTTACCTGGGAAAATTCTAAAAAGATTCGAGAGGACTTGGCAATTTTTCTGGGTGTTCCTTAATTTTAATAATTTTCTGGGTTAGATGAAAACATAAACCCGGATACTGCAGGCATACTCAGTAACTTTTTTATTGCTTCTCTGAAAATAATCTTTTTTTAAACTGTAAACACTCATTATCTTTTAATAAAATTCTGAAGAAAATAAATAGGGTGAAATTCACCATTTTACACTTTTTTCGTGCCAATTAATCATAGATTAACTCGATGATGTTTGTGTTCAGTCCTTTCCACAACTTCTGTTGTCAATATGACCCTGTTGAATCATCGTTTATCTATTTCAAATCTTGCATATTTAGGCAAATAACCTTCCTTTTGTAGTCAACTATCATGAGAACGCCGTTGACTTTCCAGCAAAGCCGTCTTTCACGCCTTCTGTTAATTCTACAAAATAACCCTCCACTGAAAAACTGCCAATGAAAGAGATTCTTTGACTGTTTGGCACAACCCATCTCTGCAGCTAACTGGTCAACTTTGATCTTTCTATCTTCGAACTAAGAAAATCCCAGCCAGGCCTTAAAAGTCAACGCGGCTTCCCTCCTCCTGAACTGCGCTTCGGTCTGAATCTTGGGGGCCTTTCCCTTGTAAAGCTTTCTGTGGTATTTCAGCCACAAAGTTCGGTACTTATATTTATCAATGAACATCTTTCCCCTCTCCATCATCTCCGCCACCTCATTAGCCCTTAGAAAAAAACCACCTCTCACAAAACAGTATAACAACGAGTCAAGGAGCTCCTGGTCAAAGTTAATTTTGGTTGACTCAGTCAACACCTTCATCTCCCCCCACAAATCAGTGACCTCTGCATATCTACCCCCTATTGCCGCATAACCATTGACCAGAGAATGAAAAGTCTGTGCATTTGGAGAGTGACCCGAATCCCTCATCTTCCTCAATGCCTTCTGCGCATCATTCATCATCCTCTTCTTGCAGAAAAAGTCAATCACGTTGTTCCAGTCGTGGACTGCACATTCTATTGGACTATCTTCTTTGACTTCCATCAACAGTCTGGTCATAAAGCTCTCTTTCTCATTGACTTCATCCTTCTCAGCCACCCGTTGACCAGATCTCAACAGCCCGGAGGACTCCATCTCCCTAAACAAGTGAAGGGCGTTGACCATGTCTTTTTGGTTGACTCGGGCCTGGATCATTGACTCATAGCAGCTTGACTCAAGCTGGATTCCAGCTTTCTGGACATCTTTCATTAAGGAAGTAATCTCTCCCATACAACCTTCTCTACAATATGCTTTCAATAAGTCAGAATAAACAGACGAACTGACTCTAATTCTGTGGAATCTAAGTTCATCCAGCAGATCATGAGCGGGTTCTAAAAGTCCTAAGGCAATACAAGCATCAAGAACTAGGTCAACGACAGATTTTTGGCCAGAGGCAGGAGGCTCTTCTTTGTTTATCTTAATTAAAAAACCTGCTAGATCATTAATCCTCCCCGACTCTAAGAAACTCTTAACCAATTTTGCATAAATTTTCTCTGATGGGTAAAGAATCCCGCCATCAAGTTTGACCAGGTCAACATGGGCCTGAAGCTTATCAGACAAGAATCGGAGCACAGCCCGTGACTCGTCATCAAGCATCCTGAATCTTCCGTCTCCTATGAACTCTAGAAAAGTTAGAGGCTGGGATTTGAGAGCGTTGACATTTTCCTCTTCTATTGACTTTGAAAGCGGTGTGGATTTCCTGACTCCCTGCACTGATTGCAAGACGGATTTTGCTGCTGCAAGAGAGCTCTTTGCCTTGTTTGCTCTCTGGAGCATGGCCACAACAAGATTACACGCAGGAGTCAACTCTCCGAGCTTAAGATGGCAAGAGAGCAAGCAACTGTAGAACTGCTGAAACTGTAAATCAGTCAACAAACCACATGCGTCATCTATATGTCTTCGGAGTTTCTTGATCTCTTCCAGCCGTCCATTTCTCTCAAACACATGAGCCATGACTATCAGTAAATCAGGGTCAGCCTTGACGCCTACCCGAGGCATGAGCTCAAGAAGTTGCTCCGCTTTCCTCGTGGTCCCAAACACCAGACACCCGATCAACACAAGCTTGAAAGCCATTGGATCTGGTTTCATCAGCAGCATTGGACGGTTGGATTTTTTTGAAGGATCGACACGATTGTCCCTGAAGAGATGCCCAATTTCAGTCACCAGATCTGCCGCGAGAAATGCACTGGATTTTGTCCGTGAAATGTATGCAATTATACAAATCCATAAGTTCTTCGGAAAAAATTCCCCAATTTCAATCAATTTCCTTAAAAGGGTTGATGCAGGAAGAGCTAATTCAGCTCTAGCAAGGACATAGGAGAGATAAATAACAGCGTTCTTGTCCAGCAGCTCATGTTTCTTCTGCTCAAAGACTTGCTCCACCAAGGTGTAAGCTTTGATAAGCCATTCACGGTCAAAAGTCTCTGAAAAGCCACGAATGAGAGTAGTCAGCACTGATTTTCTCAGAAATCCTTCCATATGAATATGCTTTTCGTATACTCTCCAAGCCTCATCAATTCTCCCATCATCAACGGCATTCTTCAGCTGCAAAGCTACTCGACCCGGATCTTGAGCCCATACCAGGATAGATTCCACCATGGTGGAAAACGACACCGTGGGCAATCTGATTTCACCATTTATCCAAATGGGTAAGGTTCTAATTATCGGAGAGAAAGACTCAATTCCTCGAAATGCTCTGTCGTGGCAATAATATGGCGAGTCGCGAGTTGAAGTGGAGAGTATTTGAGGTTTTAGAAAAAAGGGGAAAAAAGATGGAAAAAGAAGAGTTTTTCGGTTGAGCACTCTCTCTGTCCGAGGAAAGGCACCCATAGAAAACAGGCTATGGAAAGGCATCAGAGATGAAAAAAAGGACTTTTATGGTGTTTGGGTTCTTCATTTCTGGAAGACTGAAGAACGAAAAATCCATAAACGTCACCGATCAAAGGCGATGAACCGGAGAAATCCGGCTAGCTGGGCAGAATCGGAGTACGTGCAAAGCAGCCAATCGGTCTGAGAACACTTCAGCTCAGGCAGGAGTGCCAGCTTCCAAGTACAAGGGTGAAGGGTTCTTTCTGAAAGAAAGAAAGATATCCCGGTTTTGCCCTTTATGGTGACAAATAAGTTTCATGAAGTGAAAGCAACCCCTGAAGTTAAAAGCCTAGACTGGTCTAAAGAGATCTTACATCATGCCTAAATATAAGTGCAGATGAATATGCAATCACTATAAATTTAATTGGAAATTTCATTTATGCAAATATAAATTTCATTTATTTCAATCCCTTCTGGTGCCATTAGGAAATCTTATTTCTTATTTATTGAAAATTTTGCACGAAATTGATGACTCACCTTACAATGTCAACAATCAATATTTAGAAGTTGATCAAGTTCACTAAGATATCAATTAGGGTTCGCCTATCGTCGTCCGGACCGTCATCCGGTCACGGTATCCGACGATATCTGGTACTCAATGACCGTATCCGGTCCGGATGACGAGTATCGGATTAAAGTGGGGGACCGTGCAGTGCATCGATGGATCCGGTACCGATCCGATACCGGATGACGGTGTCGGTATCGGTATCGGGAGATACCGTGCTACCGGATGACTAGTATTTAAATGGATCGTGAGCCGTCCGATGAAGCAGATTATCGCGATCAACGGTCGCGATCGCGTCTCGTTGATCGAATCGGCGTCTATTCGTGATGACCGTCCGATCGTGATCGTGTGGCGTTGATGAGTCAAAGAAGAAACCTTTTGAGAAGATCTTGTGCATCGGATTTAAATCGACTGGTCGCGATTAACTTTGAGTCTCCACCGATCGCGAATGATCGGGACCGTTATAACTCGCGATCGAACGGTCCAGATCATTTAACTTAAATAGAAATCGATCACGTGCTTGATTAAGGAATTAGGTGGCCCGCGATCTACTGGATCCACGTGCGCGATTGATCGCGCGATCGATCGAACGCTCGAAACGCCGCCACGTCGCCTGTAATAGAAATAAACTGGATGTCGGTATCGGTTCTGATACCGATATCCGGTACCGACATCCACCGCTAGCCGTTAGCGGATGTCGGTATCGGATGTCGGTATCGGAAACCGATACCGACATCCAGTTACCGATACCGACATCTGGATGTCGGTATCGGGTACCGGAGGTATCGGGTACCGTTTAGGACATTAACGGTACCCGATACCGTTACCGCAACCGATACCGGTATTCGATACCGGTATCGGAACGGGCGAACCCTAATATCAATTGAATATATTTGATTCCATATTGTCAGAATATGATGAGAAAAAGGTACTATGCACTTCAATTCTTGGCAATGTTTCCAACTCATGCGTTGTATAAGGTGTTGGGATCTGAGGCTCCACAAGCTCTCCAAGTTATCGACCAAAACAATGATTGCAGCAGAAGGTGTTGAATCAAAACATTCAACATCGTTGAAGCACCAAGAATAGATGATCTCGTCATCCATTATAGGTGATCCTATTATCTAGTATAGAATAAAATTCATACTTACTTGGATCATTTGAGAGAGTTCTTCAACCGTTCAAGCGTCCGGCCTCTAGCGGTATCCACACAATCTCCAGACGTTCGGATCTCCTCTTGAACACTCGTCACCACGAGAGAAAGAGAAGAGAGATGAGAAGTTCCACTAGGCTTGCATAGGCACCAATGTTATGGTCATTCTCCCCCTATTTATAGAATTTAGGAATGTGAAATTTTCATAAAAACCCTTATTATTATGTCTATATCCATCGACGTCCATTGACCTTATGTGTGTGACCCTCTAGGTCCATATATCTCACCAGTTAATGACTCTATCAACCCAATAACACTTATTAGTCCTCCTTATCAATTAACTATATCAACATATAGATTAATTGACTAAGGATCGATTTAACCCAATCGACAGGTTGAGTCGCCAGCCCGGTGGGTGCCAAGCTACACCACGTGCTCAAGGAGATATGGAGTATATTAGAACTCTTTCATGGAACCTTGTCGTCATTGGTTACCGTGTACGTATAATCCTTCATCCACACGAGACTCATGAATGACTTAGGGTATGGTTAATTGTCAAACCCTAATCCGTCACTCAATTTAGTACTGATGCGAGTAGGAAATCATTGAGAAAAACTTCTCTAATATTTCCACTACCCTGGCCAAGGATTTAACTGCATCGCATTCCTTGAGTCGATCTTCTCATATACCGAGGGTGGATGATCCCATCTTAACCACTCAATCACCTTCAAGGACTTCATGTCGTATCCAATCTATGACGTTTTGGAGATCCCGTGGCTAGAGATTCGTAAGTCATAGTCAAAACACGATCATCCATCCACAAGATGTCTTTGGTGTCTCAGGTCAAAGGACCACGTACACAACCGTGACATCAATAAACCTGATTGAAAATTTGACATAATACCATTCAGGGATTCATACGGATCAATTTAGTGAACTCTTTCTCCAAAGAGCACCCGCTATCTATCCTTGGTGTCTCAACACCGATGGCCACAGGATCAGATCAAATAGTGCTACTCTTTCCGGATAATTCGATGTCCTTCTCGAATATCCTACGAATAGGAATATTTAGAACATATGTTTAAAGACCAGCGATCGCTGTACTATGATCTCATCATAATTCACTTGATCATTGCATAGGTTCATGGACTTCATTGCAAACATCACACAAGATTGACAATGAATAAAAGTTCATTTCAATGAATATAAACAAAAGATGAAAGTGTGATTGGCTTGCAGGCCACATAATATCCATCATAAGGTTCGATTAAAATTTAATTTTTCTTAAAGAGGAGCTCTTGTAAGTTAATGATAAGGTAAGCTTGCACATAGTTCTATTCATATAGACAATCTTGATAATGATAATTTTTTTTTACATATAACTACCAATTTACATAAAACCTTAGTTTAATGACATTTGAGGTGGACATTATTCAAATCACCTGGACTAATTTTTATTAAACTATTTAGTTCTTTCTATTGATGATATCATTGAATTTAAATATGATTATCTGCATATCTAAGTGAAAATATATTGATGATATCTAAGTGATTATATGAAAAGGCATTTTATGGATTTAAAATTCCTTTAGAAACCAATCTATGGATTTGGGAAGAGACTCGTATTTCCATATGAGAAAATATACAAAATATAGACCTTGGTTTCAGCAATTGCAAATATATTTTGGATGGTCCAGATGGGCTAGAAAATGGAGAATCATGAAGATCAAAATATATTAGTCGAAGCTCTTGTTCGAGTGCATTCAAAATCATAACAAAGTTCATCAAATCATTAAATTCTATCATTGTGAAATTAAAAGAAAGATAAAAAAATGAAAGTGGTCATAGTTTTTTTTATTTATCCATTCAAAAGTCGTATGATTCTTTTGCTCCAGGTTTTGATCAAATTATTAAAAGTCTAATAAAGATTTTATTGTGTTTTTAGTCATAATCTTTCAAGGAATCATTTTGTAATTTTTTTTCCATTGTCAAGTCATAATAGTTATCTTTATATGTGACAACACAAAGAAAAGAAGATCTCCATATCCGATTAATTAATTCAAAACCTAGAAGTATTTCATGTCTTGGAAAATAGTGCTATAGGTTTGGTCCATATTATTATGTGTCTAATAAATTATCCCTTATTTTATTAATCTTATCAATTTTTTTAATAAAGTAATTTGTATCACTCATCAAATTATGTTTATGTTCAACACACATATTTGTCAAATTGACTACATAGTTCTTGAAGACATATCATCTGATTTTCATCATCACTTTTGTGATGTTTGGATCTATCAAATAGTGATGCATCATTCATATATCAAGCATCATTAACCTATCAGATTTTTATAGATATTAGATCAGGTTTGTCATCATTTATCTTCATACATACTTCTAATGGGTTTTGAATTGACTATCCATAAATGCTTTAAAATTCTATGAACCATAAATTCTATAAGCTTCCATTGTATCCATTATAATGCAAAGATTAGTTGGAAAGACTATTTAGAATTGAAATTAATCCAAAAAAAGTAATTTAAGAAAAAGATTTTTACCGAGGGTCAATACATTTACTATGACTGACTTGATATCCAATAAAAATATAATTGAAATGTATAGTTTGTTAGTGTGTGTATTGACGATACGAATGAGGGAGGTCGTTGAATACACAAGGAGATATGTCAAAAATAATTCTAAAATCATTATTTTTGAGAAATAATCACAAACTAGATAGTATGGTGGTGAATAAGGGTCGAATCCACGGAGAATTAAGGTATTTTTAAGGTATTTCTTCAAATTCAATCAAATCGGACAATGAATTGAGGTAAAAAGTTAGGGAATTTGGTAAATTTAGAAAGAGAACTTCAAGAAAAATACACGGAATCAAAAATCACTTGATTTAGATCAAGATTCGTGAATAAATCAAGAAGTAAAAATTAGGTAGAATTTTCAAACGCAAAGAGAGAGAAAACCAAAATATAATATAAAATTAACCTAATCGCTGGATCAAAGACATTTCATTATGCGAATTTGAAGACGATTCAAGAAGCGATTTCTCCCAATTCTCTCCATAAAATCTCACTTTCAAACACTTTTTGGACGCGGAAATTGATTTAGAAGATGAAGAAAGCAAGAGATTCAATAATTGAGATGCCTAAACAGTTTGATTACTCAATACACCCCTAAATGCTTTACATCCTCAAAGAACATGTGTATTTATAGGGAGATTTGGGCGTGGCCATTAGATTTGGCTCTTCATCTTCAATCAACAGGTTAGATGAAACGCTTGGATGCAAATCGTTGACATTAAGTCGCATCCGTTCGATTGAAGATGTAGCACTCAGATTTGGCCATGTTGCGCATGACGAAGAAGCGTCGCACGATCTTGTTTGTTCAATTGTGAATCAACGCCTGAGATGTCGCCATGAGTCCATTGAATTTCATCGTGCAAATTTACTCTCAGCTGTTTTATCTCTTCAAATGAACGACTGATATTAAATTATTTTAAAACGAATCGTTGCCTAATTAGAGTGCGCCGCGTATCCCCTTACTTAAGTGAAGATCGACGATTGCGATTTGATTCACTCAATCTCGCACTCCAGATTTCGCCACGTCACCTACGCATAAAAACAAACAAAGTAATCCCACTTGACAAAAATGAGAGCAATTCGATGGGTATATAAGGTGTAAGTGATTAATGAGTTAGCAAAAATCTTGAAAAGGGTGCTTAATCTCACTAATCACACACGCACACATATGCGCGCTGATGTAGGATAATTTAGAAACGATATTTTATATGAGTATGATGATGCAATGAGTGATAAATGATGGAGAAATGAATGAAAAGGGTATGTGAATATCTACTGACTTAATTAATAAATAATCCTACAATCCAGTGGAGGATCTATGAAATGATATCAGTGGGATTTATGGTTATAATTCAGTGGAGATATGGAAGGATAAGTAGTGAAGATGAGTATATAAGAATGATGACGAGGTTGTGGGATGTAATGAAAGAGAATAGTGGATATTAGAGAAGATAAATAAGTATATGAGTGGAGATATTTTGAGATTAACTAATATAGTAATTATAGAGTTTGAGAATAGATAGAAGAAATCAGAATGAAATGGAATAGGAGGGTGAATAATGTTGGACTTATGATACTAAATCTGAACTATTATTCACGGTTTTAAGAGATAGAGGATGATACCTTGTGGACGAGAAGTGGTTGCCTTGAGAACACTCCACGACCAATTGATGTCCTCTGAAGTGCTTCTGATTTTGAGATGAATGAAAGTGGACAGAAAGGAGGGAGAGTAGAAAGGGAGATAGAACTTGCGATGAAGAACCGGGAAGGGAAATGGAGGGAGATAACAGGAAGAAACGATGAACACAGGGGTGACAAGCACCGAGAACCAAAGTAACCCAAATTTCATCAAAATAACATCATTTTGTTTCTTACATTTCTCTCTTTTATAGGGTAAGAGGTTTGAGGAAAGAGAGGATACAGATTGAGGGAGTTGCACCGCTGGGGAAAGAAGAGGTTATGGACGGTTATCGCAACCCGTCGGGATGTCTTCATGCCTTTTCCTATTCTCGTCGATAGAGTCAAAGTACGCGGATGATTATGGAATGTCCTTCGGTTTTGACGGTTGCAGGCGTCGTGACAATAATATGGTTGTTGAAATCGTTGGGCGTTGCAGACGGTCCATCACGTGATCAGTAGTCTGCGTCCAGAGGAGATGGATCTCGTCAACTCAACTGCGGAATGGTGACGTGGGCCGGTCGCGTTCACGTGCGTGCAATTGGCCCCATCGTCTTATTTAGTCGTTAGCAACTCAAAATCTGGTTTATCCACAGTGTCTGTGTTCTATGTGCTTCGCCCCCGCAACGGATCTCGGGAGAGAACTTCTCAGACTCACCAACAGTATGCTCCGAAACTTCAACGTCCACGCTACCCGAGGATAGGTGATAGGTCCTGGTGAAGTCAAACGTCTCCGTAAAGAGCTTCTCATCAATGTTTTCTTTGACACAACTGTGGTTCTTTCTCCGGAAAGATGTGGTCAGGGTCAACACCAACTCTCGGATTTCCGCCGGAGGGTAGACTTTGAGCTATTTACATCACTTCGCAGAAATAACTGCGGTCCAGCTAGATATCAAATTCGGGGGACACCCTACCGTGGTATAAGCTCCTGTTTGGTGACTATATGATGATACATCTTCCAAGCAGCACCCTGTACAGTCGTAGCAGGCCGTGGGTTTTAATATTCTTTAGAAACAATGGTAAACTTGTTTCGTTTGGCTGGCCTTTAGTACATATTCATTGTACTCATCATGTAGACAGCTTAAGCTTCATTCTCTTCTTCAGCCGTGGAGATGTTTCTTAAGGAGAGATGTTCTCCTTGATTGAAGTGTTCTTTATAGTTCTCATAAATGGCTTCATACGTCTTCAGGGTTCTTTAGAAGTCATGTTGATGTTGCTTCATATGGGTAGCTTCATATATCGTCAAAATTCTCAAGATGGTAGCTCTTTGATGATCGTCTTCATTTTGATAGCTCTCTTTATGCTGATTTTGAAATATAAATGCTTGATCAGCTTTGACTTTAGGATCTTCTTGAATGGGAGATTGATTTGAAGTAGAATCCGATGGCGGTGCTTCCCTAAATACTAATAATGAGATCTCTCTTAAATTCTATCTAAGGGAGGTTTTCAAAGAGAAAAGGACATTAATATCAAAGGGATTCCTATTAATTTTCTTGAGATCATTACTTTATGACTATACAAGGTTACCTATGATATAGTGGATATGGTGTGGAAAATTTGGAACCTATATCAAAGGTAAAAGGGTGGTTGACTTGGTCCACTCAAGGAGTTCTAGGTTTCTAAAGATAAGGAATAAATGCTTTGACCAAGTCAATCTTTAGATCAGTATAAAATAGGATGAGGGAAGATAATTCCCTTAAGATCTACACTCTCTTTATTTATTTAGAGAGGTCTTCTTCATCCATTTAATGATGGATAATTTCTCAAGTTGGTGGATAAGGAGGAGGAGGAGGAGGATAGGTTCACTTAGAACCCTTGTGTTCATGTTTCAAAATAATTCTCCATCACGCGCACTCACACGCGTGCACACGCGTGCACACATGCATACGTGTGCGCCACGTGGCATGTGCATGCACTGCCATGTGAAGACGCATTTTTGCCCTTGCCACATCATTTGTCACATCAGCGCGATTTTAATCTTATTTTTTATTCTTTTTTTAATTCAAAATAAATTTACATAAATTCCTTAAAAAATCATAAAAATTCTAGAAAAATCCCTAAAAATTAGAAAATTCAGATCTTTCAAAATTTAACTCCAAATTAATCCAAATTTGTCTTATTTGATCAGAAATTAAATAATCTATCATTCTAAGAGTTAACTTTAATAAATAACTAGAGAATAAATTTTTTATTTAAAAAATACACTCACTTTTTTTAGAAAACAAAGTTAGAAAAATAAATGAATGTATATAAAGTATTTTCTCTTATTATTTAACATTAGAACCTAATTATAATCTCAAATATAGATGTGAATAATCTAATCTTAAATATTTCTCTTAATTATTCATGAGTATCCCTAAAATAGTGCAGTTTGAGATTATAATTTAAAATTTTCATAGAATGATAGATATACACTCAAAATATGATAACATGCATAAGAATGGAATATTTTAGACCTTAATTTGCATTAATAATCATAGAATTTCATGTGTAAATTGCATGTTATCATGTATCAACATCAATAGTAGTCATGAATAAGTAGCTTTTATATGAAAAAATTACAACGTGGTTATCATAAAAAAAAAGTCCCATTCTATTTATGATACATTGATCAATTATAATCATCATAATTGATAATAGAAAGCAATAGTGGACACATGTAGATAGGTAGTGGTAGAAGTGAGGGAGGATAAGATGGAGAGGGATCCCAATCATGAGGGCAATTGTCACCTAGCCAATAACCCGAGATTATTTAGAAGCAATAAATCATGTATTCTTGAAGTGAAAGCAAGACTTGTTGATGAAGAAGCCTAAGATTTCTTCCATGCCTCTTTATTCCCATGGGGTAGATGTCATCTGGATTGTTGACTTTGAAAGTGTCTCAAGAGTACTAGAGTGAATTGGGTTTGTAGAGTGGAGGAAAGCATTGCATGAGCCCATTCAAACTCCCCAAATTCCTTTCAAGCATTTTTTGAAGGCATGGCTAGTCGTCTTTCCATGGTAAGTGTAGGTAAGTGACTTTGCTTTCCTATAAGAAGAGGATAACCCTCATGTTGAGTGGAATGCTTAGAACTACAGCCCCATCCTAACCTCCATGACAAGATGCTACCAAAGCAGAAGGTCTTGGCAAGGTGAAGAGACCAAGAGAAGCCAAAATACTCAAGGACGTCCCCATAGTGACATGTAAAGCTATTGAGAAAACAAACATAGAAAAATCCCTAGCTAGATGGTGAAATAACTATGAGGGGGCGGGGGAATTAGTTTCTTCTATAGATTAGATTTTCTAGTTCCTTTTTATAAATTTTTTAATTATTCCCTCAATTTCACAAAACACTCATACGACAGATTTTTTATGTTGGATAGGGTATCAAAACCGCTGCAACAATCCTAGGAGGAAACACCTTGTTAGTTCCCCAATAGCAATTACTAATTAGATGGGTAAATCAAATCAAAGTCCAAACACAAACTAATGATCTGACATGTTCATGCTCTTAGTTAGTGACCTCACTTCGTCGCCATCCTTTGGTATGTTTTCACTTGTCCTATCTCCACTGGTCAATTCCCGAAGCTTCATGCATCACTCCCTACTCCCCAACTGTCGGGTATTATAAACCCGACGATTTCACTTATTCTTTTTCGTGTGGGACTAATCCACACGACATGTTAAGATGCAGGTGACGCGGCCAATCGTGGAGTGTTGGATTGGCCGAAGCGCAGAAAATCGGGCGTTGATCAGATGCGCTCGCGGACCACCGATCGGGATCAACAGACGTGTTAATTAAAGGGGCGTTATAACGGCTACGATTCGATCGCGCGGGGGAAATCCAGACCGTCAGATCGTGATCCAAGGAGCGAAATCGAAGCGTTGATCGAGATCGGACGGCCATGACTTAAGTGAAACAATCCACGATGGACCGTTCCATCGTAACCGTCGATCATTTCGATCGAACGGTTACGATCAAAAGCCCTATAAAAAGACTTGTTCTTCATCATTTGTAAGCATCCGAGATGAAATCAATCCAAATTGATCTGTTTAGACACCAATCTTCTCGAATCTCTCAATTCCATCGTGTTCCTCTTCCATTTCCGCAATCACGGAGCCTTTGAAATCGAGATTTGGCGGAGTAACTTGGAAGAAATCGAAGCTTGAATCTCCTCTTCGTGTTCTTCACGTTTTCGGCGATTAATCAGTTTAATCACATCATTTGAAGTGCTAATTGGGATTAGTGGAGGCAGTTTTTCCTAATTTACCTTCCTATAGTGTTTGATTTTCATTTAGATTAAGATTTAGAAGTTAATTTTATCGAAATTTAGCTAAATCGCGATTTTCTTCACCCGAAAATTTCTCTCCACTTCGAATTTTGATTTCTCCGCGAAATCAAGTCCAAATTCGATGATTCTTGATTCTGTGGAATCGATTTAAAGTTATCTTTCATAAAATACCATTTTCCCCAATTTCTACCATCGATTTCTTGTCGGATTTGATCAAATTAGAAGATTACATCAAGAAATTCCTTAATTCCCTGTGGATTCGACCCTTATTTACCATTATGCCACTCAATTTGAGTTAATTTCCTAAAATTGGTAAGTTCGGAATAATTTTTGACGCAATACCACGTGAAATTGAAGACCTCGCGGTCTCGTCTCGTCAGTGTTCAAGAGGAGATTCGATCGTTTGGAGACTTTGTGGATACCGCTAGAGGCCGGATGCTTGAACGGTTGAAGAACTCTTTCAAATGATCCAAATTTGGAGAGCTTTTCGAGCTTCAGATCCCAGCAGGTAAAGCCATATGACGACACCTTATATTCATGTGGCATCGTGAGGTAAAGCCATGTGGCAACGCGAGGTATAGCCATGTGGCGACACCAGGTAAAGCCACGTGGCGACACTAGATAACGCCTTGTGGCGCAACCTGTGAAGGCCATGTGGCACCATCGGGGAACGCCATGTGGCGTCACATGGGAAGGCCATGTGGCGTCGCCCGAGAATGCCATGTGGCGCCACTGGGAATGCCATATGACACTAGGAAGCCATTTGGCGCCATCCGGGAAGGCCATGTGGTGCCACCTGGGAAGGCCATGTGGCGCCACCATGGAAAGCCATGTGGCGCCCCTTGATGATGCCATGTGGCGACACTTGGCAAGCCCACATGGTGGGAAATATAAAGAGTTATATTTAGAAATTTTGAATTGAATAATTTAAGGGTTAAGTTATTTTTAAATTCATGAAATTCTTATAATCATTTTAAAGTGTTTAAATGATTACTTCCTTAATTTTAAGCATGATAGTCATGTTTAATTTGAAAAATATTAATATGATTAAGTTTTTTAATGAATTGGATTATTTATTTAAATATGTGTATTGTTATATCAAGAATCTAGAAGGACCTAGAGTAGGATCTCCTAGCTTTGTTTGATTGATAACATATCACATATAACATGTATAAGATACATGTATATGATTATTATGATAATCATATTTAAGGGTATGGTTACTAAGATAACCATGGAGTACCCTGAAATTAGAGACCATATCAAACATAAAACCCCTCACAATTTAAACTCTGGGCTGAAACGCAAGAGTTACGAACTCACGCGTGGTCCTCTTTTGTTATAGCCTTAGTATCCAAATCACTTTAAGTTGGGTTGGTGGAGTCCACTCCAGGCCTGCTTATCAAAGAAGAGGAACTAAGAACTAGTGTATGAAACAAGGCCGGGGTAGAGGAACCATTTGGTTTGGTGGAGTCCACTCCAGGACCACTCACGAATCTATTTCTGTCAAGTAACAAAGGTATGGCTTAGACCAAACTCAGTGGTTGGTGGAGTCCACTCCAGGCCGCATGAGCATCGGGGACCGAAGTATGATCAGATATTGCAAATGTTGCAAGTTTCATGAGATGGATGCTCAACAATATATTATGATTGGTGGAGTCCACTCCAGGTCATAGTATAGTTGGATATACCTTGATTATTAAGGACAAGTGTTGTTCTATTTACTTGGGAAGTAAATTGGTTGTTACGGCACCATTAGTCAATGGTTTACATCTGATTGATGTTTCTTCTTATAATCTCCAAATGGATGTTGCTCTTAAGAAGAGTAAATAGGGTGTGAACGAAGCCTACTTATGGCATTGTAGACTTGGGCATGTTGGTGATGGAAGATTACAGAAGTTGCATACTTGAGAGCATTTGATTATGAATCATTTGCAACTTGTGAATCTTGCATTATGGGTAACTTACCCAAATCTCTATTCTAAGGAATTGGAGAACGAGCCAAGGGTGTATTGGAGCTAATACATTCTGATGTATGTGGTCCGATGCCTGTCCAAGCTAGAAGTGGCAGTTTCTACTTCATCACTTTTACTGATGATTTCTCTAGGTTTGAATGGGTATACCTTATGAGGTATAAGTCTGAAGCCTTTTGAGAAATTCATAGAGTTTAATAATGAAGTGGAGAAACAATCTGGAAAGAGTATCAAGACTCTTCGATCAGATCGAGGAGATGAATACTTAAGTACAGAATTCACACAGTTCCTTAAGGATAATGGTATCTGAAGATGCGTTTTTATTCGTAGTTAAAACACAAAAACGTAGGTCAAACAAAATTTATAAAACCAAACTCACAAAGATAAGATATAAAATCAAGTAATGTGTAAGTATCGGGTCGATCCACAAAGAGCAGGGTTGACTTTAATTGTAGAGTTGACTTGGTCAAACATAGGTTTAAAAGGGGTTTCAAAAAAATAAAAATAACATTTAATGAATAGAAATGGTATAAATAGACCAAATAAGAAGTTTTAAGAATTCAATTCTCGGATTTGACAGAGAAAAGTCAAAAGTCAAAGTCAAAGCATTGACTTTGACCAATAGTAGGTGTTCTATAAAATCAGAGAATCAAAAAGGTGTCAAAAAATTACGAAAATTATATATTTGGAAACTAGAGAGAAATTGGAATTTATTGATATAAAATTCATGATTTTTGGAGAAGAAATAGATTTAATATAAATTATTGAAAATCAAATATCAGAAAATCTCTGAAATGAACACCTTAGAGGAAATCTTCAAATTGAATAGTCAAATGAAATCTAAATCTTGCAATTTATATGTCAATAGAAAGATAAGAACCAGAGGAATCTAAAGAGACCAAAATGATCAAATTCTGATTTGTAAATTGAAAGTAATTGACCCCGAAATTCAACATTTGACTTCTAATGAAAGATGAATAGTGCTTGGTCAAACATTAAATTGATGGGCCAAATGAACTCGAAATTCGATGAATTTTCAAAAAGCTAATGAAAAGAGGAATCCAATGAAATCAAAATCAAGTGATTTAAAATTATAATCAGAGAGATATTCTATTTTCAAAATCAGCAATTTTTCGGACTAAAAATTGGGGAAAATGAAGAACACTAAGAGCTAATTTGCAAAATTAAACATATAAATCTAATAAAAACTCAAATTACCTCTTGATAATCGATCGAATATCACTACTTACCTGATTGCCCAAAGAATGGGGCTTCAATTCTCGTGGATTGAAGCGAATTTGCTCGGATTCTTCCTCGTGGACGTTCAGAATTCAAGTGAAAAATTCGATGAAATCAAGGGGAAATTCGCGATCAATCCCGCTCCAATTGCATCGCAATCGAGTCTAAACGCGGGGGGATGAGGAAGAACTAGAAATCTTCCTCAAAATTTGCTTAATTTACTTCACGAATCGATCAAAAGTTTAGAAAACAAAGGAGAAGTACACCGTCTTTTAGTAGGAAATTTTGCCTGATTTTTGAGCCATTTGATGCGGTCGTGGGCGCGGATCGATGGCGTCGTGGGGGCATTTTGACATCGCGATGTTGTGGCTCCCGATTTGGCACTGAATGCGCCACGATCGCGCACCGATCGGGCCACGATCGCCGCACTATCAGGCCACGATCGCGTGTCGATCGTGGTTCTTCGTTAGACACGATCCACCGTCCGATGGAGATCTCAGGGTAGATCGTGATCGTGCATCCGAGGGAGATCAGGCGCTCCAGAAAGCTCCACTTGTTGCCACAGTGAGCCAAAGTCGTGATGGTGAGATGACTGTCCGATGAAAGTTTATGCTACCTCACGCTGCCAAGTGTCGCCCATCCAGCATCTCACTTAAACACGATATCGCGCACGTGCGTTGATGGATGATCGCGTGGACTCGGGTCCACGCGATCGATGTTTTCCACTAAGATCCGATGCCAGCCATGTCGCCACGTCGCCTGCAACATAAAAAACGTGTGGGAACATAGTCCCACATGGATAAAAAATTGGGAAAGGGTAAGGTTAAAAGATGGGGTGCGGTAACGCGTTTGCATTACCGCCCCAATCTCCTAACCAGGGCCCACTAACCCATGGGCCCTCCATATGCCAACTCACATGCCACGTGGCACCCCTCACGGGCATCCGCGTGGACTTGCGTGGACACGCGTGGCCTCTTGCCACCTTTCCGCGCCCTGTTCGCCACCTGCGCCTCGTGTGGGCCACCCATGGCTTTACCACGTGGCCTCGCACCGCCGTCGCACCCGCGCGGTGGTCCCGTGCGCCACATCAGCATGCCACTGGCCCCGCTCGCCACATCATCCTGCAGGTAAGTAAATTCCCTTTTTCGCGATTTTAATAAGAAAATACTTAAAAATTCATTTAAAAATCAAATAAAAATCTGAAAAAGGACATAAATTTTAAAAAATTCATAACTTAAAATATACAACTCCTTTTTACTCCAAATTTTCTCCATCGGATCACAAATTTCTTCCTTTTTAACATCATGTCATTTAAAATATATTTTCAAAGAAGAAATCAAGATGAATTAGAATTTACTTAACTCATTTCTTAATAAATATTCTAAATCATAAATTCATTTTGAAATTATCCTTTAAAACATGCACTCAAATCAAAATCATTCAATAAAAGAGATTAACTTCTATTAATTTAAACTTAACAAAAGATTAATCATCTATTAAGCATAAAATTATCCCTAATTTATGCATAAATATCGACTTTAGTGAAATGACATACCAATGCAGAAAATTTCTAAAAAGTATGATAACATGCATCATATTCTCAGAAAATAAGCATGAATATGAGTTAATTAGGATAAGAATTTAAGTTATAAATGCATGTTATCAGTATCCTAGCTCAATTGACTCCTCTTTACACACCTCAAATAAATGGTGTTTCGGAAAGGAGAAATCGTACCTTGCTGGACATGGTGCGATCTATGATGAGTTTCTCGAAACTTCTAATATCCCTTTGAGGATATGCGCTTGAGACAACAACGCGTGTCCTTAACGTCTTACCTAGTAAATCTGTAGCTTCTACTCCATATGAGATATGGAAAGAGAAGAAGCCAGGCTTCTCTTACTTTAGAGTATGGGGTTGTCCTGCTCATGTTAAGAAACATGACACAGATAAGCTGGAGTCGAGGACTGAGTTGTGTAAATTTGTTGGATATCCAAAAGAGATGATTGGATCCTACTTTTACCGCCTTGAAGAACAATCAACATTTGTTGAGAAAAGGGCCATCTTCTTAGAAGATGAGTATCTCTTGAGAAGAGATAGTGGGAGTAAAGTAGTGCTGGAAGAAGTTCCAGATTCGAACACAAATGCTACCACATTAGATGAGAACTCAGTCCCCGAAAATCTTCAAGTACACACAAAGGCACCTCGTAGGACTGGTAGAGTACCGAGACAACCAGATCGATATGTTAGACATATTGTGACGGATGATGTCGATACTCTCCACTTAAAGGATAATGATCCATTAACCTACAGTGACGCGATCAATGATTCCAACTCTAAGAAATGGCGAGAAGCAATGGATTCAGAGATCCAGTCCATGCATCAGAACCAAGTATGGTACTTGGTCAACCCTCTTGAGGGGTATAGTACCCATCGGGTGTAAGTGGATCTTCATGAAGAAGATCGGTGCTGATGGACAGATTGACACCTTCAAGGCAAGGTTGGTGGCGAAGGGTTGTCGTCAAAGACAAGGAGTTGACTATGACGAAACCTTCTCACCAATTGCTATGATTAAGTCAATTAGGATTCTTCTCGCCATAGCTACACACTATGACTACGAGGTCTGGCAAATGGATGTGAAAACCACCTTCCTCAATAGAAACCTTGCGGAAGAGGTGTATATGATACAACCTTAGGGTTATACATCAAAGGAGTTTCTAGAAAAGGTGTGCAGGTTGCAGAGATCCATTTATGGATTGAAGCAAGCATCTCGGAGTTGGAATATGAGATTTGATGAGGCAATCAGATCTTATGACTTCATTAAGAATGAAGACGAACCTTGTGTGTACAAGAAGATCAGTGGGAGCACGATCACTTTTCTTGTCCTTTATGTGGATGACATTCTACTCATTGGGAATGATGTAGGTATGTTATCATCAGTGAAGGTGTGGCTGTCAAAGAACTTCTTCATGAAGGATTTGGGAGAAGCAACCTACGTATCAGGAATACGTATCTATAGAGATAGATCGAGGAGGTTGCTTGGCTTATCCCATTCTATGTACATAGACACCATTGTCAAAAGTTTTGGCATGGAGAACTCCAAGAGAGGTTTCATACCTATAAGACATGGAGTTCAGATATCTAAGGAGCATTTGCCTAAGACTCCTGAAGATAGAGCATTGATGGAAAAGATCCCGTATGCATCGGCGATTGGATCCATCATGTACGCTATGCCATGTACAAGACCAGATGTGGCATTTGCTCTAATTGTTACGAGTAGATTTCAGGCTAACCCAGGTGAGAGTCATTGGGAAGCCGTGAAATGCATCCTTAAGTACTTGAGAAGGATTAAGGATTTATTTCTAGTATATGAAGGAGAGGAGCTTAAGCTCTAGGGTTACAGTGACTCGAGTTTTCAGTCAGACCCAGATGATAGTAGATCTACATCTAGATTCCTGTTCACTTTGAATGGGGGAGCAGTGTCTTGGAAAAGTTCCAAGAAGCCCACCACTGAAAATTTGACGACAAAGGCTGAGTACATTGATGCGAGTGATGCCGCTAAGGAAGCAGTCTGGTTGAAGAAGTTCATCACAGACCTTGGTGTGGTCCCTATAATCTCAGACCCTATTCCATTATTGCGTGATAACAATGGTGCAATAGCACAAGCAAAAGAGCCAAGGTCTCATCAGAAGTCTAAGCACATTCTGAGGCGCTTTCACTTGATTAGGGAGATCGTCGCTAGTGGAGATGTAGTGGTGGAAAGAATTCCATCAACCGACAATCTTGCAGATCCACTGACTAAGCCTTTAGCTCAAGAAGTCTTTGAGTGTCATTGCACAACTATGGGGTTGTTGCACAAGGGCAATTGGCTTTAGTCCAAGTGGGAGATTGATGGATATTATGTGGCCTATAAGCCAATCACACTTTCATCAATCTTGTTTATGTTCGTTGAAATGAAATTTATTCATTGTCATTCTTGTGTGATGTTTGCAATGAAGTCCATGAGCAGGTGCAATGACTAAGTGAATTATGATGAGATCATAATATAGCGATCACTAGTCTTTAAACATATGTTCTAAACATTCCTATTCGTGGGATATTCGAGAAGGACATCGAATTATCCGGAAAGAATAATACTACCTAATCCAACTCATATGATGAGTATGGCTGATTCTATAGCCATCGGTGTGGAGACACTAAGGATAGATAGTGGGTGCTCTTTGGAGAAAGAGTTCACTGAATTGATCCATATGAATCCCTGAATGGTAATATACCTAAATTATCAATCAGGTTGATTCATGTCACGGTTGTGCACGTGGTCCTTTGACCTGAGACACCAAAGACATCTTGTGGATGGATGATCGTGTTTTGACTATGACTTACGACCCCTAGCCACGGGATCTCCAAAATGTCATAGATTGGATACGACATGAAGTCCTCGAAGGTGATTGAGTGGTCAAGATGGGATCATCCGCCCTCACTATATGAGGAGATCGACTCAAGGAATGAGATGCGGTGAAATCCTTGGCCAAGGTAGTGGAAATATTAGAGAAGTTGTTCTCAATGATTTCCTACTCGCATCAGTACTAAATTGAGTGACGGATTAGGGTTTGACAATTAACCATACCCTAAGTCATTCATGAGTCTCGTGTGGATGAAGGATTATACGTACATGGTAACCAATGACGACATGGTTCCATGAAAGAGTTCTAATATACTCCATATCTCTTAGAGCACGTGGTGTAGCTTGGCACCCACCGAGCTGGTGACTCAACTTGTCGATTGGGTTAAATCGATCCTTAGTCAATTAATATATATGTTGATATTGTTAATTGATAAGAAGGACCAATAAGTGTTATTGGGTTGATAGAGTCATTAATTGGTGAGATATATGGACCTAGAGGGTCACACACATAAGCTCAATAGACGTCGGTGGATATAGACATAATAATAAGGGTTTTTGTGAAAATTTCACATTCCTAAAGTCTATAAATAGGGGGAGAACGACCATAATAGAGGTACCCATGCAAGCCTAGTGGAACTTCTCCTCCCTCTTCTCTTCCTCTCGTGGTGACGAGTATTCAAGAGGAGATCCGATCGTCTGGAGACTGTGTGGATACTGCTAGAGGCTGGATGCTTGAACGGTTGAAGAACTCTTTCAAATGATCCTAGTAAGTAGAATTTTATTCTATACAAGATGATAGGATCACCTAGAATGGATGATGAGATCATCCAGTCTTGGTGCTTCCACGATGTTGAATGTTTTGATTCAACACCTTCCGCTGCAATCATTATTTTGGACAAAGATTTGGAGAGCTCTTCTAGCCTCAGATCCCAGCAAAGGAGCGACGTGCAGAGCTTTGGGAGTCAACCCGTGGGAGACGGGACGAGTAGCAACGCATTGAAAGAGATGGACAAAATGAGGTCACTAATCGAGAGTGTGAGTAGGTCAGATCGAAAGATCATGCTTGAACTTTGGTTTGAGTATCCTGGCCAGTTAGTAATTACTACTAGGGGTTAACAAGGTGACGAGTGACTTTGGGAGGACTATCTCCTTGTGGGATTGGGGCGAGGGGTTTGGATACCCTCTCTAGTATAATAATGTCTAGTGTACGAGTGACAAGAGGTTCAGAGTGAAAAATGAATGAATATAAAATAAATAGGAAAACAATAAAAAATGGTAACTAGTTCACCATTGATATGCCATTTTACTAAAGTCCATATTTATGCATAATTTAGGGTTAATTAGGTGCTTTATTGATGATTAATCTTTTTTAAGGTTAAATAAATAGAAATTAATTACTTTCCTTGATTTACTTTGACTTTAGTAGATGATTATAAGAATTAATTTTAAGAAGAGAATGTTTGGATGATATAAAATACACTTCTTATAAGGATCATTTAAGTTTATTTTGAATTAACCTTATATTCTTATTTTAATTTATTTTAGATGGCATGATATTAAAAATAAATAAATTAGTGAGCCAATGGAGTAAATTTGAGTTTAAAAGGAGTTATATTTTTAAAGATATTGATTTCTGAATTTTTTGGATTTTTTTGGATTTTTCCAGAATTTATTTTTATTTTTACGGATTTTTATTCCTTTGAAAAATGGCAAAAATGGGTTATTTTTCGGCAAGAACTGTGGGCTGATGTGGCGTGACGTGGGACCCGCACGGATGCGACATGGCACACAAGGCTACATGGCAGTGCCACGCGAGCCCACGCGAGCGCCTGCATGGCGCTGATATGGCAAAGACGCGTGGCAGGGCCACGCGAGTCCACGCAGATGCTTGGGTGGCGCCACATGGCAAGAGGGTCTTCGGGCTGGCAGATGATGGGCCCACGGGTTAATGGGCCCAGGTAATAAGTTTGGGGCATTAACGCAAAGGCGTAAAAGCCTTCTCCCTTTTATACACATCATTTCCGCCGATTTCTTCGCCCACCCAGCACTCGACACGCGCGCCCACCTTCCCCATGACACGCGCCTGACTGGTTCTTCCGCGCAACCTACCGGCGCACCTGCCCGCACATCTTCACCCCATGTCGAGGACCCCGCCCTTCCCCGACGTCGCCGTTCCAGCCTACCTTTGCTGTTCATCCGTGCCACGTACAAACGACTTTCTTCGTCTCGACCGACCGGGCTCGCACCCCGCAGGTTACGCACACATCCCCTCTTCTTTACTTGGAAGTACTATATCTCTTTCAGTATTTCCCGCACCTGTTTCCACCGCCGTCGGGACTTAGTTTAGGACAAGTGTTTAGACGACTCGAGAAGATTGAGACCGTGGTTCAATCCGTCGGGTTGACTGTCGAGCTCCCCATCACCATCACCGACCCGAGGCTCCCCACCTGCGTGGACTCGGACCGGGAAGTCTCTTGGATATGCACTACTCGGCGCACCCCAGTGCTCCGGAGTCGACGTGCTGGGCGGTACTTTGCTTGTCGGCATTAGTAGATCATTGCATCATAGTAGTTCACCCCATCAGTATCCCCCATCCCTAGACTCACCCTTAGTCGTTCGGTGCACGACTGGGCTTATCACCGTGGTCCTGCATCACTTGTACATACCCTTTTGCAACTAATCTTTCTTTGAATCCTTACACTTATGGATATGAAATATATTTAATGACAAACAAAATTAACGTGCAAGTTTCCTATTAAACTTTGGCAGTGATGATAATTCCTCAGCTAAATTTCTTTTTAAAATGTTTAACTCTTTGTTCACATCTTTCTTCCTAGGATATGTAAAAGCTTGAAATAGAGTCTTTGGAGCATGTACATCTTTAATTTCCATAAAAAAGCCTTATCTAATATTCATATGCGGCTAATGATGAATAATCTTTAATGTGATAATTTCTCTTTGAGGTGTTGTTTCTATGTGTATTGTTCGTTTTAAAGAAATATTCTCTTCCTCTCTTCGAGCAGTTGAAATTCGAGTGCCCCCATTATTCTGTATACCATCCATTAGATTTTTCATTTTTCTGGATTTCTAGATCCTAATATGATAACATGATCAAAACTAGGTTCTTTCAAAGCCATGTACAGTTTACCATAATCATGAGAAGAATACACAAAATTGTCATGAAATGCACTATCTTTTGAGATGAAGAATTATTAAGATGTAAAAAAATATTTATAACCCTTCCAAATATTTTAATATCATAAAATATGCATTTTTCATGGATTTGGTATCTAATTTGTTTAATCCAAAATTTTGTTTATGAACAAAACAAATGCAGCCAAAGACTATTGGCATAAGTTTAATATGAGGGTTGAATGGTAATCTATTAATTATGTGGATAACTATCAACACAACTCCCTCCCCCTCCCAACTCCCCCCCTATAGTATCCACTAGCAATGGCCTAGTTTTTTCCTACTCCATTACCTAATTTGTTCTTATCAATTCCATTTTGATGAGTATCTACAGTAGAGATTTGATGTATGATTGCTTTTTAATAAAGAAATTAGTAATTTTTAGTTCACCACAATAGTTAACTTTATACTTTCTCAAACATTTTATGTTTCCATTAAACTGTTTGATTTATCGAATTGTAAAAATATGGACTTATTTTAAACTTGTTTGGTATGTAAAACACTAGAGAGAAATAGGAAAAATTATTAACTAAGACAAAATGCATGGATGATTATATAGAGTCAAATCAGATATCACTATTAATCAACGAAAACGATATTTTTTTTAGTCAAAGAGGGTGGATATCATGTTCTTTTTTGCTTTGCCGGCTAAGATTCCACAAGTTAAATATTTTATTATTATTTCACTAGACTAGCTGATAGTCTTAGAAGAAATTGGGTTGCTAGATTCCCCCATTTTTGGAGAATAAGCTTCAAATTTTCTTATGTGGTAGGCATATTTATCTTTTTTTTATATATTTATTTGTTGATCTCAATGATGTGATGTAGTCGGTAGATCTTATCAAGTCCAATCCTCCTATTGGATGTCATGCTCAATAAAAAAATCACAAACATTAAAATAAATAGAACAACAAATTAATCTAAGAATAGATTCACACATAAGTTCAGAATATTTACAACATCTTCAAAAATATCGATTAGATCTAAGTTGATTTTTCCTTTTGTGGCCATTTTTAATGAAGTTTCATCAGTTGTTTGAAATTTAATATTAATTGGACATGGAATATATGAAACAAATAGATTCAGAATTGAAGACATATGATCCATGGCTCAAGACTCTATTACCCATGGTTATTTAGATGTAAAAATGACATTAATTATAAAACATTAGCTAGTGAAGCAATGAATTGACCAAAGTGATTTCCCCAATCACACTTAAGTTAATTTTTAGAGTGCTCATAGCTTCTTGATTTTTCACAATCTCAGCCATATTTACATATGATATCTTTGTCAATTTATTGATACATTATAAGACCCACTATTTGGATCATACGTTGATTCTGGTTTATAGTGTTGTGTGTTTGCCTCCAGCCATTCATTTGTTAATTTAATGATATCAGCATAAGATGATGAATTTTTAGCATCATTTTTAATCACTTTTTCCACTCTCTTTGGAAAATACCAACTTGTTCACCTTGTCCACAAGGATTTGATGGACATTTGCTTGTGTGAAAAGTCTTTGGGGACCTATTGAGATAAAACATGCCAATGAGTAAATTTAAAAAAGTGAAAACATTTTTTTATTTATCCAAGGCATAGAAAACTTGCCAAGGCAGTGAAGACGTCAAGTCTGTTTAAAGAGTGAAATGTTTGGGCTCTCCAAGGTGTGTTTTGATCAGAGGGCATCACTATGTTTTCATTGCGAATCCTGAGATTCGATCACTTTTCATTGATCTTTTCTATTTTCCCTATCTTTTCATCAACATTTTCATGTTTTTAAACTATAAATCACATTTCTACCGTTGATCGAGGGTTTTAAATCTTCAAAAAGAGTTTGAAGGCATTTGAACAGTGCATTTTATTTCTCACATACATATTCTTATTTTTATCAATCATTTCCGCTTTCTTTATCGAAAAAATGCCAAAAAATTCTTTGGAGGAGGAAAGCTGCAGCAAACTGAGTCTTGGTGGCCATCTTGTCGTGGGTACAAACGACTAAGGACAGAAGACGCGGAACTTCTGGGATTTGGCTTGAGAATGAGAAGAGATTGGGCCGTTGGGAATATTTCACTAATATTCATGATTATCTTATGTAATTATCATGCATGTTATCATAGTTTTATGAATTTTCTACATTGGTTTGCAATTTTACTAAAGTCCATATTTTTGCATTATTTAGGGTTAATTATGTGTTTTATTGATGTTTGACCTTTTGGAAGGTAGAAAAATTAGAAATTAACCATTTTTCTTGATTTTATTTTGACTTTAATGGATAAGTAAAAGAAGAAATTAGAGGAAGAGAATGATGGGATGAATCAAAATAGAACTTCAAGGGGATTGCCTTAATATTACTTTGAATTCATCCTATTTTCTTCTTAAAATTTATATTTCAGGGTCATGGATTAATGAAGACATAATTTATGATCCAATGGAGAAAATTTAAATCAAAAAGGAGTTCTAGAAATGAAGTTATGAATTTATGAATTTTACAAATTTTTATAGATTTTATTTTTGATTTTTCAGGTATTTCTCGGATTTAAAAAGGTTAAAAAAATCGTAAAAGGGGTTTTATATGCACGGGACGCGCGCGAACCTGACGTGGTGTGACACGAACACGTGGCAGAGCCATGGGAGGCCACACGGACAATGTGGGGACCTACGTGGCGCAGCGGGCTGAATCAGGCTAAGTGTGAGGGCCCACGGGTATAGTGGGCCCACAGTCAGAATAGGGGGGTGTACTAGGCCCGTTGCAGGCGACACAAAGGCTTAAGCCCTTCTACCTTATATACCCATCTATTTCACCTGATTTTCTCTGTGTGGGACTTTCTCTCTCAGCATTCGCAGGCAACATGGTAGTGCATGGTGCGTCAGATGAAATCGTATTGATTGACAGACGGATCGAATCGATGTGGTCGTCAATTGCACACATATTTGTGTCAAAATAAAGTCTAAAATTACTAATTTAATTAAAATAACTTGAATTGTGGGGTATAATGGTAAATATGGGTTGAATTCACAGGGAATTAGGGAAATTTCTGATGATCTCTTTGAATTGATCAAATCGGACAATGAATCGATGATAGAAATTGGGGAAAGAGTCGTTTATGAAAGAGAACTTCAAGACAATTCCACAGAATCAAAAATCATCGAATTTGACTTTGATTTCGCGGAGAAATTGAAGATCGAAGAGAGGGGTATTTTCCAAAAGTAGAAATCACAAAATTAACAAAAATAAACACAAATTAACTTGAAATTACTTATCTAAATGGAAATTAAATGGTAAGAGACAATAGATTAGGATAAACACGATCCGTAACCCAAGATTACGATTTAATTGATCCAATTATTCACCGGAATCAAGGCTTTTCATAAAAAAATCGAAAAATCACGATCGTGGAGTTCAAGCATCGATTTCTTCCTCGTCGTTTGTCGAAATCTTGATCTTATGCACTCCGTGGATGCGGAAATGATTCTAGAAGCGATTGAGATCAAGAGATTTGGTGTCTAAATAGTTCAATTTGATTGAACTGCTCTCGAATGCTTTACAAATACGAAGAACATATCAATTTATAGGACATTTGGGCATAACCGTCCGATGAAACAGATCAATGGCTCTGATGAAAGGCATGATCGCGAATCGTTATCAGTAAGTCGTGGCCGTTGGATCACGATCGGACGCTCGAGATGAAGCCACATCGTCGCGCATTATAAAACACATCGAAACGCTTGCCGTTGGATCGCGATCAGACGCATCAGATGCGTTTTTCCATGATTTAATCTCGACCATTATAACTCTTCACGATCGACGACTGAGATTAAATGCGATCCAGTGAACCCGATTTCGCCACGTGTCCCCATTGATTAAGTGAAGATAGACGGTCGAGATTTCACGTGCGATCAGACGCTCCTCATGCTGCCACATCGCCTCTTGATCGCGATCGTCTGATCGGACGGCTCTAATCGCGCCATGTCACCTGCGCGCTTTAGAAAATTCATAAAAATTGATTTTAATTAGAAAAATCGTTTTATAATTCCGGAAAATCCTTAGAAATTCATTAAAAATTCAGAAAATTCCAGAAAAATCCTTAAAAATGAATCATTACTTTTCAAGTATAACTCTAAATTAATCTAAATTTCTTTCATTTGATCAAAAATTTAATTATCTATCATTCCAAAAATTCAAATTTAATAAATAACAAGAGTTTTAATATGTATTTCAAAAATACATTCATGTCTTTAAGATTTTAAAATTAGAAAATTAAATGAATGTTTACAAAAATGATTTCTCTTATTATTTAACTTTAAAAGCACTTATAATCTCAAGTAAAGATTTATCTTTGATTCATCATAATTAACCCTAAATTAAAGTATTTTGAGATTATAAGGACTTTTTCATAGAGTGATAGATAAATACTCATAAATATGCTAACATGCATAGGAATGAAATCTTTTATGCTTTAATATTTATTAATAATCATGTATTATCATGTCTAATTAGCATGTTATCATTGACGCAGGTCGATCTCGTGGACTCGGGTCCACCTGATCACAATCAAAGCATGTGCGTAATTCAGAGCCCTTGATCGCTTAAGTGACATTGGACGGTCGCGATTTAATTGCACCCTCAGCGAGTAATAGAGCACCACGTGGCTGCATAAGGATACTCCAATGAAGATCGGACGAGAAAAATCAAGGAAGAGTAGATCCCGCGTCATGGGATTGTGGTCCATCCATTTCGCACAATATGGCAGCATCGTGACCATTCAAAGATTCTTCATGAAATCTCTATAAATCGATGTTCTCTTTTTCTTAAACGATAACTTTTGATTAAAACATGAAGCAATTAAGCAATTTTGGAGCAAAATCTCGAGTTCTTCATGATTTTCTTGCATTCTAGACTCATTTGCAATTAGATTGAGGCAAGTTAATCATGATTTGTTGCAAGAAAATTTTTGGAAATCGCCCCTTGAACGTTGAACGCACGTCGAATAAGAAACTGGATAAATATGCAGCAATGAAAGCAATTTGAAGCATAGTCTTCGCGTCAATCGGGTTAGTAGTGTGATTCCTTCTTAATCCTTGCAATTTAAGTACTTTATATTAGATTTAGATAGATAATTAGAGTTTAGGAATAGGAAATTTCATCATTTCGCCCAAATTTGATCACGAATTTTTCCTTATTTTCGAACAAGGATTTCTCTCTGATCTTAAGTCCAAATCATTCGATTTTTGTTTCATTGGATTTCTCATTCAAGCAGCTTTCTGTAAATCTGATTCATCAATTTTCATTGAGCTTTGACCCTTCAATTTAACGTTTGACCAACTGCTGTTCATTTTCAATCCTAATTTGGACGTTGACTTTCGAGGGCAATTACTACTAATATACAAGGTGAAATTTGATAATTTTGGTCTCTGTGGTATCCTCTGATTGTTAGCTTTCTATTCATATGTCAATTGCTCGATTTGGATTTCATTTGGATAGAAAATTTAATGATTTTGACCGAGATCTTAATTTCATGAATTTTCTATTGATTGATTTTTGAAAAATCTTAATAAATCCAATTCTTGTCTAAAAATCATGAATTATATATCAAAATTTTCATTTTTCTCTAGTTTCTGAAAATAAAATTTTCTTAATATTTTCTCACATTTTCCTCTCTAATTTTACAGAAAATAAATGTGTGGTCAAAGTCAATGCTTTGACCTTGACTTTTGACATTTCTTTGTCAAATCATTTTCAAATTTCCTGAAATACCTTCTCTTATATATTCCTGTTATTTTATTTAATAATATATCACATTCATTTCTTAAAAACCCTAATAAGAATTAAATTTGACCAAGTTAACTCTTTGACAAAAGTCAATCGTGCTCTCTATGTTTCGACCCGATCTCATCGCTGTACTTGATTATTGATTTTTAATCATCTTGAGTTTGGAATTATAAATTTTATTAAACTGAATATCGTGTATTTCAACGACCACACTAGATCATTTCATTAGAGGGACGCAGAGAATGTGACACCTGTCATAATAAGCGTTCTCAACACCATGAAGCGAGAGAGGGTGACCGTCATAATGCCACCTCCGTCTCAACTTGACACCATTGCGGTCTCACCTTCACAATGTGGCATTCACAAATAGCTGTCAATAACGTGAGGCGCAATGATGATGAGGAAATAGATTGCACTATACACAGTGAATAATCTTGGAAAGGCACCAGAATTGGCTTGGACAATATGTCAAACTCCAAATCGAGAATAATTACAAAAAGAAACCTAGTGCACTATTCATAAAGAAGACCCTGCAGAATTTTCGAGAAGTCAAGATATAGGAAGAGGAGCCAAAAAAAGGTCAAACTCCTGAGCAAATTGCTCCTTTCCTCAACTGTCTTCTCGTTGGGAAAGTCTCAGGACCACTAAGAAGCTAAGTTCATGTATGTTAATTCTTCAAGATCATCCACTTAGAAGGAATCTTGTACATCAGTTGATGTAACATTCCAACCACCCTTGATAACTATCAAAGAGATTATAGCATTGCTGAATTCTTTTTTTTTTTCAAAAGGGAGAAGGTTTCAAGATAGTCTATACCAGAAACTTGTACATACCCTTTTGCCACTAATCTTTCTTTGAATCTTTACACTTATGGATATGAAATTTATTTAATGACAAACAAAATTTACATGCAAATTTCCTATTTAACATTGGTAGTGATGATAATTCCTCAGCTGAATTTCTTTTTAAAATGTTTAACTCTTTGTTCACATCTTTCTTTCTAGGATATGTAAAAGCTTCACATATAGTCTTTGGAGCATGTACATCTTTAATTTCCATAAAAAAGCCTTATCTAATATTCATATGCAGCTAATGATGAATAATCTTTAATGTGATAATTTCTCTTTGAGGTGTTGTTTCTCTCTCTATTGTTCCTTTCTAAGAAATATTCGCTTCCTCTTTTCAAGCAGTTGAAATTCGATTGCCACATTATTCTTTATACCATCCATTAGATTTTTCATTTTTCTGGATTTCTAGATCCTAATATGATAACATGATCAAAACTAGGTTCTTTCAAAGTCATGTACAATTTACCAAAATCATGAGAAGAATACACAAAATTTTCATGAAATGAACTATCTTTTGAAATGAAGAATTATTAAAATCTGAAAAAACATTCATAACACTTCCAAATATTTTAATATCATAAAATATGCAAATTTCATTGATTTGGTATCTAATTTGTTTAATCCAAAATTTGGTTTATGAACAAAACAAATGCAGTCAAAGACTGTTGGCATAAGTTTAATATGAGGGTTGACTTGGCTCAATATTACTACTGCTGATGAATGGTAATCTATTAATTATGTGGATAACTATCAACACAACTCCCTCCCCCTCCCCACTCCCCCCCATTAGTATCCATTAGCAATGGCCTAGTTTTTTTCCTACTCTATGACCTAATTTGTTCTTATCAATTCCATTTTGATGAGTATCTACACTAGAGATTTGATGTATGATTCCTTTTTAATAAAGAAATTAGTCATTTTTAGTTCACAGCAATATTTAACATTATATTTTCTCAAACATTTTATGTTTCCATTAAACTGTTTGACTTATCGAATTGTAAAAATATGGACTTATTATCAGCCACTTTAAACTTGTTTGGTATGTAAAAACACTCGAGAGAAATAGGAAAAATTATTAACTAAAACAAAAAACATGGATGATTATAAAGAGTCAAATCAGATATCACTATTAATCAACGAAAAAGGATTTTTAGTCAAAGAGGGTGGATATCATGTTCTTTTTGCTTTTGCCAGCTAAGATGTCACAATTTAAATATTTTATTATTATTTCACTAGACTGGCTGATAGTCTTAGATGAAATTGGGTTTCTAGATGCCCCCATTTTTCGAGAATAAGCTTCAAAGTTTCTTACATGGGAGGCATATTTATCTTTTTATTATATATTTATTTGTTGATCTCAGTGATGTGATGTAGTCGGTAGATCTTATCAAGTCCAATCCTCCTATTGGATGTCATGCTCAATAAAAAGATCCCAAACATTTAAAATATATAGAACAATAAATTAATCTAAGAATAGATTTACACATAACTTTAGAATATTTACAACATCTTCAAAAATATCAATTAGATCTAAGTTGATTTTTCCTTTTGTGGCCATTGTTAATGAAGTTCCATCAGTTGTTTGAAATTTTATATTAATTGGTCATGGAATATATGAAACAAAGAGATTCAGAATTGAAGACATATGATCCATGGCTCAAGACTCTATTACCCATGGTTATTTAGATGTAAAAAATGACATTAACTATAAAAGCATTACCTAGTGAAGGAATGAATTGACCATAGTGATTTCCCCAATCACATTAAAATCAATTTTCAAGCTGCTCATAGCTTCTTGATTTTTCACAATCTCAGCCATATTTACATATGATATCTTTGTCAATTTATTGATACATTATAAGATCCACTATTTGGATCATACGTTGATTCTGGTTTATAGTGTTGTGTGTCTGCTTCTAGCCATTCAGTTGTTATGTTAATGATATCAGCATAAGATGATGAATTTTTTGATGGGATCTGAGGTCGATAAATTTCTGAAATTTTGATCAAAACATCAAATGCAGTGGAATTCTTTGAATCGGATATTCCAAACATTGAGGCACCAAGAGCATATGATCCTATCATCTAATATGTATGAGAAAACATACTTACAGGTTTATTTGAAGGAGTTCTTGAAGCTATTCAAGTGTCTAGCCTCTAGCGGTATCCACACGGTCTCCAGATGGTTGGATCTCCTCTTCAAAGCTCTTCACCAGGAGAGAAAGAGAAGAAATGAGAGAATTCCCACAAGGCTTGCATGGGCACTGACAAAGCGTTTTATGCGGTCGTTAAAACACACAATCATCCGTCAAACAAAATTTATAATTCCAAACTCACAATGATAAAGATATAAAATCGCGTATATTTTAAGTATCGGGTCGATCCACAGAGAACACGGTTGACTATGATCGCAAAGTTGACTTGGTCAAACTTAAGTTTAATTAGGGTTTTAAAGAAGTGATAGTGATATATAATCAATAGAAATTATATAAATATATTAGAGAAGATATTTTAAGACTTTAGAAAACTGATTTTAAAAAGAAATGTCAAAGGTCAAGGTCAAAGCATTGACTTTGACCAATAGTTGACTTTCTGAAAATTAGAGAATAAAAAGAGCTTTAAATGTTACAAAAATTATATAATCAGAAACTAGAGAGATAATGCAACTTATTGATATCAAATTTGTGATTTTTTGATAAGAATTGGATTTATTGTGAATTATTAAAAATCAAAGATCAGAAAAATCCCGAAATAAACACTTCGGTGAAAATCTTCAAATTGACTAACCAAATGATATCCAAAAATTATAATTTATATATCAATAGAAAGCTAAAAACTAGGGGATTCCAAAGATACCCAAATTGTCAAACTTCGTTTTATATTTTAAGAGTAATTGATCCCGCAAGTCAATGCCCAAAGTTGGATTGAAAATGAAAAGTGGTTGGTCAAACGTTAAATTGACGAGTCAAATGATAATGAAATTTCACAAATTTTCTATACACAAAAAGCTGATGAAACAAAAAATCCAATGAAATTGAAATCAAGTGATTCAGACTTAAGATCTGAGAGAAAGCCTTATTTCAAAATTAAAGAAAATCTGAACCAAATTTGGGCGAAAATGAAGAACAAAACGACTTTTAAAGCAAAATTAACTATCTAAATCTAATCTAAATACAAATTATCACAAGATGAACGATTGATTCACACTACTAACCCGATTGACGTGAAGATTTGGCTTCAATTCATGCGGATTGAAGAGTATTGCCTCCGTTTCTTCCTCGTCGTATGTTCGGCGTTCAAGGGGAGAATTCGATGGCATCAAGCGATGATTCGTGACCAATCCTGCCTCAATTCGATTGGAATTGAGTCTAGCATGCAGGGGAATTGGGATGAACTCAAGATATACCTTCAAAATTACTTAATTTCTTCACGATTAATCAAGAGTTAAGTTTACAAAGGGAAGAACACCGTTTTATAAGGTAAATGCCGCGCGAGAACCGCGGGTCGTTGACGAGACGAGACCGCGAGGTCATTGATTTCACCGAAATAATTCCAAACTTACTAATTTGATGAAAATGTATCGAATTGAAGGGTATAATGATAAATAAGGGTCAAATCCACAGGGAAATAAGGAATTTCTTGATGTAATCTTCGAAATTGATGGTAGAAATTGGGGAAAATGATATATTATGAAAGATAACTTCAAAAAAAATCCACAGAATCAAAAATCATCGAAAATGATCTTGATTTCGTGGGGAAATCGCAAATTGAAGTGGAGGGAAATTTTCGGATTAGAAAAATTACGATTTTAGCTAAAATTCGATAAAATTAAACTTGAAATCCTAATCTAAACAAAAATTAAACCTAAATGGAAGATTAGGAAGCAAAAACCGCTTCCACTAACCCACGATTGCGATCGAAATTATCGTGATTAAGCCTCTCAATCACCGAAAATCGAGAAGAACGCGATCGTTGGATTCAAGCGGCGATTTCTCCTTCGATTTTCCACCAATTCTTGACTTCAACCCCTCCGTGGATGTGGAAATGAGAGAGGAAGAGGATGGAATCAAGAGAAATGAGAGAGAAGGTGTCTAGACAGCTCAATTAGATTGAATTCACAACTCGGATGCCTTAGATCGTCGAAGAACGCTTAGTTTTATAGTACATTTGGGCGTAATCGTCCGATCATTTCGATCGACGGTTATGATGGAACGGTCCATCGTGGATCGTTTCGCTTAAGTCGTGGCCGTCCGATCTTGATCAACGGTCCGGATGCGTCGCGTGGATAAGCGTTATAAAAACGCTTCGATTTTGCTCCTTGGATCGCGATCCGACGGTCTGGATTTTCCCCGCGCGATCGAATCGTGGCTGTTATAACGCCGTCTTTAAAGCACATGCGTTTTGATGATCACGGTGGTCCGCAAGCGCATCCGATCAACGCCCGAACTTCAGCGCTTCGTCCGATTCGACGCTCCACGATTGGCCGCGTCACCTGCAATCATTAAACTGTGTGGGACTTAGTCCCACACGGAGAAAATTAAGTGAAACCGTCGCATTTATAAGGTGCGATGGTTTAGAGCATTTGAAAAACCCTTCCGATATACGGAAGGCTGAATACCTCTCATATATAAAGTATGTAAATAATATATATGTATACGCCACGTAGGCGCCGCGTGGGCCCGCGTGGCGCTGCCACGTGGCCCTAAGTGCCACTTCGCATCCACGTGGGTCCCGCGCGAAAATATAAAACATTTCTGCATTTTTAAATCGTATTTTTAACATGAAAAATCGTAAAATAAATCAGAAAAATCGGGAAAAATCCGTTAAAATTATAAATTTCATAACTTTCAAAATATAACTCCAAATTAATCTAAATTTCTTTCATTTGATCCGAAATTTAATTATCTATTATTCTAAAAAGTCAAATTTAATAAATAACAAGAGTTCAAAAATACATTCATTTATTAAGATTTTAAACTTTAGAAATCAAAATAAATGATTTCTCTTGTTATTTTAATTTAAAAACACTTATAATCTCAAGAAAAAGATGGGTTATCAAATTATTAAATTCTAATTTGTCAAAATTAACCCTAATTTAAAGTATTTTGAGATTATGATGACTTGTTCATATAATAATAGAAAAATACATATAAGTATGATAACATGCATGCAAATGAAATCATTTATGCCTTAATATGTATCAATAATCATACTTTATCATGTAAATTTAGCATGTTATCAGTCGTCCGATTCGGTGCAGATCGATTGACGGCTGCGATTGCACGATGATCATGGGCCATGATCCCACGATCCCACATTTATCGCTCGTCCGATCTTGATCGGAAGCCTCTGAAACATCCATGTGTTGCCCACGATCGCCGAAATCGTGATTAATCTCACGCGTTCGATGTTTCACTTACGCGATCAACGGCTCCATTTAGCGCACGTGCTTCTGATGACGATCGGGTGGACTCCGGTCCACACGATCGACACACTTCATTTGATGTGCTTACATCCAACGCTCGCGACGCTGCCACGTGTCATGCAAGGAAGAGATTAATCGGGAACATAGTTCCACACGGAAAAAATAGAGGAAATATGCGAGTATAAAATGGGCGAAATAACGCCTTTGCGTTACCGCCCCAATACTCTTACCTGGGCCCACTAAACCGTGGGCCCATCAGCTGCCAGCCTAGACACTCGTCATGCCACGTGGCACCACCCGGGCGTTCGCGTGGACTCGTGTGGCCCTGCCACGCGTTCGTGCCACCACCGCGCCATGCAGGCGCTCGCGTGGTCTCGCGTGGCTCTGCCACGTGGCCTTGCCTGCCACGTTGCACCCCCGCGGGTCCCGCACGATAATAACCCCCTTTTTTGCCCTTTTTTTAAAGAGAATTAAATCTGTTAAAATCAAAATAAATTCTGAAAAAATAATACAATTCAGAAATCAATACCTTTAAAAATAGAACTCCTTTTAAACTCAAATTTTCTCCACTGCCTCACAAATTTATTTCTTTTTAATATCAGGCCATCTTAAATAAATTAAAAGAAGAAGACTATAAGGTTAATTCAAAATAAACTTAAGTGATCCTTATAAGAAATGTATTTCATATTATCCAAACATCCTCTTCTTAAAATTAATTCTTCTTATCATATACTAAAGTCAAAGTAAATCAGGGAAAGTAATTAATTTCAATTAATTTAACCTTACAAAAGATTAATAATCAATAAAGCACATAAATAACCCTAAATTATGCATAAATATGGACTTTTTTAAATGGCATATCAATGGAGAAAATTCATAAAACTACGATAACATGCATCATAATCACATTAAATAAGAATGAATATTTGTTAAATAAGATACGAATTTAAGTTAAATATGCATGTTATCAGGCACCTTGAGTTGTGGTCGTTCTCCCCCTATTTATAGACATTTGGTATGAGATTTTTTTCATAAAAACCCTCATAATTATGTCTACATCCACCAACATCCATAGACCTTAGGTGTGTGATTCTCTAGGTCCATATATCTCACTAGTTAATAACTCTATAGACCAAATAAAGCCTTATTGGTCAATCTTAATTAATTATCCATCGTGATAACCTGCTAATTAGACATGATAATACTTGATTATTAATGCATATTAAGGAATAAAAGATTTCATTCATATGCATGTTATCATATTTATGAGTATTTGTCTATCATTCTATGAAAAAGTCATTATAATCTCAAAATACTTTAATTTAGGGTTAATTATGATGAAGTAATTTCATAACCCTTCTTTACTTGAGATTATAAGTAGTTTTTAAAGTTAAAAAATAAGAGGAATCATTTTATGTACATTCATTCTTATTTCCTAAGTTTAAAATCTTAGAGAAATGAATGTATTTTTGAAATAGAAATTAAAAATCTTGTTATTAATTAAATTTCACTTTTAATAATGATAGATAATTAAATTTCTGATCAAATGAAAGAAATTTGGATTAATTTGGAGTTATATTTTGAAAGTTATGAATTTTCTAATTTTTAGGGATTTTTCTAGATTTTTTTTAGTTTATCGGAATTTTTAAGAATTTTATGGAATTAAAAATTGATTTTTCTAATTAAAAATCAATTTTCTGAATTTTTATTAACGCGCAGGTGACATGGCGTGATCTAGACCGTCTGATCGCGTCGCAATCGAACGGTCGAGGTGGGTGGTGGCGTGGCATCGTGATGAGCATCTGATCGCGTGAAGATTAAAAACCGTTGATCTTCACTTAATGGAGGGGGGGCACGTGGCGCAACGCAATTCACCAAAAAATCATTTTATAAAGGATTTAATCAGAGCAATTGATCTGAGGAGTTATAACGGCTCTAATTAAATTGACAGAAAACACATCCAATGCGTCCGATCACGATCCAACGGCTTTGCGTTTTTAGATGCGTTTTATAACCCATGCGACGTGGCTTCCTCTAATGCGTCCGATCGTGATCCAACGGCCACGACATAACGGTAAAGATTCACATTGATGCGTTTCATCAGAGCCGTTGAAGCGTTTCATCGGACGGTTACGTCCGAATTGCCTATAAATTGAGATGTTCTTCGAGATTGTAAAACATTCGAGAGCAATTCGAGTAAATCGAACTGTTTAGACACCAAATCTCTTGAATCTCTTGATCCCAATCGCTTCTAGATGCATTTCTACGTTTGAGGAGTGCTTAAGATCAAGATTTCCACGATCGACGAGGAAGAAATTGATGCTTGAACTCCATGAATCGCGATTTTCAGATTTTGATGAATATCCTTGATTTCGGTGATTAATTGGATCAATTCAATCGCAATTGTGGGTTAAGGATCGTGTTTTATCCTAATCTATCTTTGTTTAGCATTTAATTTCATTTAAGAATCATTAATTAGTTTAATTTCAGTCTTAATTTCAGTAATTTTTTTCTTTCGATTTTCAGAAATTTCATCTCTCTTCAATTTTCAATTTCACTGCAAAATTAAAGTCAAATTCAGTGATTTTTGATTCTGTGGATTCGTCTTCAAGTCCTCTTTCATAAATTACCATTTTCCCCAATTTCTATCACTGATTCATCGTCCGATTTGATCAAATTTGAAGAGATCATCAAGAATTTCCCAAATTCCCTGTGGATTTGACCCATATTTACCATTATACCCCTCAATTCGAATTAATTTTATACAATTGGTAAGTTTTGACTTTGTTTTGACACGAGACTGTGTGATTTCAATGATCTGGCGATCTCGCTCCGTCACATATCCACATATCGATTAAGTAATCAGGGATTGGTTTAACCCAATCGATAGGTTGAGTTGCTAGCCCGTTGGGTGCCAAGGTACACCATGTACACTAGGAGATATGGAGTATGTAAGAACTTACTTATGGAACCTTCTCGTCATCGATTATCATGTATGTATAATCCTTCACCCACATTAGACTCATGAATGACTTAGGGTATGGTCAAGTGTCAAACCCTAATCGGTCACTCAAGTTAGTACTGATGCGTGTAGAAATCATTGGGAACTCCTTCTCTGATATTTCTACTACCTTGGCCAACGATTTCATCGCATCTCATTCCTTGAGTCAATCTCCTCAAATACCGAGGGTGGATGATCCCATGATCCCCATCTTGATCACACAATCATCTTTGTGGACTTCATTTCGTATCTAATATATGACGCTTTAGATATCATGTGGCTAGGGATTCATAAGTCATAATCAAAACACGATCATCTATCTACAAAATGTATTTGGAGTCTCAAGTCAAAGGACCACATACACAACCATGACATGAATCAACATAATTGACAGTTACGTATAATAGCATTCAGGGATTCATAGAAATCAATTCAGTGAACTCTTCTTCAAAGAGCACCCACTATCTATCCTTAGTGTCTGCATACCGATGGCTATAGGATCAGCCATACTCATCATATGAGTTGGATTAGATAGTTTTATTCTTTCCGGATAATTCGATGTCCTTCTCGAATATCCCACGAATAGGAATGTTTAAAATATATGTTTAAAGATTAGTGATCGCTATACTATGATCTTATCATAATTCACTTAGTCATTGCATATGCTCATAGACTTCATTGCAAACATCACACAAGAATGCCAATGAATAAATATCATTTCAATGACTGATAACATGAAATTTGTACATGAATTTACATGATTATTAATGAAATTTAAAGCATTAAATACTCTATTTGTATGCAAGTTATCATATTTTAAGTATATTTCTATCATTTTATGTAATTTCATGTTATGATCTAAAAATACATCATTTTATAGATTCATTTCAATGAAATTTAATAAGATACATGAAAGTGTGATTGTACAAACCACCATATCGATACACAGGTGAGATCACTTCCTTTAGAAAAGAAAGGAAGGGAGAGAAGACAGGAAAGTTAAACACTGGCAGTACATATTAGAGACAAATAGTTGGAAGTAGCTGAATCAAACAAATAAAGACGTATGTAAATTGGGTACAATTTTAGGAATGAGAAGAAATAACATAAACAGACAGCCTCACTTCCTATCTCGTTTATATGAAAATCATCAGTGGCAAAATAATGCTCACAAAATCTACTAAAGCGCATCGAAACAACCCCCTGATCCATTGAATTCGTGGAAAAGAAAAATCAACCTCCTCTAGCTCTCTTTGCTTTACCGCTCTTCTCTTCCGGTGCTTCAAGGCATTTTTACTCACGAGAACGAATATTCTATTAGTAGTCCATCTTCTTCTTCGCCGGACAAGGACCTGACTCCAAAGACATACACCAACTGATACTAAAGGCAGCGAAGACTGCTCGGTTTCATCTGTCTTTACGAAAAATCTTCATCTTAGAAATCTAAAACTGTGGTCAAGAAAACAAGTGGCATGCTCAGTTCTGACACATCCACTCGTATGGAAGGTGCGACATCAATCAAAGGGAGCCATGAGATTGGAATATCTCCAGATTACATAAAGTAATAACCTCAAGTCAGCACCATGAATCAGTTGGATCTGGGTGTCAAGCTGTACACTGGATTTCGTGAAGGGCACTCCGACTGGCACTCCTCCTCTCTTTGGGTCTACCATCATTGAAGTTGCCACCAAATAGGGTGTTTCATTGCTTCTGAACTTACAATGTTCTGAGCAGATTCAAAGCGGAACGCTCTAACACAGCCTGAAAGATTACTCTTATCCCTTGGCTCAAAGCCTTCTAGACAACTGCTTATTATCCTCATGCTCCCATGGACCACAAACTCGTAAAAGTATCGCAAGAAAATATTGATGGTATTGAATAGCGATAACCGAATTTACTGCGCCACCATATTAGCGCGTTTAGCTTTTCCGGATATTCAATTGACGAACACCAGTATATCTTACCGCTGCTGACATCCTGCTTCATCTTCATTTACGACCTGTGCAGCATCATAAACGCACTGCTGGGCTCAGAAGTTATTGACAAACCCTATCGCGTAGCTACTAACAGAGACCGCTTTAGGCCGTCATCTTGCTATTGTTAAGCATCATGAAGTTGAAAAAGGATAGAAAACCTGAAAAATCACCGGGCGAATCCTCATCATTCTTCACAAAAATTATTCCTTATCAACGCTCCCCACTCGTTACGTGCTTCATCCCGGGAAGAAAAGATATCCCAGAGGTGATCAGAGCTCTCCCTTATACTGACCGTTTCCTTTTCGAGCACCCGAATTACAAGAATCTCTAGCCTGGCTTGCGTGTTGTTAAAAAACCTGCCACGCAGAAGACCAGATAATATCGGAAGAAGTCTAAGCTCATCTCTTCCTCATCTATGTCTCTTATAACTCATCAAATCCTGTAATCGAATGAATACTCCTATTGCTTTACTAAACAACTCAATTAAGAGTGTTTTACATATTCAGGAGATAAGCGATTTTATTTCTTGCAGAAAATTCTTTCAAGGTTAAAAAAATCCAACACAAAGTTCCTCCAACAGACGTGAGGTCTGGTTAGTAGAACTTGGTTGTGCCAAGTGTAACAGTGGCAATCATGACGGAATTCTAAACAGATATCGTGCGGAATGAATGAAGAGACAGAAGGAAGCCCTTGACTTTTCCTCTTAGTGCCTCTTCGATTCTCTTTTATTGTCAGTAACAATCTTTTCGCTCTTACTTGATGGATATGAAACGTAAAACACCTGGGCCTTTCTGGCCAGAAATGATAGCGCTGTCTTCTCATTTCATTCCAAGCCCTTCAGCTCTAACGCCTCTCATGTCGACACAGTTTAGGACTGTGCCAGGCTCATAAATGAGTGTAATTC